>CM038551.1:38866165-39466165 GCA_021527575.1 Ensete glaucum | reverse complement strand
TTGATCATTATAGAAATATCAAGTTATAAATATTGAGAAGTCAAAATCATGATTAGGATGAAAGCTTTTCTTTAATAAAGGGCAGGAATCTTAGTAAACAATCTTGGTTTATATAAAGATCTCAAATTTTAATTTTCAAGATTTTATGGTCATGATTTAAGTTATCAAAATATCAATAATGTTGGATAGATTTAAACATATCTATTCTTTAAAATAAAATCATTTGAAAACATATCAAAAATCATCATCAAAAATCACTTTTCAAAAATTTTTAATAAAGTCATCATAGATTGTTTTCTAAAAAAAATAGCTAAACTTTTCTATTTATTTTTGTAGTTAAAAAGATCCAATAATAAATGTATCATTTTATCTTTGTTGAAGGATTCATGGGATAAATATTCTTTCAAGAAGAATTATCCTTCTTTTGAAATTTATTTCAAGAATGTAATGACATTTAATGTCAAAAATAAAATTTCATTATGATCATTGTAAAAATATTTTCAAACAAAAGCTTTGATTCATTTTAAATCCAATGATTTTTGCATGTTGGAAGATTCTATCATGTTATCAAGAAGTTTTTCTTTTAAAGAAAGATGATTTAATATATGATTTTTAGGTTCAAAAATAACATACATCATCAACACAAGTTAATACACATCAATACAATAATCATCATCAAAATATTTCTGTCATACATATGATTTTTATTAAAGTTAACTACACTTTCTTCTTTCTAATTCTAACATGCTTTAGTTATGCATCATCGAGATTAATTATATAATGATGAATTATTTTTATTATTAACAATTAATCTTGTTAATATTTATGCTAGTGAGCTTGAAAGAATGTTACATCTCAAGTTATATTATCTTGATATTTAAAACATATTCGGGGCTCCTAGCTTTAATTTTGACACAAACGTATAAGAAGGATATATTTGATTTAGGCACCCATTTTACATTGGGTCCTTCATAAAGAACTTTATCTTTCTTTTCTAATTAATTTTCATTATATAAAGTTTTCTTTGGAACCCAAACAAGTTGGTATGAACTATATTTTCTAAATAGGCATTTGTTTGTCTTATGTCCTAATTTACTATGAAAATTATATAAGATTTTTTGTGGTACATTTAATGTAAGTCCTTTTATAAAGATGGTTGGCTTTTGTTGAACATTGCCAATAAAACCTATGTCATTTCTATTATTAATATGACCCTTATTAGCAAGGATTATATTTAGGGATTTGTTTCATATCTCAAATTTTTCTAGTGTTGTTTGAAGCATGTAATTTTCTTCTTTAATATTATCTAGCATATCACATTTAGAACATAGTTTATGTGATGATAAGGAATCATGTATTTTATCAAGTCTTTTAACTAACAAATCATGACCAACTTTAAGCAATTTAAAAGACTTACTAAGTTTTCTAAACTCATCAAACAAGTCATGGAACATATTTAATAATTCTAAAAATAAAATATTTAAAGGCTCACTAACCTCATCATTGATAGTCATAAGAGCAAGGTTCTCCACTTCTTGGTTATGCATTTGATCTTTGGAGCTCCTCGGCTTCTTGCGTTCATAGCAAGAGGTTTTAAGATTCAAGTTCGTTAATTTTTCTGGTTCATTTGTCAAAAGTTCAATGTCCTCATCACTCGAGATTTCACTCGAGGAGTCGTGTGTTCTTCTCGGTTCACATTGTTCTTAGGAAGGTGTTCTTTTTATTCATTTTTAGAAGTATTTTCATTTAATGATTCATCTATATTAAGTGTGATTTCATATGTTATTTCTAATGTATGTTATATATCAAAAGCCGAATCAAAATAAGAAACCCGATCAAATTCATTTTTATCAAGAGCACAAAGCAAGGCATTCATAGCCTTTGCGTTTAAAGAGAAAGTCTTTTTCTCCAAATAATTGTTCATTAGAAGAGAAGACTTTTCAAATCCGTTTTCAGTAATAGTCCATAAATCAAGGTCTAAAGAAAGCAAAAAAACTTCTATCCGAGTTTTCCAATAAATGTAGTCCGTTCCATTGAATATGGGAGGATGAACAATAGAAAAGCCCTCTTGAAAGCCAATAAGATCATTTCTCTTAAGTGTTAAACCAAATGAGAAAAAATGAGACTTTGATACCAATTGTTAGGATCAATTGGCACTAGGGGGTGTGAATTAGTGCAAATGTAAATTTTAGGTTTAGATAAGAACTTTTTGATTAAACCAAGATAGGAAATCCGAAGCTTTTCGTTCTTAGTATGATGAGTGAGTGATTAAAAGAAAGTTGCTAAGTTAATGAGCAAACCAGAAAGATAAGCAACGTTTGAAGGAAAGAACTTATTGTGAAAACTTTGCTTTTAAGGAGTTGAGTTAAATCGAGAGCATTAATACAAGAATATGTAAGCAATTGAAAGCAAATAAGCACTCACAATTTTTATAGTGGTTTAGCATCAAAGGCCTATGTCCACTTCCGAGTCCTTCTTGAGGCACACCAGCATCCACTACCAATCTTCTTTGGGTGAAGATCAAACCCTTACACTTTGCTTATAAGGGAGATTTTGAGAAAATTTCTAACTCTAAGCTCTCTCCCTTACCCCTTTTCTTTTTCTTATAATTCTCACATAATATTTTTCTCAAAATATAATTCCCAAAATTATTGTCTTGAATATAATAAAACTTGGGGTATTTATAGGCCCCAAATTGGCTTTAAAATCGGAGCCAAAATCCAACCGTATCTGAAAAATCTGAGTACGGCCGATTCACCCACTGACTTGGGCAGCTCAGCCACCTGAACACCTAAGTATGGGCGATTTACCTACCGGCCCTAGGTGGGTCAATCGCTTAAAGTATTCATATTCCTGGGTACCGACGGTTCAACCACTCAGCCTGGGCGAGTCAGCCGCCCGAAAACCTGGGAGGCGACAGTACACCCGTCGCTCACCGGCGATTTACCCGCCAGAATTTCCACAAAAGTGGTTCCCTCCACTTTTCAAATTTTGACTTGAACCTGATATTGACCAACCCTTTGGTCAACCAATTGAGCTCAACCTAAGCTCGATCAAACCCCAATAGTAGACCCAATTGCCTTATTGAGTTGATTTTGATTCCTTCCAAATCTAACTCAATTTGGACTCAAACCCTAACTATAACTCAATAATTATAACACTTAATGACCAATCAAGATAATCAAGACCTAACTCCCGCCAATCTTGTAGCCTCTGACATTCTTGCGATGAGTCTTCTGGTCTTCTTTCGGCGATCTCCCGGCATGTTCCTAGTGAGCTACTTGATCCCTTCGATGAATCTCCTAGCAAACTTCAGTAAGATCCCACTACATCGTCTGAACCCCGGCCTGATGCTTAAGCTTGATCTTGGCTCATCATCTGATTATAACTTCATTGTTCCTGTTATAGTTAGTCCTACATGATGCTAATTATGACTTAATTAAATACAATCATAATTACCAAACATCCATTATAAGACCATCTTAACTCCCGGTAAGCTTTCTGACTACCCCCGATAATCTTTCGGTGAGTCTTGGTCTTCCTTTGGCGAACTCCCTTGCGCCATCCTGGCAAACTCCTGATACTCTCGGTGAGCTCTCGATGCACTCCTAGCGAGTTCCCAACCGCATCAACCTAATGCATAGACTTGACCTTGACCAATCCTGCTTGTAATAATCATTTTATCATAATTAATCCTGCATCAATCAATTCTAACAATCCTATTAGATCAATAACCTATCAATTGATTTCATCATCAAAATTTGAGATTGAACACATATGACATGCTGGAATGCTGGACAATATATTGATTACTTCGTGATTATATTAGATATATGACTGAGTGGTTAGGTCTTTATCAGGGTCGATTAAAGTCAAACTAAGCTAGTATTGAGCTGAAACCATGCTAACTTGATTCGGGGCCCATTGAACCTGAACCAAGGTTGAGTTAGGCATGATAAAAGGCTAATTTGATATTCTAGGAATCACTTAACCAGTGGTACCGCCAGGTATAAACGGTGGTGTTAGGATTGAGTTGATACTAAGAAAAGGGGGGGGTGAATTATTGCAAGTGATAAATACTCGGTTAGAAAAATTTTTGCTTAAGGAAAATTGAAATCGAAAGTGCTTTTCTTGGAAGTAGTTAGGAGCGACTTAGTTCGAGAGCAATAGTAAAGAAAAATCGAATGAAGATGCTCATGTTTTTCTTAGAACTAGTTAAGAGCAATCAAATTTGAAAGCAATGGTAATAAAAAGCAAGAATAGAGATACTCATAGATTTTATAGTGGTTTGGTCCACCTGACCTATGTCCACTCTTGATCCCTCTTCACTTAAGGTCAATTGATATCCGCTAATAATCTTCTTTCAAGGGCAAAAATCAACTACCCCTTACACACCTTTCTCCTTTTCACAAGCTTAGGAGAACAACCTTTACAACTCTCTTTTTCTTAGGCTTAAGATATCAACCTTTACAATTTTTTCAACCCTTCCCTTAACCACTTTACACTTGAAAGAAAAATGAAAGCTCTCAACCAAATTCAATATAATTTTATAAGGTTTTTCCTTCACTTTTTTGCTCTATCAGGCAAGAATACTTGAAGTATTTATAGACCCCAATTGGCTTCAAAAATTAGAGGTAAAATTTAAACATCATCGAAAAATCATGGTACAAATAGTACTACCATCATAAATGGCGATACCATCGTTGAAAGCACCTCGGGATTCTAGGCGATGGTGGTACAACTGTCACTTGGGTGTACTATCACCGACCACTGATGGTACCACTAACTAGGTAACTCGGAATAATACTTTTTCAGTATTGTTTTGTACCTAAATTGTACCTCATTTTGACCTCCTTCCAGGCTAATGAAATGAGCTCTATCATGAGCTCAAATCAAGCCTTAATTGGATGCAGTTGGCCACTAATTGAGTTAATACAATTTCTCTAAAACTAACTCTAATTAAAACCCTAACTATGATATTTAAATATAAACATAATTACAACCAATCTTTGTTGTCCAACACGTCAATCGATCTTTTGACGAACTCTCGGCATCCTTCCAACAAACTCCCTATGAGCTCTCGATCACCTTCCGATGAACTCCCGACAACCTTCAACGAGCTCTTATCACTTTATCCAAAGCTTCAGTATATCCTCGATTCTTTCAGCTCGATGCCCGATCTTGACTTAGGCCCAACATTATATTCTTCTTTAATTGTTTTGCTTTTTTATAATCATAATTAGTCGTGCATCACTTATCTCCAACACATAAGTTATATCATAAATCGATCAATTGATTTCATCATCATAATCTGAGATTCAATAATCTCTCCCTTTTTTTATGATGACAGCCAATGAATGATGGGGTTAACCTTAACGCCCCCTATCTATGTATCATATTTGAAATAGGGCAAACTTGAATTCAAAAAAAATAATTACCTTTGAATTCAAGGTAGCATTTTTTACTAATGTACAACATGTAATTTTATACATTGTGCATTCTCATAGTTTCAAATCATAACATGCATAATTTTAAAATATTTCAACATTACTTCATGCATGATACCAACAACAAGTCAACATTACTTTGGGCATTGCATGCATAAAACTAAAACATTAAAATTGTTAACCATTTAATCATTCATCAACATGATACCAAGATTAACATTACTTTGGGCATACTATATATGATAAAAATTTCAAAATAAATATTCATCATTTTGGCATCACATGATAAAAATTTCGAATCAAACATCATCAACATATCATTTATCCCTCTTTCTCATCAACAAAATGAAGAAGTGTTCACCACATATATGAATTTTCAATCATTTTTGGTAGGCATAGCATACATGATAAAAATTTTAAAACAAATATTCATCATTTTGGTATCAATGATAAAAATTTCAAACCAAACATCATCAACATACCATTTCTCTCCCTTTGTCATCAACAAAAAGAAGAAGTATTCAGCACATATGTGAATTTTCATTCATTTTTGGGAGGCATAGCATACATGATAAAAATTTTAAACCAAACATTTATCGTATGTCATCAACATGTCATTTCTCCCCCTTTGTCATCAACAAACAGGAGAAATGTTCAACACATAATAAACCATATAAGCTAGCAAATTTCTTTCTCCCCCTTTGTAAAAATAAGAAGAAGAGCTCCCCCTTTGTAAAAATAAGAAGAAGAGGAAGGGAGAATTTTTTTTTATCACATAAAAAGTCAAATCAAAAGTACCACATCAAATTTCTTTCTCCCCCTTTGTTAAAAAATAGAAGAAGAAGAAGAAGAGATGAGTCAAGTATACCCAAGAGTCCAAGAATCAAAGATTAAAGATTAAATGGGAGGATTCATTTGAAATCATCACATAAAGGATAGAGTATACCCAAAAATCCAAGAATCAAAGTTCTTCTTCTGTAAGTTTCAAGAGGAAGGAAAGATATGAAATCATCTCGAAAGATAGCTCAATTTACAAAAACTAAGAAGTCCGGAAAAAAAAATTATAAGAGCAACTCATGCATTTGGAAGATTTGAAATCATCTCATATAAATTTCAAGAAGAAGGTCAATTTGCAAAGATCGATAAATTCAAAAAATATGATAGCAACTCATGTATTTAGAATATTTAACATATATAATTATCTTCTAATCAAATTGTTCCTCATTCAATGTCTTTGTTGCAAGACAACAATTTTATCTCCCTCTTTATTATTATCAAAATGAATATAATGGTACAATTTTTCTTTTTCATCAGTGCTCTAACCATGAATGCAAAGGGATTGTATAATGAAAGTCATGTCATGAAGGATATCAAGAGATAACAATTTGATGATAGGGTATACAATTCATGAATATAAGAGAGTTTTAAATACATCATGACATGAAGGATATTAATATCAAATGGTGAATACCAAAATTCGTGATTCAATTTGACAAATCTCCTCTTAGATAATAAAATGAAATCTAAGAAGATCAAATAGTAAGAAAAATATTAATTCATAAAAAATATCAAATTATAAATATCGAAAAGTCAAGATATAAGATAAAAACTTCTTTATAGTAAGTTACAAAAAGAGACATGGGAGAACAAATAAAAGATCTTGATTCATATATAAGAAATTTCAAGTCATCAAGATCATAGTTCATAAAAATCTCAAGTTAAAATTTCAAAAGATCCAAAAGATAAATCATGATTCATTTGGATAATTTTCTTTAACAAAACAAAAGAATCATAATAAACGATCCTGATTTATATAAAATCTCAAGTTATAATTTTGAAACATCAAAAGACAAATCATGATTCTTTTGGATAATTTTCTTTAATAAAACAAAATAATCATAGTGATCGATCTTGATTTATATAAAAATTTTAAGTTATAATTATCAAGATCATAAATCTCCTTTTTAGTAACTGGTAAAAAGAAGAAATCTTAGAAGTTAAAAATTTTTGATTCCCATAAGAGATATCTCAAGTCAAGACATCAAAGAAAACTTCATGATTCGGTTGGAAAAAAAATCTCATTCAAATTTAAATCATCAAAATCACTTTTATATTCAAGAGATTAAAAAATAATGGTATACATAAGTTAATCACTTTATCTCTTATTAAATACTTGATAGGAAAAATGCATTCCACTTTTGTGTTTCAATTTATGTAAATTATTTGGTGTAAGAATGTCTTTATCTTTTATGTCAAATCTATGCATTATCGTTTAAAATAAAAAATCAAGTATTATTTCAAAAGAAATCATCAAGATCATTATTATAATAATAAAATATTTACAAACAAAAGCTTCGATTTATTTTAATTCCAGCGATTTTTTTCTTCTTAAGTTAGTCTAACTCTTTAGATTTAGTGCAATTAGTGAGTCTAACATTTTCAAACAAAACCTTTGATTTATTTTAATTCTAATGGTTAAATTTATTTTTATCCAAAGCACAAAACAAAGCATTCATAGCTTTGACATTTAAAGAAAATATTTTTCTTTCATATTCATTACAATTATTTATAGGATTGGAAGACTTCTTAAATTCATTTTCAATAATGTTCCACAATTCAAAATCCACAGAAATCAAAAAAATCCTCATTCTAGTTTTTAAATATGTGTAGTCTGTCCCATTGAATATAGGAGGATGTGTAACAGAGTGTCCCTCGTTAATACCAAAGAAAACCATTATACTCATGTGAGTGTTAATCTAATTGAGTGAATGTGGCTCTAATACCAATTGTTAGGATCGAGTTGGCACTAAGAGGGGGATGAATTAGTGCAAGTGATAAATACTCGGTTCGAAAAATTTTTGTTTAAGGAAAACCAAAATCAAAAGTGATTTTCTTGGAAGTAGTTAAGAGCAACTAAGTTCCAGGGCAATAGTAGAGAAAAACCGAATAAAGATACTCATGCTTTTCTTAGAGCTAGTTAGGAGCAATCAAATTCGAAAGCAATAGTAAAAACAAAAAAAGCAAGAATAGAGGCTAACCAGTGTCCACTAACGAACTTCTTTAATGGGCAAAGATCAACTACCCTTTACACACCTTTTTTCTTTTCACAGGTTTAGGAGAACAATCTTTACTAGTCTCCTTTTCTCAGGCTTAGGAGATCAACCTTTACAACTCTTTCAACCCTTCCCTTAACACGCTTTACACTTGAAAGAAAAAGAAAAGCTCTAAACCAAATTCAACATAATTTTACCATATTTTTCCTTCACTTTCTTGCTCTACCAAGCAAGAATACTTGGGGTACTTATGGACCCCACTTGGCTTCAAAATTTGGAGTCAAAATTTAAACATTATTATAAAATCAGGGTACGGGCAGTACTACCGTTGTCACTGACGATACCATCGCCGAAAGCACCCCGGGATTCTGGGCGATGACGGTACTACCATTGACCACTAGCAGTACCAACACGTAAGTAACCGGGAATAGTATTTTTTTTTCAATACTATTTCATACCTGAGTTGCACCTCATTTTGACCTCCTTTTAGGTCAATGAAATGAGCTCTATCATAAGGTCAAATCAAGCCTTAATTGGACCTGGTTGGCTCCTAATTAAGTTATTAGGATTTCTCCAAAACTAACTCTAATTAAAACCTTAACTATAACATTTAAAGGCAAACACAATTACAATCAATCTTCATTGTCTGGCATATCAATTGATCTTTCGGTGAGCTCATGACATCCTTCTAGTAAACTCACGATGAGCTCCCGATCACCTTCCGGCGAACTCCCGTCAACCTCGGGCGAACTCCCAGTGAGCTCCCGACAACCTATCGGTGAACTCCCAACGAGCTCTTGTCACTTTCCAGTGAACTCCTAGCAAACCTCCGATGAACTCCTGGCAAGCTCTCGTTGCATCATCCGAAGCTTCAGCATATCATTGATTCTTCTAGCCTGATACCCGATCTTGACTCCGACCTAACATCATATTCTTCTTTAATTATTTTACCTTTTCATAGTCATAGTTAGTCCTGCATTACTTATCTCCAATACATAAGTTAGATCATAAATCCATCAATTGATTTCATCATCAAAATCTGAGATTCAATAGATGGTACCGCCCAAACTGCTAAAAAGCATTATTTTATAATTTTTCAAGCTCTTCAATGGTGGTATCACCACCAGCCAATGATGATACTGCCTAGTGATAGTAGTATTGCCTAGTCCGAAGGTAGTACCACCAAAGCTCAGATTCCTGGGCTATTTGGTGGTAGTACCGCTCAATGTCGTTGGTGGTACTACTAGTACCCCAAAAAATCAAGGGTTTAAAATTTTAGTTCTAATTTTGAAGCCATTGAATGTCTATAAATATGCCATCATTCTTGATTAAGCATGAATAAGGGTGAGAAAAAGGGTGAAAATGAGAAAGAATCCTTGAAGATAAATTATTGAAAACTCTTGAGTCCCTTCCTCCTTAAGTTTAGCAGTTAGCCTAAGGAGGTGTGAGGTTTTATGTGAAAGAGTTTGTAAAGGTTCTCTCCTGAGCCTAGTAAAAGGAGAAAGGGTTATAAGGGTAGTTGGTATTTGCTCATTGATCTTCATCAAAATAAATCATTAAATATGATTCTTGCTAACCAAGGTTGTGTCTATAGAAAGGAAAGAATCAATTTTGTAAGTAATAACACTCAACAAAAGCCAATAAAATTTATAAAATATTCCACACTACATATTGTTGAATCTCGGATTTGATGATGAAATCAATTGATGAGTTATGATCTAATCAATGTTTGAGAAAAAATGATATAGGACTAACTTCAATCATGAAAAGATAAAATAATTGAAGCAGAAGTATCAGATGTCGGGTAGAAATCAGATATCAAGCATCGGGCTGGAAGAATCAGATATTATGCTAAGATCGGATGTTGCAAGGAATCAACATGCCAATGGGTAAGGTAATACACCAAAGATTTGGACGACGCACCAAAAGTTTAGATGAAGTTTAGATGAAGTTCAGATGAACCAATGACATGCTGGGTAACATAGAACTCTTGTATTTAGTGGTTTATGTCTTAATTGTTGAAGGTTAGGTCAAAATTGAGTTAGCTTTGGCAGTAACTATGCTAACTTAACTAAGAGCCCATTGGGCCTTAATTGGGACTAATTTGGGCCCATTGAGAGGCCCATTCAGTAATCCACAGTTAGGTTAGGTGGTGGCATCTCCAGACCAGGCGGTGAAACTACCTATAAGCTGGAAAGTAAAGTATATGGTCTCCCATGTTGTCAGGTGGTAGTACCTCCCAGACTAGGTGGTGGAATCACCAACAGTTAATGTTGCAAGTGATGGTACTACTTAGCCTGACGATAATATCACCAAAGCCCAGTCTCCCATGCTTTGCCAAGTGGTAGAACCACCCGGTGCAGGTGGTGGTACCACCAGTATCCTGAAGACCTAGAAATTTAAATTTTGGTACTATTTTTGAAGTCATTTGAGACTTATAAATACCTCATTTATTCTTATTTGAGTTAGTAAGAAAAATGAACAAAAATTATGATTGAAAGTGTTATAAAGCTTTAAATATTGAGAGTTCCCCTCCTCTTAAAGTTTAGGTTTTATTCTAAAAGAGGTGTGAGAATTATAAAGGTTCTCTCATAAACCTGTGAAAAGGAGAAAAGAGTTGTAAGAGTAGTTGATCTTCGCTCAATGAAAGAAGATAGTTAGTGAAAGTCGGTAACCTCAACAGAGGAGGAATCGGGAGTGGACGTAGGTCATAATGACTAAACTACTATAAATTTGGTATGTATTTCCTTTTATGCTCTTCTTTACTATTGCTTTTTGATTTAACTGCTTATTTCACATACTCATACTCTAAGTCAAGCACATTTTTTATATCAATTTTCATCGAATGAATTTTCAAATCGTAACTTTTCGAAAGCACTATTTCATAAGCCCTTGCATCTTAATACCAATACAATCCTAACACATATTCGATAAATATAATTTTTTGTGAAAGATTTACTCATTATGCTTATATTTACCCCTTAAAAAATTATAGCTCACATAAATTAGTTTGAGTTACTAAGGGAAAAATCAATGACTCGATATCAAAGGTCAAGAGAGGTAGAACTAACCATAAATGACCGAAAGTTAAATGGGTACCTAAAGTAAACTCCTATTTTTTTGTAGATTTGTCACCAAACAGGAGCTAAGAGCAAAAGATGGTATCTTGATGGTAGATGCTCAAGGCACATGATCGGTGATCCAATATAATTTTTGAAGCTTACTAGCCGAGACAGAGGGTATGTCACCTTCGGAAACAATAACAAAGGGAAGATTATCAATATTAAAAATATCGGTAATAAATCAAACATATTGATTGAAGATATTTTATTAGTTGATAGTTTAAAACATAACTTAATAAGCGTTAGTCAATTATGTGATAAAGGATATAATATCAAGTTTGAATCTAATGCATGCATTATAGACATACTACGTACGAATAAATCTATGATCACCTTTAGGAACAATAACATTTAAATTATTAATGTTGATGATTTTCATGATAAAAACTATTTTTTGGTTTTAAATAATGATGCATGGCTTTGGCATAGGATATTAGGTCATGTAAGCATGAAATTGATCTCACAAATTGAAACTAAAGAAGTTTAATTATTTTCTATCCATATTATTTTCAATGAATTTCTCGAAGGTAAGAAAAATGATTTTGATGATGATTTTGAATTTGATTAGATTTTTTAAAAAAAGAATCATGATTATTCACTTGACTTCTTAATATTCCTGACTTAAGAACAATCTCGTATGAATCATGACCGTTTACTAATTATTCTCCTATGACTTCTTTTTGCTATTTATTAGGAAGGAGATTTATTCAAACAAAGTGATATTGACTTCTCGATGTTTATAACTTGAGATTTATTTTATATGAATAAAGATTCATTTTCTCCTATAATTCTTTTTGCTATATACTAAAGAGTAGATTTATCCAGTGAATCATGATCTTGACTTCTCAATATTTATAACTTGATATTTATTTTATATGAATTAAGATATATTTTCTCCTATAATTTTTTTTTACTATTTACTAGAGAGGAGATTTATCTAATGAATCATGATCTTGACTTTTCGATGTTTATAACTTGAGATTTATTTTATATGAATCAAGATATATTTTCTCCTATAATTCTTTTTACTATTTACTAAAAAGAAGATTTATCCAATGAATCATGATCTTGATTTCTCGATACCTATAAATTGAGATTTATTTTATATGAATCAAGATCTTTTACTATTTATTCTCCTAGAATTTTTTTTTCCTTTCCTAAAGAGGAGATTCATCTCCTTTAATCATTATCTTGATTTTAAATATATGAATGATATAAGATTTATGTCATATGACTTCTTTGTATTAATACCTTTCATTAGCATATTGATATAAATGAAGAAGTAGCATCATGATAAAATGATATCATTCTCTTCCTTTTGATAATGACAAAGGGGAAGAAAAAAATAGTGGCTTATTCATTTCTTTTTTCTCTTTTTGTTGATGACAAAGGAAGAGAAGTAATGGTAATTTTTTGATGACGTAGCACTCATATACATGTTGTATTTGATGACATAAACTTATGATATTTGAGATGTATGGATATGATGTGAAATTATGCACATGATTCTTAAAATAATCACTACCAAAAGTTATCATGATTTTTTATTAAAGTTGTTTTGACTTGAATTCAAAGAGTTAAAAAGTTATCATATTTCTTTAAAAATTCAAGCTCGTTATGACATACAGGGGGAGTTTAGTTAAAATTATATCATCAATTGGTTGAAATCATAAAAAAGGGAAAGATTATTAAATCCTGAATTATGATGATGAAATCAATTGATGAATATATGAACTAATATATTTTTAAGATAAGTGACACAGAAAAACTTCGATCACAAAAACAAATCATCATATGGCAAATTGTCGAAGTAGGAAATCAAACGTTAGGCCAAAGAAGTATCATATCAAAGATTGGATGTCAGGCTGAAGGATTGGCCAACGTGTTGAATGATGGATTTCATGCCGTGAGTTTGGGCATCAGGCCAGAAGGATCAAGTATTGCACCAAAAGATCAGATATTATAAGAAGTCAACATTCCGATAGATCAAGCGATACACCGAAAGAAAGGATGATAACTAGAGGTTCGGACGAAATGTCAGATGATCAAATGACATGCCGGAATGCTAAACAACATGTTGATTGCTTCATGATTATGTTGAATATGTGATTGAGCGGTTATGTCTTGATCATTATTGTTTAGAGTTAAATTAAGTTGATATTAGACTGAAACCATGTCAACTTAATTCAAAGGCCATTAGGCCTGAACCAGGGTTGATTCGGTCCTGATGAAAGGCCAATTTGATATTCTAAAAATGACCCTAAGTGATGATACTGTCAGGTCCAGGTGGTGGTGTTGAGAAACCTTAGTGGAAGCATCACATGTGCAGTAGAAATCAAAATAAAAATTAATTTCCCACACAGATCAAATCATCATGTAAAGATTAGGTTACGAGAAAATCGTAAAAATTAAAAAAACCACATCATATGAGAGATTATTTTTCCTAGGAAGATTATAATCCCTGTATTCCAGATCTGGATGGAGAGGATAAAGGAAGTCAAGCGTCTTCCTCTTTAGCAGTATCCACACGATGGATCTCTACAACGAATCTCCTCCAATCTGATCTTGTAACTCTTGTAGAGGGGGGGAGGAGAATAGGAGGGGGGAGGCCAAGGTTGTAGCCTATCAACCATGAGTCTCCCCTCCTATTTATAGAGAGCCACCAAAAACCCTATGGCTCCTGCCTTAGTGGGTATTGGATCTTCATCCAATTACCCACTAACCTTGTATTATTGGATAGTCCAATAATCTCCTTAGGTCTCTAATTAGGCCTCAAGCAAGGAGTCCATCAACATAGGGCCTCATCTAAGGAGAATATGAGCTAATTGGATCTTCATTCAATCCTGTATTCGCCGAAGCATTCACCATATGTGTGCGACCCTCTAGGCCCAATACCGAGCTATCCATGAGTTACTCTCATCAGACATCTTTTTGATATAGTGAATTATTATCTCCATAATAATTCACTCGACTCATCGACTATGGACGTACTAAGCTACTACACCATAGTCCCCAGACGGTACAGGGGGATTAAATCCATCGGAATTATCTGTCTACAGTTATCATATATCTATAATTCCTCATCTAACTCATATCCCGGAGACTATATATTGGACATGGTACTGTCAGGTTATATAACGAAATTAGTTTGTCTTGCTCTAATCGGATTCTATCGGAGAACTTTTTCTCTCTTAATCTGAATGACCCTAGTTAGGGATTTGTCTCTGAGTAAGCATATACAAGATATTCATCTCGCGATACTGAGAGTGGATGATGCCTTTATCGACACTCAATTACCTTCATAATATTAGCCAACAATCCTGATAACCAGTTGTACCAGATCTGAAACTTTCCAAACCTGTAAGTCTGGCATCAAAGAAAGGAGTACTCAAACAAGACATCCTTGGTGTCTTAAGTCTAAGGACTAGTTACACAATTGGGACTATGAAATTATTGTCTGACATTAGGTATCATTAATCATATAGCATTTTATAAGAAGATCAATCAGTGAACTCATTCTCAAATGAGTCCCTGTACTATATCCTTAGTGTCTCCACACAAGTGGCTATGAGACCAGCTGCCTCCATCATATGGAAAGGTATATAGTACATCAATATGTCCGGTTATCTCGATATCCCTCTCGAGTAACCTATGATTGGGATTGTCTAAGATCTATGTTTAAAGGTGAATCGTTCTCATTATCGTGATCTCATCATGATCCGATTCCTATTGCATAGAACCAAGGACATCACAATATATATGCTATAGATAATATAATATAAGAATATAAGCAAAAAGATCGCGTAGTGTGTCACACGTGTCATCACTCACGTGATTGGCTTGCAGGGCACCTATAATTAGCAATCTCCCACTTGACCTAAAGCCAATCACCTATGTGTCTAATCCATATTAGACCCCTGTGACATTCAAATACAATCTGAGCCAATGGCTTCATTAATGGATCTACAATGTTATCTTCAGATGGAACTCTTTTCATTACTATGTCTTTATATGCTATAATCTCTCTAATCAAATAGAACTTCCTCAGAACATACTTAGACTTCTAATAAGACCTGGATTCCGTCGCTTGAGTGATCACCTATTATTGTCATAATATATGGGAATTAGCTCCATGCTGCTTAGTATGACTCCCAAATCTCTGATGAACTTCTTCATCCACACCCGTTCCTTTATTGTTTCTGTTGTAGCAATATATTCAGCCTTTATGGTCGAGTCAGCAATAGTATCTTGCTTGGAACTCTTCCAGCTTACTGCTCCTCCATTTAAGGTGAAAACATATCCTGAATTTGACTTATTATCATCAATGTCGGATTGAAAACTCGAGTCCGTGTAGCCCTCAACCTGGAGGCTACCTCCTCTATATACTAGTAAAGATCCTTAGTCCTTATCAAGTACTTAAGGATACACTTTATGCCTTCTAGTGTTCTAAACTTGGATCCACTTGATACCTACTCATGACACCTAGAGCATGCGCTATATCAGTGTTGATACATAGCATAGCATACATGATAGACCCTATTACTGAGGTATAGGGTATCTTATCTATGTCTGTCTTTTCTTTAGGAGTCTTTGGAGACATACTCCTAGACAGTGAGTGATATTCCATGTCTCATCAATATGGGACCTCTCTTGAAATTCTCCATGCTAAACCTTTTGACAATAGAGTCTATGTACCTAGATTGGGACAAGCCATACATCCTCTTAGATCTATCTCTATAGACCCAGATCCTCAAAATATATGATGCTTCCCCTAAATCGTTTATGGAGAAGTTTTTGGATAGCCAAGTCTTTACTGTAGAGAGCATTCCTACATCATTCTCAATGATTAGGATGTCATTCATATATAATACCAAGAAGGTGATAGCACTTCCACTTACCTTTCTGTACACACAAGGCTCTTCTTTATTTTTAATGAAGTCATAAGATCTGATCATCCCATCAAATCTTATGTTCTGACTTTAGAAAGCTTGCTTTAGTCTATAAATGGACTTGAGCAATCTGCACACTTTATTCAGACTCTCTCTAGATACAAATCTCTCTGGCTGTATTATATACAATTCTTCCTCGAGATTGCCATTGGGGAATATTGCTTTGACATCAATCTGCAAAATCTCATAGTCATAGTGTGTTGCAATAACCAAAAGAATTCTAGTGGACTTAAGTATAGCTACAGGTGAAAAGGTTTCGTCATAGTCAATTTCTTATCTTTGACGATATCCTTTAGCTACTAGCCTTGCCTTATAGGTCTCTATCTTTCCATCTACTCTGATCTTTTTTTTGAAGATTCACTTGCACTCGATGGGTACTATACCCTCAGGTGCATTCACAAGGTTCCAAACCTTTTTAGAGTACATGGAACCTATCTCAGAATTCATGACTTCTTGCCACTTCCTAGAGTCTATACTCATAATAGTCTTCTCATATGTCTGAGGATCAATATCTTAAGAGTCCTCTACATTGATATGTTTCATATATATTTTAGGAGGGTGAGATACTCTGCTAGACCTATGCAAAGTTAGAACTTGTGTGCTAGGTACATGAACAGACTCGGGCTCTAGAATAGTGCTTGAGCTAGATTCTCCATTCTCGCTCAACTCTATCTCACTCCCACTATTTCTACTAAGAATGTATTCCTTCTCAAGGAACATAGCTCTTTGGCAATAAAGACCTTTCGATCCTCGGGATGATAGAAATAATACCCACAAGTTTCCTTAGGGTATCTCATGAATGTGCATCGTTCTATCCTTGATTCTAACTTATCGGGATTGTGTCTTCTAACGTGGGCAAGACAGCCCCAAATCTTAACCATCTTAAGATTGGGCTTCTTTCCTTTCCATATCTCATATGGTATAGACACTACCTACTTTGATGGAGCTTTGTTCAAAAGGTAAGTTGCGGTCTCTAGGGCATATCCCCAGAATGAGATAGGTAGGTCAATAAAATTCATCATGGATCACACCATGTATAACAGTATGTGATTCCTCATTTTTGATGCACCATTAAGCTGAGGTGTATAAGGTGTCCACTAGGACAGAATCCCATTGTCCTTGAGGAAATGGGTGAACTCCGTACTCAAGTACTCTCCTCCTCGATTTGATCAAAGAGTCTTAATACTCTTTCCGATCTGGTTCTCGACTTCATTCTTATATTCTATGAATTTCTCAAAGGTCTCGAACTTGTACTTTATCAAGTACACATGTCCATGCATAGATAAATCATCAGTGAATGTAATGAAGTATGAGTAACCACCTATAGCCTCAGTCGACATGGGACCACATATATCACTATATACGAGTTTCAATAACTCAATAGCTCTCTCTTCAGTTTCACTAAAAGGAGAGTTGGTTATCTTTCTACGAAGGCAAGGTTCGTAAGTTACATATGACTCATAGTCAAATGAATCTAAGTATTTATCTTTTAGTGACTTTTAAATCCTTCCCTCATGTATATGACCAAGCCTACAATGTCTTAGGCATACATTATTCACCTTATCTCTTTTCCTCTTAGACATATTTATGTTCATGATGTGTGGAGAAGTGTCTAACATATATAAGTTATTTATAATGGTCCCTCTAGTAATGATCTCATCATCCATAATTATTGAATAATTATTATTCTCAAAAACTAATCTATAGCCACTAATTGTCAAACAAGAGATGAAAATAATATTTTTGATAATAGAAAGGACAAAATCGTATATATATAATATAATAATAACTCCACCAGGCAGATGTAGGATGACCTCCCCAATAGTAATTGCAGCAACTCTTGCTCTATTGCCCATCTTGAGGTCCATCTCACCTCTAGCCAATCTCTTAGGTCTTGCCAGAACCTACAACAAATTACAGATATGATAAGCACTCCCGGTATCCAATACTCATGTGTTATCATAAAAATCTGACAAGTGAATACTGGTCATGAATATACCTAAAGCTTCTCCAAGCTTTTGTTTCGCCTTCTCTGCAAGGTAGTCCTTATAGTTCCTCTTCCAATGCCCACCTTGGTCGTATTGGAAGCAATGTCCTTTGTCTTTTACTGGGTCTTTCTTGGCAACCTTTGCCTTACCCGGTCTTCCTTTGCCCTTGCCCTTTGTTAGAACCCTAGTCGATTCTAAGCTCGGGGGTGATCACTATAGGGGATCGGCCTCCTTGGAACTCTATAGGGGTTCCCTCCTCCAACTTGCTGCTCAAAGGCTATAGAAAATACTCTTCCATATAAAAAGTAGAGGATTACAAGGCTATTTATAGGCCTTATAACCCTAATTCCTAAGAGGACTCCTACTTCAAGACTTCTACTCCTAACCAACTCCTAAAGCAACTCCTAATGCAACTCTAAGTCCAACCTCCAACCGGCCCATATAGGGGTGGCCTGTTGCTTTATTATTTCCTATTCTATTCTAACTTAAGCCCCTCCTCAACCAACCCCCTCTTTAACTAGGATAAGGGGTGGTTAATTATGATAACATACATCTTACTCTCCCTTCAAATATCTTCCTCAACTAATCCTAACCTTGCTGACCTCCTTACTTTCCTTAATAGGGGTCGGCTAGATAGGATTTACATGAATGCCCTTAGATTTTACATGATTGCCCTCTTTAATGAAACTAAATTAGGACTCTCATAGCTAGAGTCCTAACAGACCCGTCCTCTTCAAATCAACATTGTCCTCGAGGCTGGTGCTCCATAAATTCTGAAAATTTGATTTTTAAATTGTCATAGTTCTCCTAAGTGGCCTCTTCTTCTAGAAGGTCCACCCACTGTATTAGCACTTCAGTAGTGGGTCGCCATCATCATGTCGTGATCCTTCGGTCAATAATGACACTCGATTGAGTCTGGAGCTCTCCTTAGATAGTCATATTAGGTAAGTGTCTTTGAACTATCTCATCCTATCCTAATTTAAGCTTCAAGCACGACACATGAAAGACTGGATGGATACGGGAGTCGGCGGGTAAGTCCAATATGTATGCTACTGCCCCGATGTGCTCCACAATCTGGTAGGGTTCATAGAACTGAGGTGAAAGCTTCATGGATGCTCTGGTCTGGATTGATGTTTGCTCATATGGCTGGAGTCGTAGAAATACCCAATCTCCCACTCTAAATTCTCTTTCACCTTTGTGTTGATCATATTATTGTTTCATCCTCACTTGAGCTGCAGAAAGGTTGTCTTTTAATAGTTTCAACATTTTGTTTCTATCCTGTAGTTCCCTGTCTACTTGTTCTATTTTAGAGATGCCCAATACATATTTTGGGATTACAAGAGGAGGTCGGCCATAAGTAGCCTCATAGGATGTAGTTTTCATGGATGAATGATAAGTTGTATTATACAACCACTCGTCCCAAGGGAGCCACTTTGGCCACTCTTTTGGCTGGTCACTGGCGAAGCATCTATGGTATGTCTTTAAACACCTGTTCATCACTTCAATATAGCCGTTAGTTTGTGAGTGATATGTTGTGCTCATCTTCAATTTAGTGACATACATTTAGAATAATTCTATCTAGAATTTGCTCGTGAAGACCCTATCATGATCACTTGCAATAGATCTCAGCATCCCATGTAATTTTATAATATTTTCTATAAAGATTCGGGCAATGCTAGAAGTAGTATAGGGATTACAAACTATACATAAGTGAGCATGCTTTGTAACGCGATCAACAATAACAAGAATCGTATCTTTTCCTTGTGATGAGGGCAGCCCTTCGATGAAGTCCATTAATATATCGGTCCATATTGAGTCCAGGATGAGTAAAGGTTGTAGCTTTCCAGAGCTTGCCACTATTTTGCCTTTATATCATTAGCACACATCACATTTTGCTACAAATTTAGCAATAATATTTTTCATCCTTCCCAACAAAAATTCTTCTTAATTCTCTTATAGGTTCTAAGGAACCCGGAATGCTCGGCCGCGAGTGTGGAATGCATCTCTTGAAGGATGGTTTTTATGCAACTAGAATTTGGCACAAGCACAATGTGTCCCTTATAGCGTAGGTCTTTTAAGTCTCAAATGTAATGAGCCACGGAACCTGGTTCTTCCTCCAATTTCTTTATGATCTTGCTGGTTCCTAGATCATCTTGCCATTCTTTCCTAATGTCCTCAAGGAAGTTGCTGGTCAGAAGTGAAATAGCCAAAAATTCAGCTTGCTCGAGTAGTCGTGAAAGCGTATCTGCAATAATATTCTCTTTCCCCTTTTTATAAATTATTTCATAATCATGTCCAAGAAGCTTTGTTACCTATTTTTGCTGCTCAGGGGAAGAAATCTTCTACTCCAAGAAATATTTAAGGCTCTTATGGTCGATCTTGATTTGGAAGCATCACCCGAGTATGATCTCCACCTAGCCACTGTGTGTACAATCGTGAGCATCTCCTTATTGTAAATAGTCATCTTGAGTTAGGAAGGAGATAAAGCCTTGCTTGTATATGCTAGGGGGCGGCCATCTTGCATTAATACAGCACCTATTCCCACTCTGGAGGCATCGGCTTCAATAACAAAAGTTTGATCGAAGTCGGGTAGTGCTAGCATGGGCATTGTCATCATTGCGATCTTAAGTTCATCGAAGGTGGTGGAGGCTCTATATGACCATTGGAAAGCATCTTTTTCAGCAAGGAAATGAGAGGTGCACCAATCTTCTCATAGGCTTTTTCGAACTTGCAGTAGTAGTCGTTAGTTAAGTTGAGAAAGCCACCTAGTGATTTTACATTTCTTGGGGTCAGTCAGTTCTGCATTACTTCAATTTTGGAAGGGTCCACCGCCACTCCTTCCTCTGATATGATATCCCCAAGATACTCCACCTTATGTTAAAGAAAGCTACACTTTGGTTTTTTTGACAAAAAGGACATGTTCTCGAAGAATTGTCAAAACAAGTTGTAAGTGCTCAAAATGACTTTCAGTAGAAGGGCTATAGATAAGGATGTTATCAAAGAAAATCAATACAAACTTACGAAGATAATTATAGAAGATATCATTAATAATGCTCTGGAAGGTGGAGGGAGCATTGGTGAGATCAAAGGGCATTACCAGCAATTTATAGTGGCTGTTATGTATCCGAAAGTCAGTTTTCGGTATATCTTCTTCGCATACTCGTATCTGATTATATCCAGATCGAAGGTCCAACTTTGTAAAGATTCCTGCTCCCTTTAATTCATCAAGCAATTCATCTACTACTAAAATAGGATACTTGTCCTTGACAGTTATACTATTGAGAGCTCTATAGTTGATGCACATTCGCCATGTTCTGTCCTTCTTTCATACAAGGAGTACTAGTGAAGAGTAGGGAGTGTAACTCAATCGAATGACTCATGTTTCAAGCATCTCCTTCATAATCCTTTATATTTCATCCTTCTATAGATGAGGATACTAATATGGTTAAATGTTTGCTGGAGGTCTGCCAGGAAGAATCAGTATCTAACGATCATGCTGGCAGCTAGGAGGTAGGCTACGTGGTTCGTCAAATACATCTGAAAATTCAACAAAGGGAAGTAGATTAGGGTCTTCAACTTCGGTTGCCTCCCCCTTGGATTGATGTTCGAGTTACACTAAGAAACTGCTATATGTTTTGTGCAAGACTTTCTCGATTCGTCGTGCGCAAATCATTGATATGTTGCTCCCCCATTTGCCACGTAGTACCACCTATTTTCCTTGGCTGCAAAAATTCATGATTAATTTTAAAAAATTCTAAGAAACATCACCTAATGTCATAAGTCATTTGATGCTAAGCAAGGCTTCATAATCACCAGAGGGAGGAGGAAAAAATCTACGATTATTTCTTGATTCTACAGTAAAAGCTTCACCCATGGGCATTGACGATCACATTTTAGAATTCGTCCATCGGTGACTTTAACATTAAACATGCTGCAATAATTAATAGGTAAGGTCATCTGGGCAGAAACCTCACTATTCATAAAATTATTAGTACTCCCGGTGTCATTGAGAATGGTAATTGGTTGTTGCTTCAGAAATCCTCCCACTTTCATCGTTTATGGGATTATAATATCAACCGACTATTCTTTAGAAATCCTCCCACTTTTATTGTTTGCTTCAGAATGGTAATTGGTTGTTGCTTCATAAATCCTCCCACTTTCATAAAATTATTAGCCGGCAAGAGCATACATTGTAATATCAATCGGTTGTTCTTCTTTATCTGTGACCTCTTCCTCGTGGTCTTGGACCTCCTTCTCCACATCTTCAAGAGGTTCAATCAATAGGAGGTGACCCTTTTTGCAGCGATGATCGTGACTCCACGGTTCATCACAATGCCAACAAAGACCCTTTGCTAATTGATCATGAAGTTCTTCTCTTGTCAATTTTTTTGGTAGCGAAGGATGGTTGGGAATAGAAGGAGGCTTGTATGTTGTGGGCCTAGGACTGGTTCTCAACCTCCGGGGTATCTTGGTTGAGCCGCTCTTCTTGTATTCAGGTGAAGGAAATTGCAGCAACTATGGTACGGGACTGCTACGCCGTAACCTCTCCTTTTATCTTCAGCTTGAGTCCCTCGATGAAGGCACCTAGCAATTGTCGGTCAGTCCAATCACGAGCAACATAGGATAGCTTCTCAAGCATGGTTTGGTACTCTTGAATTATAGAGGTTTGCCAGATTTTTGCATGTTGGTCGTCAAAATTTTTGTACTCCGTAGGGTATTTTTAAATTAATTCCATGTTGGAGCCCCATGATTATATTCCAACCAATTGTACTATTGAATAGCATCTCCTTCAAGGTGGATGATAGTGATTTCCACCATAGCATCGTCCGACATACGGTGGTAGTGGAAGTAACGCTCGACGCGCAAAATCCATCCTGTCGGGTCTCCTTCTTCCCATCGTGGAAAGTCCACCCTCATGTGTGGCTTAAGCATGTCCAAAGGTTGTCCGTCCTTCTCTGGGGGCCTCTCTAAACTCTCTCCTAGCTAAGATTTTGTTAGACTCGGTGGTTGTCTAATTTTGAACTCCGTGAACAAGCGCGCAGTTTGTCCTCCAAGCGCGATTCGAGCCACGATTCAAGCAGAGATCCCAATACTTCAAACTTGGCATCAATTGGATCTTGGGAAGCTATGACATATGCCTGTAATCAAATATGTCCTTGTTTTTTTTCTGTTGATGGGCCAATAGCATGGGTGGTGGAAGATTCGGACAATCGGTTGGTGATAGAAGGGTTTGGCTGTAATAGTTTTCTATTTTGAGCTATGCTTTTTAGGGGCATTAGGGTTATGAAAATAGGTTATGATAGCTACATCTTAAGGCTAGAGGGATGCCCTAAAGACGTCTTAGGTGGTGGCAGTGAGATGGTTAGGTTTCAGTGGGTTAAGAAGAAGAAGGACAAATGTGTTGCAGCAGATTTTTCATCGAAAAAATTCTAACAGTGAAGACATAATTTTTTTTCAGAAATTTTCAACAAAAATTCAAGTGAATCTTAAGGGAAATCTTCTAGTAAGGAAGAGTATTGCCAACAAAAATTTTGTGGAAAGAAATAATAGTAATTGATTTGACAAAATCAAAGATCACGAAGAAGTGCGATAGTAGATTTTTTTATCTAAACTATAGTAGCTTGGGCGTAAAAGATGAGCAGGTTATCTTAATGATTTTTCGACAAAACTAAAGGGAGATCTGAGAATAGGACATTATAGAGCCATGGTAGAAATTTTGTAGAAATTTGATTAGTAAAAATGCAGCAACTAATCAAACAGTAAAGGGTATATGGCTGGAATTCTGCGACGTAACTTTCGTCGTAGAGATGGAAACTTCACGATGAAAAGTTTATGTAGCAAATATGAATGAATTTTTCTATATTTGTTTTTAAATAGGGATAACTAAATTACAGTAATAGTAAGGTAAGAAACTAGAACCTATTGCAATTCATGGGGAGATCAAGAGATGATATGCGGTAGTGGAGATGACGGCAACATTTAGTGATGATCTTCAAGAAATTGTGAGAATTAATTTAGATGGCTTTAAGGGACTGATGGATGGCTGTGGAAGAGAAATGAGATGCCAAAAATATTACTCTGATACCAAGTGTTAGAACCCTAGCAGATTTTAAGCTCGGGGGTGATCACTGTAAGGGATCAGCCTCCTTGGAACTCTATAGGGGTTCCCTCCTCCAACTTGCTGCTCAAAGGCTGCAAAAAGTACTCTTCTTTTAATGATAAAAAGTGAAGGATTACAAGTCTATTTATAGGCCCTCTAACCCTAATTCCTAAGAGGACTCTTACTTCAAGACTTCTACTCCTAATCAACTCCTAATGCAACTCTAGGTCCAACCTCCAATCGGCCCATCTAGGGGTGGTCGATTGCTTTATTATTTCCTAATCCTATTCTAACTTAATCCCCTCCTCAACCAACCCCCTCTTTAACTAGGATAAGGGGTGATTAATTATTATAACATGGATGTTACTTTCCCTTCAAATATCTTCCTCAACTAATCCTAGCCTACTCGGCCTCCTTACTTTCCTTAATAGGGGTCGGCTAGATAGGATTTATATAAATGCTCTTAGATTTTACATAATATATTTTTTAATAAAACTAAACTAGGACTCCCCAACTAGAGTCCTAACACCTTTCTTAAGGATCTTGTTGGCCTTCCTTTTATTTTTAGTCTCACCAATATAGAGAACTGGTTTCTCCTTCTTGATGACACTCTCAACTTCCCTCAACATATTGAGGAGCTCAGAGAGAGTCACCTCAAACTTGCTCATATTAAAATTCATGATGAAGTGAGAAAAAGAATCTAGTATGGACTGAAGTATAAGATCAATGCATAGGTTATCCTCTATGACTATTCCTAAACCTATGAGTTTCTCGATCCACTCTATCATCTTTAGGACATGGTTCTCAACTAATGTCCCTTTTGTCATCCTGACTTATAAGAGTCTCTTAAATATCTCATATCTTTAAGTTCTTCCCTGTTTCTTAAACAGCTAGCAGAGATGAAAAAGGATAGAATCTGCATCCATGCTCTTATGTTGCCTATGTAACTCAAGAGTTATAGAGCTCAGCATCTAACATTTTGCCAATGTGGAATCATCTATATACATTGCATAGCGAGCGATCTCATCCTCGCTTGCCCCTTCTTCCAGTGTGGGTACAATTGTATCAATGACATATGTAATTTTCTCTATCGTGAGAATAATTCTCAAATTACGGAGCCAATCCATATAGTTTGGACCAGGGAGGTGGTTGGCATCAAGTATTCCACGCAGGGGGTTTGTACGACATGTTTCTGACAAACATGATATAGCATAAATAAATAACATACAAATTTTATAAAAAATACTAAATAAGATATGGACTTCTATCTTAATATACTCTCACTATTTTCCTAGCAAATCACGTGATACCCTCGACACGTGAGACGAAAGTCTCCGGCAGACTCCTAGGGGGGATCAGAATCCAATTGGCATCTTAGTGCAACCTCGAGGGACTCGACCAATTATACTAAGCCCAAAAGGTAGGCAACTCTTGCCAGTTACAACTCCTTGTGATTCCTATCATGTTCGGCCTCTGAATCATCATGGTCTCAAGGGACTCGACCAACCAGGATATTCAGTTAAGTCATTATCATCGTTACAAGATGAGTTTGATTTGATGATATACCCTCGAGGGACTTGACCAACTCAACCTATGTCGTGATTCAATTTCTTCCTATAATGATGGAAGACCACGTGGGTCAATCTTATTACCTCATGCTTACCAGCTTAATATTATCGTTGGAGAGGTTTTTGTTTCGTATCGATCTCATAACATGTCGTGTCACACACATACATATTTAATATATATCTACATCACATGTGTATATATATATATATATATATATATATATATATATATATATATATATATATATATATACAGATATCTAGTAGGTGTATAACACATCACATATGCAAGTCATATCGGATGATCATGAGCTGTCATATAATATGATTAAGCCCGAGCCAATGGGCCTAATCACTCACAATAGAATCTATGTGTGCATCGACACATCTCCATGCCCTGTGATCATTGATCTCGTTATCATTGGTTCCGTCGGATCATCGCATCACCATGCATCATGATCTCCTGCCATAGTATTGTGAGTCTCACTATCACCTCAACGCTCCTACCGCGTCTCTTCATATAATCACAAATAATCATAAGCATGCAGACCTCACAATAAACGAGAAAAAAAAAGGCTCGTAAGCCCTCATAATAATAATAATAATAATAATAATAATAATAATCATAATTACACACATCATAACACATGGCTCATGATCATCGATCCATATCATACATCATATGTACATAACATCATATTGTCACGGGCTTAGCCGATTTTGCCTAAGTCGTGCGGTACCCATGTATGTCCATCCGCAAAGGTCAGCCTTCCCTGAGATCTCCTAGGGTCACTTATACTTACAAAAGAGAAAACAGGCCAGAAGAAGCAATTCCAATGGGATCCACAAGCAACTGCTCAAGCAAACACTTTATAAAGCTAATACAAATTACACCCATAGACATTACAAAGACCTACCATATTATGCACCAATAATGCAATATACTCATATTGCTTGAACTAGATGGATGCTTGTTGGAACTTTGATGAGCATTGCCTCGTAGATTTTGAGGTTTTTAAGGTCCTTTCTCTATAAAGTTTTCCCATTGATCATTCTTCCATGTTTAGTTGTTACGTCCAAGTACGTTCACATCACTTGATTAGCATTCAATTGGGAAATGAAGTGGATAATCTATTCTCGATAGTACTGATCACCAATGGTGAAGATTTGATAACTATTATCTTTCATAAGTTTTCTTTGAAGGGTCACTGAACTTATACAAAGCTCCTTTGTTAGATAAGTAAGAGAACTGGGATACTCAACTTTATCTATTCTCTTAGTAGTTGAGAAGGCAAGCTTACTTAGTTTTGCTCACCTCCTCGAGTTAAGAGAATTAGGGTACTCAGTTTCGCCCATTCTCCTAAGTTGAGAAGGCAAAGGTTACTCTATTTCACCTACCTCCTCGAGTTTATACTTCATGCATTGAGCTAATTACTAACATTCGCCCGCTCTTTGCTCACACTTCTGAAGCACTTGAAATATTTGCACTCCTTGCATTGAGTTAGCTACTGTGATTCACCTTCCCACTGCCATTAAACTTCTGGAATGCAAGAAGTTTCGCTTGAAAAGAGCAAAAAGTTTACCCTAACTTGGAGTAAGTCTTTGATAGTTTTGGTCGCCTCTGGGATTATACCATCTTCTCCATCACCTTTGTCGCCTACTCCACTGAGTAAAAAAGGTATGGTACCATGTATTGCCTACTTTGTTCCTTGGTCGAGCACTCCTGCATCAACCCAAAGTCCCTCGCTTTCGGCTATCTTGATGAGAAGCCGATCGACACCAGTCTTATAGAGTCCTTAACCTTTGTCCTTCTACCCTATCTTGGTACTTGGAGTTTGCCTCTATATTCTCTACCTCTTTGGCCCCTTTTACAACTAATGCTCTCCCTCCATACGAGCAAGGGGTCGATGACTCCACGGAAGTCCCACCTTTGCGGTACCATGGTGCTGCCAAGCCCATAGCTCTATTATCCATTGCCTTACTTTTGCATCCCTTCCTTCATGATTGGTAGATCTGCCTCTACGACATTGTGATGCTCCTCTGAGTCCACCTCCTTTCTAATCGACACTTTTCTTTTTTAGGTAGCTGAGTCCCTCCAAACTCGTTGACGCTTCCTTGCCCCTTTCGACCACCTGCTTCAACACCACTATGTTCTCCTAGCAGTTCTCCTTGGTCCATGGAAAGACAGACTGCAACTCTCATGCATGGCCTCCATCATCTTGTTGTAGGGCTCGCACCGATTCTGATCTTCATAGCTTCGTTGGTAGCAATGTTCGCTTAGTTGGCCTTGTCCTTTGACTTGTCGGGCACCCTTAAGTGAATGTGAGCACTGAAGCAGTCCCACTATCCAGCCGCTCTGATCATACCTTTGTACTATCAAGTCCCCTCTATGGGACTCACTGGTACTTGCAATCTGACTTCTCCCTCGGTGGTACACAGCCCCCATATATTGATGACCAAGGCTTTCATCTAGTGTAAGCTTCAATGTGCACACATGGAAGACCCGCCTCTGCGATACCATGACATTCACTCCTTAAATCCATAGCCCTTCTTGTCATTGCATTGTTCACCGAAGTGGAGCTCCCAACAGCTCCTAATCACTCACATGATCACGTCCCCCTCCATGGGACTCACTGGTACTTGCACTTGGACTTCTTCCTTGGTGGTATATAGCCCTTATATGCTGATATCTAAGACTTTCATCCAATGCAAGCTCTGATGCACACACGAAAACCCGCCTCTCTGGTATCACGACATTCACTCCTTGAAATTATAGCCTTTCTTCTTATCATGTAGTACACTAAAGTGGAGCTCCCAGTAGCTACTAATCATACCTCCATATAATCTTGTCCCTCACGGGACATGACCGTATATGTTATATCACCACGAACTATTCCATCATGATCCGCTACATCATGTCGCCTCTTGGTGACATATCCATTACATACAGATTCTCGTGTGATGAACTCGAACTATGACTTCTCCATGTGTGGCCTCTGCTAACACATCGTAGGGCCTCCACCATCTCTGATTTGTTGTTCGCTCTCTTGGCAATTCACCTTCGTCCACCCACTCTTGGGCCACACCAGGATGAAGTATAACTCTAAGATAGTCCATTGCCTAGTAGCTCCTGAAGTCCCCTGACTTTGCTAGAATTAGTGCACCATTGTCTGGATCCTAGGCCTCTATCCCCTACCAGCACAATCTCTGCTATGCACCACTTGTTTGTGACAACTCGAATGGCAACACTGTGGTATATTCTTTAAGAGTACAACCTTTACATCCTCTTGCCCCTTGCTCAGGTCTTTCGAACCTAATTTTGCCTCCATAAGTTGAATCATCTTAGTTACTCTATCAAATGCATCTATGAGGTACGATGCATGTGCCTCGAAGCTCCCTTCGTCTTTGGGACTATGCAAGATAAGTCTCCTATCAAAATAAAGAACCCATGGAATGACATGATCCCACTCTTGCCTCTACAAGAGTTCATGCCCTTGGCCTCCATCCAAGGAAAGCTTTGTGCCTCTGCTCCATGTTCCATCTTCTATGTCGACTCCCTTTATATGGCTTAGATACTTCACCAAGTTCCACCTAAATTGCTCCACTCCTTGATTTGCATTAAGTTGATAGTGGCCCTCGCGCCCACCATTCCACGAGTCAACCCTCCGTTGAGTTCGATTTTCACATCGACTCTAAGTGTACCTTCATATGATGTTGTCTTGGATTGCTCCCCCACTTGATCTCGAAATGCATCCACCAATGCATTACATCATTCGAGATTATGTAACAACTGCACGTCGCTTGTTCGGTCCGTTGAGCTTTGTTGAGATATTGTCTTGAGAGACTCTTTCTTAATATATGCGGTCTGTTGCACATGATTCTCCCTCTAGAGAACTAGGACTTATCTCCCCTAGATATCTATCCAATTGGAGCAACTTTACTCTTTACATTCTTCCCACTGAAAGTTTCAGAGACCGCCATCCCCTTTAGACGACTCCATCTTGCTGAACAACTTATGTCTTGTTCTACCCCCGCAAATATACTTGCTAGATTATGACTCTTCGCCAATACAGTCCCCACTGCACCCTTCAAGATCTAGCAATATGTTAAACTTGTTGCACACTTCAGCTGCCTACAGATGTATCCTTTCCATATTGAAGAGAAAGTTATAATGCTCCATGGCGTCGAGTTCCGATTGTGCCTTGGGATGGGCATAAACACTCTGTCGTCTATGTACAAGCCTTTGCATGAGTACAGAAGCCTTCGAGTTAATAATTCCCCTCACCTCTGTGAGCTTTGCATAACTCTTATGGTCATTGAGCAACACATCCCACTTTATACGGTCTCATCTTTTACCAAGCGCCCTGCTTTGCCTTGAGTACTGTCAGGTTTGGTTGCTAACGTCAAGCCATAGCTCGAACTTAGTCATCCCAATCTTTGTACACTATAAATTCTTCTTCACTTGCTTATCCTCGTGGTGCGTCTCACGCAAAGGGTTGGTCATTTCTCTAAATGCCCAAACCTGGTTGTCCTCTCCTCTAAGCGACTTATTTCCCTACATCTCAATGTTCATTTTCCCCTAAACGGTTGTGCGTGTTGGCTATTCCCCATATAGCCCAACTAGGTCTACAACGTTTATATGGTGATTATTTCTACGTGTGCTTATCCCGCTCTGATACCACAATGTCATGGGCTTAGTTGATTTTGCCTAAGTCATGCGGCACCCATGTGTGTCTGTCCGCAAAGGTCAGCCATCCCCGAGATCTCCTAGGATCGCTTAGACTTACAAAAGAGAAAATGAGCCAGAAGAAGCAATTCCAACAGGATCCACAAGCAACTGCTTAAGTAAACACTTTATAAAGCCAATACAAATTACACCCATGGACATTACAAAATCAAAAAGGTTGCACACAAAGAATAATGGTCCATTATAGACCGAAGTCCCCATAAGTATTTACAAGACATACTCATATTTACAAGCCAACATCAGACATAAAGCAAACCAAACTATGGCTGCTAAGCCTACTGCAAGCCCGTTACTTGCTATACAAGGTATGTACACAAATCAAAGGACATAAACAAACATGAGCATTTCATCGAACACCTTATTTACATTGTTGTCTGTGATAATATGTAGGATTAGTAGATATATATAATAATTAATTAAAGTATTTAATTAATTATTTTTTAAAAAATTAGGATATGTTTAAAATTGTTAAAATTATTAAGGGCATTTAAGGAATTCTATAAAATAAGACAGAGTCAGAATTTATCAAATTCTAAGGGGCATAATTTCTTAAATTCTAAAAGGCATAACCATCTTTTTCTTAAAAAAATGCCCTAGCCCTCCTTCACCCTTACTGCTAAACTTACGCAAAGTTAGAACGTGTGTGATAGATACCTGAATAAACTCAGCCTTCAAAATGATACTCGAGTTAGGTTCTCTAACCTCACTCAACTCTTTCACACTCTCACTGTTTACACCAAGAATGTGTTTCATCTCAAGGAACACTACCCTCTTGGCAACAAAAGTTATTTTTGGCCTCGGGATGATAGAAATAGTATCCATAAGCTTTATTAGGGTATTTTATAAACTTTCACTACTCCGTCCTCGATTCCTACTTGTTGGAGTTATGTCTTTTAATGTGGGCAGGGCAGCCCCATATCTTAATAACCTTAAGATCGGACTTCTTCCCTTTTTATATCTTATATAGTGTAGACACTACCGACCTAAATAGAACTCTATTCAGAAGGTAAGTTACAGTCTTCAGGGCTTATTCATAGAATGAGATGAGTAGGTCATTAAAACTCATCATGGACTGCATTGTCTAATAATGTGTGATTGCTCTTTTCAGATATACTATTGAGTTAAGGTATATAAGGGGTGTTCGTTAGGATAGAATCTCATAGTCTTCGAGGAAATGGGTGAACTTTGTACTCAAGTACTCTCCTTGTTCACCTAATCTCATTTTCTCTTATACGCACTTTCATTTCATGATCTATGAAGCTATATCCAGCACAAATAAACCATTATGCGATGTTCCTCTAGTGATGATCTTTTATCCAAAATCAGTGAATAACTATTATTCTTAAAAACTAATTTATATCAACTAACTATCAAATATGAAATGGAAATAATGTTTTTGATTAAAGAGGTAACCTAATAACATACATCTAATGTAATAGTAACTCCACCATGCAAATGTGTGGTGACCTCACCTATGGCTACTACAGCAACTCTTACTCCGTTATGTATCTTAAGGTCCATCTCACCTCTCACCAATCTCCTAGGCCTTACCAGAGCCTGCAAGAAATTATAGATATGATAAGCACTCCCGATATCTAATACTTATATGTTATCATAAAAATCTAACAAATAAAGACTGATCATGAATGTACCTAAAGCTTCTCTAAGCTTTTAATTCGCCTTCTCTATAAGATACTCTTTATAGTTGCTCCTCTAATACCCATCTTTGTTACAGTGGAAGCACTAGCCTTTGTCATTTGCTGGGTCTTTCTTGACAACCTTTGCCTTACCCGATTTGTCCTTACTCTTCTTAAGGGACTTATCAACTTTCCTATTCTTCTTAGCCTCTCTTAACATATGAGGAGCTCAAAGAGAGTCACCTCAAGTTTATTAATGTTAAATTTATGGTAAATTATGAAATGAGTCTAGTAGTAACTAAAGTATAAGATTAACACACAGGTTATCCTCTAGGACTATTCTTAGACCTGTGAGTATCTCAATCCACTGAATCATCCTCAAGACATAGTTCTGAATCGATGTCTCCTCTATCATCCTAACACATAAGAGAGTATTAGATATCTCATATCTTTGAATTCTTCCTTGTTCCTCAAATAGTTTATGAAGATGAAGAAGGATGGAATTGACATCCATCCTCTCATTACGTGTCGTCATCGCCTTAGCCCTCTTTCACCCTCGCTTGCTTTTCCTCTAGTGTTGGCAAAATCATGTCAAGGACATATGTGATTTTCTTCGTCATGAGAATAATTCTCAAGTGGCAAAGACAATCTATGTAGTTTAGACTAGTGAGACGATTGGCATCAAGTATGTCATGTAAAGAGTTTACAAGTGACATGTTTCTGACAAACAAGATGTAACATAAATGAATAATATATAGATTTTACAGAAAAGTAAACAATTAAGATATAAATTTCTATCTTAATTTACACCCACTATTTTTTTAGTGAATCATGTGACACCCTCGACATATGAAATGAAAGTCTCTGATAGAATTCTAGTGGGGATCGAGATCCAATCAACATCTTAGTATAACCTCGAGGAACTTGACCAATCACACTAAGCCCAAAAGGTAGGTAACTCTTGTCAATTATAAATCCTTGTGATTCTCATCCTGTTCAACCTCTAAACCACTCAACCGACCATAATGTTCAGTTAAGCCATTACCATCGTTATAAGATGAGTCCGATTTGATGATATGACCTCGAGAGACTTGACCAAGCATATCATGTCCTCAGGTCACTAATGAGGATAGGTGAGCCTCGAGGGACTCGACCAACTCAACCTATGTTATGATTCAATTTCTTCCTATAATGATGAAAGGCCACATGGGTCAATCTAATTATCTCATGCTTATCGACTTAATATTATTGTAGGAGGGGGTTTTGATCCGGTGTCCTAATATGATATGTCACACGCATATATATTTAATATATATCTACATCACATGAAAATATATATACATATCTAGTAGGTGTATAAGCAATCATATCACATATGCACAATCACACCAGATGACCATGAACCATCACCTAATGTGATCAGGCCTAAGGTAGTGGGCCTAATCACTCACCATAGGATCTATGTGTGTATCAACACATCTTCATGCCCTGTGATCATTTATCTCGTTATCATCGGTTCTGTCGGCACCTCGACACATCTCTATGCATCACGATCATCTATCTTGACATCATAGGTCCCACTAAAACCTTTACGCTCCCCTGTGCTTCTTCGTGTAATTATAATATAATCATAGGCACGTAGGCCCAATAATAAAAGAGAAAAATAAAGGTCTATAGGCCATAATAATAATAATAATAATAATAATAATAATAATAATAATAATAATAATAATAATAATAATAATCATACATACATATATCATATCATATAGTTAATGATCATCTGTTCATATCATACATCATAGGTACACATATCATTATGTAGGACTATTATATAAATAATAATAGTTAATTAAACTTTTTAATTAACTATATTTTCTAAATTTTAGGGCATATCGAGAAATTTTCGATGTGATAAGGGTATTATCCGAATTTCTCAAATTTTGTCTAAATTCTGGACAAAAGGAGAGGTCTTGGAATTTCTTAAATTTTAAATGGTAGAATCATCCTTTTGTTAAAAAGAAACCCTAATCCCTTCTACCGCATACCAACTGGTGGTTGTTGTCGCCTGAGCGACATCATTCAAGACCGCCGATCGCCCCGTGGCCACTGCCTGCAAGTAGCCTACAAGCAGGTGTTGTGCCCCCAAGCACCACCTTTGTGGGTTCTGCCCCTACAAGCGACTGCCCCTATGGAGGCCCTAGTCGTAGGCGGCCGCCCCTGTAGGCGACCTACCCATAGGTGGCTACACCCACCCATAGGTAGTTTGCCTGTAAGTGGTGCCTTCGCGGCCAAGTGTGCACCTGCCCCTCCATTGGCATCTTTAGGCACAACAAGAACATATAATACACGTAGTTTATAAGTCAATCATTATACAATGAACCTAACTTTGATACCACTATTGCGAAACCTTATCATAAGCATCACATGCATAGTGAAAAACAAAATAAAATTTTTTTCACATTTATCATGTCGTCATGCGATAATTGCAAAAAAATATAAAACTAAAAAACTACAAATCATGTGAGATGTGTTACCTATGGAGATCGTATATCCCTGAAATTTCTAGATCCAATAGGAGAGGATGAAGGAGGTCAGATATGCTCCTCTCTAGTGATATTCACATGGTAGATCGATGTAGCGATGCTCCTCCAATCACAGTGTAAATCTCATAGTTTTTACGCACCTTCTTCGTGGCTTGGGAAGGGAAGGAAGAGAATAGGAGGAGACGGCAAAAAATATAGCCTATCATCTTTCTTAGCTACCCTTGTCACCTATTCATAAAGAGCCATTAAACCCTAATGGATCATGTCTTAATATGTACTAGATCTCTATCCAATTACCCACTCCTTGGATTATTGGATCTCTATCCAATAATCTTAATTTACCTCTAATTGGGCCCCATGCAAGGAATCCATTAATACTTTGTCTCATCCAAGGGCTTATTGGATAACTTATATTCAATCATCTACTCGCTACGATATCTATCATATGTGTGTGACTCTCTAGGCTCAATACCGAGCTGGTTGTGAGTTGTACCTATCAGAACTATTTCTAACATAGAACTCCTTCTAACTCAATGAATTGTTATCCCATAATCAATGAGTTGAGATAATAATTCACTCAACTCATCGATTATGGATGTACTAGGCTACTACGCCACAGTCCTTAGATGGTATATGAGATCTAATCTATTGGACATGTTTGTCCTTAGTTATCATATATTTATAGTCCTTATCTATCTAATATTCTAGAGATCGTATATTGAGTATTATACTGTTATGCCTCATATGAAATCCATTCAAGTCTCACTTTAGCTGAATTCTCCCGGAGAACTCCTCTCTCAATCCGAATAACCCTGGTCAGGGATTTGTTTGAGTGATAGCACACAAGATATTTCTCTCATGATACTGAGAATGGATGATCCTATATTGACACTTAATTACCTTCATTCCAATCCCAATAACCGATTTTACTAGATCTAAAACTTCTAGACCTGTAAGTCTGGCATCAAAGAAAGGAGTACTTAAACAAGATATCATTGGTGTCTCAAATCTAAGGACCAGACACACAACTGGGACTATGAAATCGCTATCTGATATCTAGTATCATTAATCATCTAATATTCCATAAGTGGATCAATCAATGAACTCATTCTCCAATAAGCACCTATATTATACCCCTAATGTCCCCACACAGTAACTATAAGACCCATTATCGCAATCTCATCACGATCTAATTCTCATTGCATAAATCTAAGGATATCATAATATATGCAATAGGTAACATAAAATGAGAATATGTTAATAATAATAATAAACAAAAAATTGTGTAATGTGTTACACATGACATCACTTACGTGATTAGCTTGTAGGGCATCTATAACCAGTAGAATTGCCTTAACTCACCCTCTAAACTCCTCATCTTCTTAGCCAACCTCTCCTCCCTTCTCCTCCCTCTAAACCTTCCTCAATCCTTTGTCACCCTCCATCCTCTTTCGTCTTTCATTCTCTTTCTTCCTTTTTTAAATCTTTCTCTCTTCTTCCTCTTCTCTTCCAATAAAGCCCAACGACTCTCATCTCTCCTCCCTATACAAGGCTAAGAATCAAGTTTAAAACTTAATCAATCCTCTTAGTAATCAAGAAAGAGGGTTGACTTGGTAAAAGGCTACAATACAAAGGTAACCTCTACATCCTCCTTTGTTATTAATTTATTGTTTAATCTTGTCTTTATTTTTGGTAATACACATTGTAGTCTTTGTGGCACCTAAAAGTTCCTTAAGGGACAAAAGGAAAGAGAAGAATAGATTAAACCTATGACACCAATCTTTTTTATTCCTATGCTCATATCCTTAGATTTTCAAACTTCGAATCTAGAATTGTCCACAAAGGAAATACAAGTTTTAGGTGATTTAGAAATAATTCAATGGTTCTCTAACTTAAATATCCTTCAAATTCTTTAAATTAGTGAACCTATCTATCTTAAATTAGTTATAATGTTATATAATAATTTACACACAGATGAACATGATAGAGTATCCACTTATCTTATAAGGCATCATATATCCATTATGGATGGCATAATTTATAACCTTATATGAATTACTAAAAAAACATGAGGTTGTTATTTTGGAGGACAATGGGACATCGAGTTTGTTGGGGTTATATATTATGAGGCTATTAGCACCATTTATGAAAACCGTAACCTATGTATTATTTTGAAGAGTTGTGAGCATTTGTTATCATTTAACACAAATTGCTTCATTATATCATGATTAGTATTATGCTTCTTAAATAATACCATCTTGGTGAAGTAAATACTGTGAAAATAGGAACCATGTATTAAATTATGGCATAATGTAATAATTTCATTAGATATCTGATACATCAAAATATGATTAATATATCTAAGAAAGACATGATGCTTCCATATGGTAGTCTAATTATCAAACTACTACATGCACAAGACATAGCCATCTCACCAGACGAAGAAATCATGAAAGTAGATAGATTTAATATCATTAATAGAAACCTATTAAGAAGATTAAGGTATATTGTAATGAATGAAATTTGGACTATATTACCTAAAAGAAATAATGATCCTCCTCCACCTAAGCCTCAACTAAAAACACCGATGGGACAGTCCTTCTCTTCCTACTAGTCCCTTTAAGACAAGATCTCTAGCATATCCAACACTTTCTTCATCTTCTGATTCTATAGCATCCTGACTAGATTGTATTGAGCTTTGTCAAGACCAGATTTTAATTAAGATGTAGCGTATATACCAGCATCTTTACACTTTTGATGTATATTTTAATACTTTATTTAGGTATTTTGGATTGACACCACCTAAGTAGCTTGTATATTTATTCTTTTTATTGATGATAAAGGGGGAGAAGTAAACTTTACTTTTTAATGATGTAAAAAAAATTATGATGTTTTAATTTATGATAATGATGATATTTGATATTTTAATTAAAATTATATACATAATTTGTGCACTGATTGTTCTAATATTTTTAACTAAAATTATATATATTTTGTTCAATGATTAGCTTAATATTTTAAGTAAAATTATGCATATAATTTTTACACTAATTACTATTTAAAGCTAGATTAATAATTAAAATTATTTTGACTTGAATTCAAAAACTAAAATTGAAAAGTTATTATTTTTTTAATTCAAATTTATTATATTTTAAAATGACATATAAACAAGGGGAGTCTGGTTAAAACTCCATTATTAATTAGTTGTCATCATTAAAAAGGAGGAGATTATTGAATCCCGGATTTTGATGATGAAATCAATTAATGAGTTTATGGACTAATATATTTTTGAGATAAATTGTTGAATCTTATACTTTGATGATGAAATCAATTGATGGGTTGTTGATCTAACATATGTGCTAGAGATGATTAATGTATGATTAACTATGACAGAGAAAGAGTTACAATCAAATATGGGCCAGAGTCAAGTATAGGCCTCAGGCCAGGGTTCAAACAATGTAATGGGAACTCACCGAGAGACTCGTCGAAAGCTTACTGAAGGTATCGGGGGCTTGTCAAGAGTTCGTCGAGAGCTTGCCAAAGGTGATTGAGAGCTTGCTAGGAAGGCATTGGGAGTTTGCCGGAAAAAGATCAAGAGACTCGCTGGAAGATCATTGGGGGTTGCCGAAAAGTTTGCCGGGAGTTAGGAGGGTCTTGTTAGACTTAATGGTCGTATTGGTTATAATTTATTAGTCATAGTTAGCATCAGTTTGGATTTGAGTCCAACTTGAGTTAGATTTGGAAGGAATTTAAATTAACTCAGGTTAGACAAATCGGGTCCATATTTGGGTTTGGATTGAGCTCAAGTTGAGCTCAATTAGTTAACCTGAAAAGGGGTCAACTGAAGGTACAAGTCAGGATTAAAAAAGTGGAGGGAATCACTTTTCGGGATTCTCGATAGTTGTACTACCGATGGGCGGTGATTGTACCACCCAGGTTAGTGGTTGTACCGTTGCCACCTTGATTTTTAGGCAGCTTTCGGCAATTGTATCATCGTCATCGATGGTTGTACCACTCGTACTCAGATTTTTGGATATGTTTTAATTTTGGCTTCATTTTTTAAGGCAATTGGGGTCTATAAATATTCCAATATTTCTTGCATTTAGTACAATACTTTGGATTAGAAATTCTGTGAAAAATAATATGCTAAAATTATGCATGAAAAAAAAAATGGACAAGGAGTGAGAAAAAGAGTTATAATTCTTGTAAAGTCTCCCTCTCGTGAGCTTGTGAAAATGAGAGTGGGAAGTATAGGAGTTTGGTCTTCACCCAAATAAAATTAATAATGAGCACCGGTGGACCTCATAGAAGAGAACTCTAGAGTGGACATAGGGTAGGTTGAGGTCGAACCACTATAATTTTGTGAGTTCTCTACTCTTGCATTATTTATTACTTTTAATTGCTCTTAACTAGTTTAAAATAAGATACAAGCATCATTTTGTGACTTTCTCTTAAATAGTTTTTTTAATTATTTCCAACAAAATATAAAAAGGTACTTCCGAGTTTCTTTCTTTTTCGTAAGCAAGGTTTTCAAATCATGCACTTTTACTCTTGCACTAATTCAAAGGAAGATATGTCGGAGTTTGAACGAAGTTCCAGAAGATCAGATGACATACCGGAATAACATACAATATGTTGAAAGCTTTGTAATTATGTTGGATATGTGATTGGATTGTTAAAGTCTTGATCAAGGTCAAATTACATTGGTATTAGGCCAAACCATTCCAACTTATCGAGAAAGCCAATGGGCTTGGACCTGGGCCGAATTGGGCATGTTAGAAGGCTAAAATAATGGCCTTGAGTAGGTTTAGGCAATGGTACCACCAGGCCCAAGTGGTGGTACCGCTTGAGTCAACCGACAAGCATAAACAATGTTTGTTAGTGTTATAAACAATGGTACTACTTAGGGTGGAAGTGGTACTATCTAGAATTTAAATTTTATGATGGTAGTACTACTTAAAAATTTAAAATTATGGCATCAAAAGTTACAACAGTAGTATTGCCCATATCCTAAAATTTTTAGAGATTTGAATATTTTGGCTCCATTTTGAAGCCTTTTGGGGCTTATGAATACCCTACTAAGGCTTGGTTAAAGGAGAAATCAAGTTATGAGATTGTGAAGGGTTGTAGCTCTCTCATTAAATATTGTTGGAGTCTTTTCATCTTCCTTGAATTTAGAGGTGATTCTAAGTTGTAGGAGATGAGAGATATTATAAAAGAGTGAGTGTGGAGATTCTCTCCTAAGTTTATTAAAGGGATAAAGGCTATAATAAATGTAGTTGATTTTTGTCTATTGGAAAAAAGATTGAGAATGCAAGTTAATGGCCTCGAAGGAAGATGAATTGAAAATAGATATAGGTTGGAGAGATCAAACCATTATAAATCGGTTTACGTTCCTTCTCTTGCATTTAGTTGTTGTTGCTTACGGATTCATTTTATTCAACACCCTTACTCACATATTTGGTTAATGACATTTTCAATACGAATTTTATCGATTAAACTTTAAAATCATATAAAATTGTTATAGCACTAATTTAGATCCTAAAAGAATACTACTAAAAAGCTTTTCTTTTTGTCACGCCCTTCACCCAAATCATCAGATTTGAGAGACATGAACCAATCATAAATCAGAGATACATTATAATTTATCAACAATCTGAACCTAGGATCCAAACTAACATTTGAGAACATTGAAAAATATTCAAAGTTCATTCATATTCATTCATAGAACCAGTGTAATTTATAAATCTTACACCAAATTACTCGATAATTCACAAAACTTAAAGTTAACTTAACTAAAAATATTAACCACACTTATAAAACCATCAGTCTCAGAAATCTATATGAATGCAAAACCAATCATTTTCCACCACTTCATATGATTATAAAGCTTAACATTTAAAGATTCCACACTGAGAGGTATTCTAACCTTTATACAAGATACATCAGTTCATATTTATCTACAATATTTCATTACATGCACAATATTCTTATTCAACATCTCAGAATAAGACTTGCCCAAAATCTATATAGCTTTCCACTATCTCAGCCCAATTCTAACTTTTTCTGTAAGTGAAAAGCTATACGAATGCAAAACCAATCATTTCACCACTTCATATGATTATAAAGCTTAACATTTAAAGATTCCACACTGAGAGGTATTCTAACATTTATACAAGATACATCAGTTCATATTTATCTACAATATTTCATTACATACAAAATATTCTTATACAACATCTCACAATAAGACTTGCCCAAAATCTACATACATTTCCACTATCTCAGCTCGGTTCTAACTTTTTCTGTAAGTGAAAAGCTAACTTGTAAAATTTATATAGTAACATATCCAAAATAAAATAGGATAGTTTTCAAAATAAACTTGATATCAGATAATAAGGCAAATGTATAAGAATCCATAGGTAGCATCTTATAAGATATATAATCATAAATCATTTTATTTGAAACATACTTTGATCATAATAGTAGAATAAGAGTAGTTGAAGCATATCATTGACATCAGAGATATTTCGGAGCATATAAAAGACACATGAGACATTTTGGAACATATTATTGGCAAAGAAATATTTTAGAACATATCAATGACATTCAAAATATTACCAAGCAAGTCAAAGTCGTAAAAATATTGCGAAGCACATTAGTGGTATATGGATAATTTCAAAGCTTATCAAATGAACAAATAAGAAATAGAAACTCAATATCATATCAGAAGTAACATTCATTTCATTCTTATCCAAAGCGTATAAACAAACTTATAAGCAATGCTTTAGATATCATATAAAAAATATAGAGGGTGAAGTGAGATCAGACAGAATATGGTACATCCATTTCTGGATGACCAATAGGCAGAAGTTTCCCATGTCTGGGAGCTCCATCCACCCACATTTAGGTGAAGTCAGTGGGGGCCGACAAAACATTGCGGGCTCTAAGTACAAAACCCTTTACCATTTCTGGCAAAGGTCCAGAATATCCTGCAAACACTAGAATACAAAAGGACATGAGCAATGAATTTGACATATATCGGAAGCATATGCGGAACAATAAATCATGCATGTGCCTAAATAAAATAATATGATATAATATTAATTAATATATAACATATTCAGATATATAAGGAAATCAAAGGCAAAAGCATAAGAGAATTCAGTTTTAAAATAAATGAAGCAAGAATAGGCAAAACTGATATGATAACTATTATAGCAGAATTTAGAAGGCATATTTAAAAGTTATTTCGAATAATCAAATATTCTCTAAATTACTCAAGAATTATATTTTTGAAAAGCTAAATCAATCTAATTTCAACTGAAATAAGTTTCATATAAATTAAAAGTCTCTACAAAAAGTTATAGATGATTTGGCAGCCAAAGGTCAGGAATTATGATCCCTATTTTACATAATCCATAAGGTCTAATAAAATAGAAATTTTGATAGTCATTTGGACTCTAAATCTTTGAATCCTAGTATCAAATAAAATATATATGAGTCTATTTTCTAATGAATTAAGTTTTACATAAATCAGAGATTCCAATAGGGAGATATAAATAATCCAATGGTAAAAGGTCCGAAGCTATAGATTTTGTCTTACAGATTTTATATGCTTAATTAAAATAAACATATGGGCTAGCAAATGAACTCTAAATTATTTAAAGTTTATCTTGAAAGAATGATCTAGGAATTTATTTTTGAAAAAACTAAGATTTATTGAAAATAAAGTCTGTATAGAAAGTTACAACTTGAACAAGGCAAATAGGTCACAGTCTCTAAAATATTTCAGATTCCAACTTTTGCAGCTAATAAAAGAGAATTCAGATTGCAAGGCTGTTAATAGGACTCTAGTAGGGTTGAGTCATAATCTCCCTAGAAGTAGTTAATAAAACCCTACTATATTGTAATAAAGTCACTCTTATCTTATAAAGGAGTATGACTAAGGTTTAGATTAGCTTCTTAGGGCTTAGTGGCCGCCGGCCCCCTTATTGGGTTGGTAGGTTAGGATTTTCCCCTGCTTAGATGGGCTATAGAGTCAACATAGCCGTCACATGTTCCTTCTAAGGCAGGTAGGCTATAAAAGGGGAAAAGGGTAATTTTAGTTAGGCAAGCACCCCCTAGGGCTAGGGTTTAGGAGCCCTATATAAGCTTGTAGCCTCCATATTTTTTTATTAAGTAATCTACAATTTTAATTAAGCCTTATGCCAAGTCTAGGAGAGAGGAACCCCTACAGTGTTCCAAGGGTTGATCCCCCTCAAGAATCAAAATCTATAAAGCTCCTTATGGGGTTTTATTAACTGTATTTGGTTTGAATTTTTCTCGTAATCAAGGCAAGAGCAAAGATAAATTTCAATAGAGAAATGATAGAAAATATTATATAGGATGAGGTTAGAACACTTGCCTTTGCATATTTTAATCCCAAATATAGATTTGATTCAAAATCTTAAAACCCCTAAATCTTTTCTTTTCCTCTTCCTTCTCATCATCATTTTCTTCTTCTTCTCAAGTTTATGTTGCACCCAAATCCCTTTCTTCTCTAATTGCTATTTGTTTTAGCTAACTTATGGGTTGCTAAGTGGCAAGCATACATATAAGGTGCTTATGTATCACCTGTGTAACATACATAAGTGACATCACTTTAAACTAGGTAATAACACATATTATCACCTTTTTTTTATAAGTTAATTTGAATATTATATAACTTATATCATACTTTTAAGTTTTATATTTAGGTCCATATTAATAAGTTTTTAAACAAATTTTCGTATCTACAAATAGATCATCATAAACAATCTATTATTAAATAAATCATCATTAATAGTTTAAAATAGATTATTACAAATATTTTAAAAATAAAGATATTATATTTTTTATTTTTAAAAATTATTATTATTATCTAATGGCCACAATATCTCTCGTAACTTATCTTTTTCTCTCCTTTTTCCATCAATACATATGGTGAATTGTTGAAGTTATAGTATTTTTATACTATATTATAGAGTTTTTCAATAATTATAGAAAATATTTTAATGTAGTATAACAATATTATAATACATGATTTTTCTACTGTGTTATAATATTTTCGTGGTATTGTTGAAAACTTTGTGATAACACAATATAAAAAAAAATACTATAATGCAGTACAAAAATACTGACATAATATATTATAATAGATTATTTTTATACTACATTATCATGTTTTTCTAGTCTTTTTAAAAATACTATAGTTGGATCGATTCAGCCTATGGATAATACGAGAAGGAGGAAAAAAAGTAGATGACTGCTTGTTAAATAAAAAATATTTTAGATATTAAAAATATTGATAAAAATTATGAAAATAAAGAGTATTTCTAGGAAAAAGCTCAAAAAGAAATGTTTCTCCAATTCGTCCTCTAGTCAATATAAAGTCTCACACCACAATACTTAAATCTTTCACAGTAAATAGTATCATTTTATTTGGAGATTATTATCTGTAATTATTTTTTATTATTAATAATTTTAAAAATTATTAATATTTTTAAATTATTTTTATAAATAAATATAAATATCCTCATTTTTTCCTTTTTATTCTTCTATTTTATTTTTTTCTCTTCGTTATTATCCGAGAGTTTGAGCGATTAAGGATGAAAATAAGGGATTATGAAAAAAATGATAAAATCGATAATATTAAAATTGTAAACAATAAAATAAATATTTTATTATTTTTTAAAAGTATTAATAATAAAGGGATTATAAGGATAATGTGAATAGTAATTTTTTAGTATACACAATAATGCAGTCTATAATACATCATCTCATCACTTACCTCAAATGGCCACAAGTGGTTCCTCTCTGTCTCTCTCTCTACACTATTCCCACCTTAAAATCGACGCATCCTCTTGTGGTTCCCCCTTCCTGTTAACAAAACCTAAATCCAAAACCTATGGCTTCTCATTGGCCAAGTAACGTTATTTCTCGTGTCTCTCTCTCTCTCTCTCTCTCCCGCCGCCTCTGGAAACCTACTAGCTTTGTCTCCCAATGAGATGAGGTGAAACTCTTCGTCACCTCGAATGGTGAGACTCCTCCTCCCTCCCTCTCTCCCGAGTCACCCTTCAACCTCCTCTCTCCTCTCCCTCTCTTCTCCTCTCTCCCACCTCTTCCTTTCCTCCCTCCCCCACTCCCAGGAATCTCTGCGGCAACGACCGAGACGAGGGGGAGGAGAAGACGACGAGGAAGAAGAGTGGGTCGTCTCCAAAGCCCAACATATCCTCTCCCAGACCAAGTGGGCCGATACTCCCGACCTCGTCCGCCTCGCCGAAGCCCTCCTACCCCGCCACGTACCTGAGATCCTGCGAACCCACCTCGACCCCTGCCGTGCCGTCTCCTTCCTCCGTTGGCTCTCTCAGCGGCATTTCTACAAACCCTGTCCGGACGACTACTTCGCGCTGATCGATCGGCTCCTCACTGCGAGGATGCTCACGCCCGCCAAGCGCGCCTGCAGCCAGATGGTCAGATCTTTTGAGACTAGGGATGATATGATCCGCGTCATCGATTTCTTGAATGGCTCGAGGAGCGACGGATTGGTGCTCGATCTTTATTGCTATAACGGCATCTTGATCCAGCTGGGGAAGCTTCAGATGGTCGGGTTTGCGATGAATGTTTACCGCCAGATGTTGGGCCGTGGCATCGAGCCGAATCTCTTGACTTACAATACTATTATCAATATTTTGTGTAGGGATGGCAAGGTCAAGGAGGCTCGATGTATCTTTAGTAGGATTCTGCAGCACGAGATGAAGCCTGATACTTTTACTTACACATCGCTGATACTAGGGCATTGTAGGAATTGTGATCTCGATTCAGCATTTCGGATCTTTGAATGGATGATTAAGGAGGGATGCGACCCAAATTCTGTGACATACTCTACGCTGATCAATGGACTATGTGATGATGGTAAGGTGGATAAAGCATTAAGGCTGATGAATGTCATGGTGCAGAAGGGTGTGCAGCCAACCGTATACACGTACACTGTCCCAATTTCAGTCCTTTGCAACTCCGGCCAGGTAAGCAAGGCCTGCAGGTTGGTGATTGACATGAGGAGTAGGAGATGCATGCCTAATGTGCAAACTTACACAGCCCTTATTAGTGGGTTCTGCAAATCTGATGGACTTCACTTGGCAATTGGGTTGTTTCATAAAATTCTGAGGGAAGGAATGACTCCAAATACGGTCACATATAATGCTTTGATTGATGGGTTGTGCGAGAAGAGGAGAATTCAATCTGCCAAAAAGGTTTTTGAAGCTATGGAGGGGCGAGGTTGCATGCCAAATTTGCGGACCTACAATGAAATGATGAAGGGATTCTGCTTGGTTGGTGCTGTTGAAAAGGCAATGGTTCTCTTTCACAGATTGCTCATGTCGGGTCCTCCACCAAACCAGATTACTTATAACACTATCATATATGGATACTGTAAGATTGGCAACTATAATAATGCCATTCGGATGGTTTATCTGATGAAAGAAAATGGACACAAGCCTGATGAATGGACTTATACTGAACTTATTTGTGGATTTTGCAAATGGAGTCAGCTGGATTTAGCTCGCAAGGCACTTGAAGTAATGGCTGAACAAGGTTTAAGGTTGAACGTAGTTACTTACACTACCTTAATTGATGGGTATAGCAAGGAAGGGAAGCTAGATATTGCTATGTCCTTATTAAATAATATGGAGGAAAATGGCTGCAAGCCAAATTTGCAGACTTTTAATGCTATTATTAGTGGTTTTGCAAAGCAAAATCAGTTAGCAGAAGCAGAAAAACTATGTAGTGAGATGGTTCAACGAGGTTTGTTGCCTAATGTTGTAACTTATACATCTCTGATCGACGGGTTGTGCAAGAATGGTGCCACATCTGTTGCAATGAGAGTCATGGATGAAATGGACGAGCAAGGCTGTTCACCAAATCTTCATACTTATAGTGCTCTCATCCATGGCTTATGTCAGGAGGGCAAGGCTCAGGAAGCTGCGAAGATGTTTTTGGAAATGGAAGACAGAGGAGTAGTTCCAGATGAGGTTACATATACTTCGATGATGGATGGTTGGATTATGGTAGGTAGGGTCAATGATGCCTTTTCACTATTGAAGCGGATGGTCACTACCGGAAGTAAACCTAACTATTGGACATACAGTGTTTTGATGAAAGGATTATGGAAGGAGCAACAACTGATAGAAAAGAAACTTGCAGCTGTGCCAAATGTAGTCTCCACATGCAGCATAGATGAGAAAGCTACAAGTATAGATATTTTTTCTTGTTTATTAATGAGATTACCCGAGTATGGATATGAAATGAATATTGATGAGTATAGAACCCTCGTATGTGGCTTATGTGGGGAAGGTAGGTGGTCTGAGGCAGATCAGGTTGTCAAAAGTATGGCCGTGCAAGGCCTGCCTCTAGATGAAGAGATCTATAATTCCTTGCTACAAGTGTATGCAAATAATCTAAAAATTGAACATGCTTTGGAATTACTGAATGCAATGACTTCCATTGGATTCGAGCCATGTCTAATGGGTTATAAGTCACTACTATGTGCCTTATGCGAAGTTGATAGGGTGCAAGAAGCTCAGAATCTTTTCCATTGTATGCTTCTGCAGCACTGGAGCCCTGATGAAGTTGTTTGGACAATACTAATTGATGGACTTATAAAGGGAGGCAAACCAACTATCTGCACAGACTTTCTCCAGATAATGGAAGCCAAGGGTTGCAAGCCCACTTTACATACTTATGCTATTCTGGACAGAGAAGTGTCTGCAGAAGACAAATCATCGAAAACTTCAGTAGTTGAGATACTGGAGACCTAAGACTAATTTCTTGTTCAGCTGTTGACTATTGAGGCATTGTTCAGGTGAGCTGCTGAATTGATGGTCAGCCAAGTGGAGGTTCAGATTCAGACAAATTAATTCTGGAGTAATCATTCTGTCATTTCTCATGAGAAGCAACTTTTCAACTGAATACATATTTGTCATTGGTGGGATGGAACAAAAGGTATGTGTAACTTGAAAAAATGCTAGTATCATCTTTTAGTAGATTATATTGCTTTTATTCTTGTTTCAACTTACCAAGTACAACTTCCAGGACTTTTCCTTCAGAGAATGACTGAAGTATGTCAATGGGAGGCTCGAGCAAATGCAGAAGCAACTCAGAAGTTCTTAACCAGAAATCCAAACAATTTTAAGGTAGTATTTAACTCATTTTAGTGCATGTCACCATCTTTGTGAAAGATGGATTACTTATTTAGACAATAAAGATGTACATTGAAGTGTTCACTTCAAAAGTATATTCTTCTTTACAAAATATTTCAACAAGACTCATCGATAAAATGTGAAATGATGTGACTATATGGTTACTAGCTGATACAACAACATAATTTTACATTTTGTATTCAAGCCTCCAATCAAATATGTGATAAAGGTTATTTTAGGATCTTTAGCCTCTATTACATAGTAATTCATTATATATGACTAATATCCTCCTCAAAAAGGTGTTTCTCTCATTTTTTGCTACTGTGTCAACCAAAGACAACAAGATAACTTCCAAATAAGATATTGCAAAAGAAAAAAGAACAAATAATAGAAGAGCCAAACTTTAGACTCTCCATACAGAGACTGGAAAGGGGGAATTCATTTGCAACATTGTGTTCTTTTGTTTGTTTATTCTTCTTCCAGCATCTTTTGTGTCATTTTGTTTCATATCTTGGTTATTATCGTTTTTATTCTGTTTTTGTCTTATGCAAGAATCCTTTTCGTCTTATTGATATATGAAGTAGAGGACCAAGTGTTCGTTAAGGAATACATTTGTACTTTTAATGTGCATTTGGAGAAAGAGATTTGAGTGAATATGTAGTTATGAAATGCTTTGAGTGTTTGGTAAACAATAGATGAATATACATTTTAAATATGCATTGACATAAGTGTTGTTTGATAAAATTATATTTTGAAAATTCATTGAATATTATGTGATAAGTTTGTCCTTTTATCATTCTTAATATTTATTCAAAAGTGAATACATATTTTTATTTTAATTAATAAGTAAATATATAAATAAATGTAATCTTGCAAAAAAATTCATATGGCCTAGATATATAATAAATAAATAATCATATAAGTGAATGTAAAATAATATTTAAAAATAAATAAATAAAATTTTATGTTATAGGAGACAAATCATATTGGTTTTTCACTAAATCATGTCATTACATAAAGAAAATATGATAGGGTTATGGTTCCTATGATATAGTGGATTTTGGAGAATGTCATAGGGTACTTTGAAAATTTCATTAGTATTCCACAAATGCTGAAATGTAAATGCTGTTCAAAGGCAGCATTAGTGTTTAAGCATTGGTAATACATCATCCAAGCCAAACGCAATTTGAAAAAAAAAAAATCTAAACACTAATTCAGATTTGAAATATGTATTGAACCCTTGATGTACATTTCAAATGTGTTCTCAAGCACTCCCCAAATCTGTTGATAACTTTGAACTGAGATGCTTAAAGTATTGGACTGGTTAACTATGAAACTAACTTAAAGAAATTGAGTACTTAATATTTGGGCTGGCCTACTTGGAATTGCCAGCATGGTTGGTCCATGCACCACTTTTGCACCAAAAGTTTAAATTATATGTGGTGTGGATCATACTGGGTGGCAATTGCTTTATTGCTTTAGTTACTTTATCAAGTATTTACAGGCTATTAGTTAGGAACTTAGGAAGTTGTCGTTGTGAAAGAATGATAGGAACCCTTAGGTTTCCATCGAAGAGGAAGAGGGAAAAGGGGGATAAACGATCACTTCGAGGGAACCGAGCCTCCTTGATCTCTATAGGGGATTGGCCCTCCTTGATCTTTATAGGGAATTGGCCCTCCTTGGTCTCTATAGCGGATTGGCCAACAAGCTTTCTGTTCATAAAATTATTAGTACTACGAGTATCGATTAAAATAGTAATAGACTGATGTTTCAAAATTCCTTCAATTTTCATGGGTTGTGGGTTAGAGTCGTCGGCTAATGCATGCATCGTATGCGTGATAGGTCTAATATCTTCATCAGAATCCATACCTTCATGATCGGATCCCACATCGTCAGTCTCTGATTCCTTGTAATTGACTTAATCATCAGAAGTTTGTCACAACCTTCATGATTGGACTCTACATTGTTAGTTTCTTATTCTCCTTAATTGGTTCAATCGTTAGAAGATGCCCTTATGTGCGTCGGTTTTCATCATAACACGGGCACAAATCCTTTAATAGGAACCTTAGGTTTCTATCGTTTCTCTGATACCAATTGATAGGAACCCTTAGGTTTCTATCTAAGAGGAAGAGGGAAAATGAGGATAAATGATCACTTCGAGGGGATTGAGCCTCCTTGATCTCTATAGGGGATCGACAGGGGATCGACCCTTCTAGGGTTTTGGCCTATTGGCTAAAACATATTTTCTTCATTAATTGTCTAAAAAGAAATAGTTATAGCCCTATTTATAGAGACTCTTAACCAAACTCCTAATTGAACTTGGACTTATAAAATAGACTCCTACTTGGACTCTTAATTAAATAGACTCCAACTCCTACTAGGACTCCTAATTAAATAGACTCCAACTTCTACTAGGACTCCTAATTGACTTGATTGGACCGACCAATATGACTCAATAAAGAATATGACTCAATAGATGAGGACTCAACCATGTTAGGGTCCTATCACAGAATCCCAGGATTTATTCGTTTGTATAGGTAACTTTTGGTTTTTGTATATGAATAATGGTTGGTGCTCATTTAGGCACTTGGGTGATGCAAGGTCCTAGCTCCTCGTTTGGGTTCCAATGGGTGATTTTAACTACGAATAATCCAAGCACGCACTGGAGCTGGAGCTTAGGGTGAGTGCTTGAACCAAATCAACTTGAGGAGAGCTCTCAGGCTACCATCATCATCCTTTCGATCTTTTACTAGTATTAAACTACCCTAAACAACATATCAACAACAACGAAGTTGTAAGTCCCACTACCCAGAAAAGAAGCCCAGAAAAGCCATGATCTAACAATTGATATGAATGACCTTATTTTCCAACCTTGATAATCTACATGATTTTAGGTCCCAACAAGTGGGTGACTGGAGTTCTTTACAGTAGCCTTTGTATGATATTTTACAGCCCATCTTTATGAGATTTGTCCATGTTCTTCTCCTGATCTGGTTCCATCATAATAATCGTGATGGCCATGGATATATTAATATTTCAAGATTGCATTATTCTGATGGTAATTGCCGAGGTTATTGTTTGGTTTGATTCAAGAAGATGTCATTATAAGGTTGCTATTCAATATAGTGGAAGTTTGTAGTGTGGACATCAGTCCATGTGTTTTTCACATCAAAACAAACCATTTTTTTATAATAAAATTTGCTGTGTTTGACTGTTATCTTATTTGTTTCGGTAATTACTCGTTTGCTTTACTTAGCTTTTGCTTCATTTAACTTTTGCTTTAGTAGGAGAAAAAGTTTTACTTGGCAAGTGTTGGTTTTGTTCCTTTCTCCAACAGCGGAATATTTATTTATTTAATATCATAACATGTACAACATTCTTTTATTTTTTTGAAAATTAATAATCAGTGGTAGAGCTAACTGTGTGATAGAATCCCGTAGGAATTCTAATATAGGTAGATTGATCGCTATAGGGGATCAGCCTCCTCGAACTCTATAGGGGTTCGACCCTCCAATATTTGGCCACAAGACTGGAGGAAATAGATGATATTATTGCTTGATGAGGAAGAGGCGGCTACTGTTAGGATCAATTGGCACTAAGAGGGGGGAGGTGAATTAGTGCAAGTGTAAAATCACGTTTTAAATAAAACTTTTTGTTTAGAGCAAAATCGAAAATTGGAAGCGTATCGTGAGCAATAAGCTTATTGAACGAAGCTAAGTTATGATTTATGCTAAAGGAAAGCTTCGTATAAGAATATGCATAATCAAAACCTTTGCTTTCGTGCAAGATTAATCATGCTCGTTTAAAAAACCTTTGCTTTGGGAAAGTGAAGAAGGAACAATGGAAGCTTCTCTTGAAAAATTGATTAAGAGCCGATTTGAAAAGGTTGAGAGATTGAAACTTCGTATCTAACTGTAAGTGTTTAAGATCAAACAAAAGTAAAATGAAAGCAATTAAAGCACACTCACAGTTATAGTGGTTCGGCCTCAACCTGGCCTACATCCACTCCCGAGTCCTCTGCCCCGAGGCCTATCGACATCCACTATCAACCTTCTTTGGGTGAAGATTTTACAACTTTCTCTCTCCTTTTACCAGGCTTAGGAGATTAACTTTACAACCTTACAACCTTGCAAGAGAGATCTACAAGTATCACAAGACTTTCCTTTCTCCCTTACCCATTTTCTTTTTTTTACAAATCTTGCAGACAAATTTTCACAGAATTTCTAGCCCAAAATTGTTATATGAAATGCAAGAAAACTTGGGATATTTATAGGCCCCAATTGGCTTCAAAATTTGGAGCCAAAATTCAAACGTATCCGGAAAAGCCGAGTACGAGTGATACAACCGTCGGCGTTGGTGGTACAATCGCCGAAAGCTACCCAGAAAACAGGGTACAAACGGTTCAACGCCGCCATGGCGGTCCAACCGCCGCCGGATTCTGGTCGGTACAATCGACTGGTGGTACAATCGTCACGTCACCGGATGTATCATCGGCAGTACCGCCAAGATTTTCGGAAAAGTGATTCCTTTCACTTTTTCAATCCCAACTTGTACTTCCTTTTGACCAATTTTCAGGTCAACCAATTGAGCTCAACTTGAGCTCAATCCACTCTCCACAGTGGACCTGGTTAGCCTCACTTGAGTTAATTTTGATTCCTTCCAAATCTAACTCAAGTAGGACTCAACCTTAACGATGCTAACTACAACTTAATTAATTACAATCAACATGACCAACAAATCCATTTCAAGACCTTCCCAACTCTCGGCAAGCTTTTCGGCTACCTCCGACAATCTTTCGGTGAGTTTTGGTCTTCTTTCGGCGAACTCTCTTGTGCCATCCTGGTAAGCTCCTGATACCCTCGGCGAGCTCCCGATGCACTCCAGGCAAGTTCCCAATCGCATCGTCCTCACTCCGGCCCGATGCCTAGACTTGACTTTGGCCAAACCTCTAATTGTAATTTTCTTTTTATCGTAGTTAATCCTGCATCAATTAACTCTAACAACCTTGTTAGATCAATAACTCATCAATTGACTTCATCATCAAAATCCGAGATTCAACAATCTCCCCCTTTTTGATGATGACAACCAATTGATAACGAGAGTTGAACCTTACTCCCCCTAAATCCATGTCATTAATTCAAATAAGGTAAACTTAATTTTAAGAGAACCAAACACTCTTGAATTCAAGTATTAAATCATCCATTCAAATCTTGAAATGATATATCATGAATTTCAAAATCATCAAATCATACATGACTCATGATATTTATTTCAACCAATCATGAATCATCAAATTTTTAAGAATATTCTAAAAATTTCATACAAAATTTTCTTCTTTCAAAAATCATCATTGTATAATATTAATTTCAACATTATGCATCAATCATCCATTAAGTTATTAATTATTTCTCTCCCTTTGTTTATCAATAAAAATAGGAGAAATATCCATTTTTTTATTTTTCTACATGTGTCATCAATATGTTAACTCCCCCTTTGTTATCAATAAAAAGATAAATTGTTAGAGCAAATGATTTCAAGACACATGTGTCAATATTTTTCTTATGAAAAATTTTCTTCCCCTTTGACATGTATGTATCATTTTTGTGTTATCAATTCGTTATTTCTCCCTCTTTGTCATCATCAAAAAAAGATGAAATAACAAGCAAGCAATTTTATGATACTTAAGGTCATCATATGTTAAAGTTTTTATATTTATATAAAATAAATTTTGCATTGCTGCCCATTAATAAAATAGGATAAAAATATAATTTTCTTATGAAAATTTCTCTTTCCTTTCTTTGAATAATAAAGAAGAAACAAGGGAGGGGAGTAAAAAACGTTATATCACAAAAATAGAACTTAATTTGAAATTCAAAAGTTAAGAACTACCTATTCAATTTAATTCATTTTATTTCAAACCAGAGTAGCGAATCAAGCAATTCAAGCATTCTCATGGTTTAGCATTCTTAGCAAGGTTTATTGAAATTATAACTCGGTTGACTAGGACCCGACACTGTTAGGGTCCTATCAGACCCACCCCCTTCAAAGCAGCACTGTCCTCAAGGCTGAAGTTTTATAAACTCTGGGTACCTTGTCTTCAATTCTTCATAGGATTCCCAGGTGGCATCTTCAGCAGGTAAGTTGGTCTACTGCACTAGCACTTCAGTAGAGGGGTGTCGGCGGCGCATCACGATCTTGTTGTCTAGTATTATCTTCAGCTGAACTTGGACCTCTCTATCAACAGTGGTGTCTGGCAGATGACTCTGTGCTGGTTCGTTTTCCCCAAGCTTTAGTTTAAGGCAGAACATGTGGAAGATCGGGTGAATATTTGAATATGCAGGTAGATCCAATCTGTATGCCATAGCTTTAATGCGCTTCGTAATCTGGTAGGGTTTGTAAAATCAGGGAGACAACTTTATAGATGCTCGAGTATTGATGGATGTCTTGTAGGGTTGGAGGCGATGGAAGACCCAATCCCCAACAGAGAACTCCCTTTCGCTCCTGCATGTTTCAGCCTGCTGCTTCATTCTTGCTTGGGCGGCCGAGAGGTTATCCTTCAATAGCTATAGAATTTTGTCCCTGTTAATCAACTCTCTGTCTATCTAATCTACTTTAGATGTGCCAGTTATATATTTAGGAATTACAGGGGATGACCGACCATACATAGCTTCAAAAGGAGTACATTTTGTTGATGAATGATATGTCGTATTATACCACCACTCGGCCCAGGGAAGCCGTCTTGTCTATTCACTACTTTTGTTTGGCTGTCGGTCTGAGAGTGGTACATTATGCTCATCTTTAGTTTTGTGCCCTATAACTAAAAGAGTTCCGTCTAAAATTTGCTGGTGAAGATCCTGTCGCGATCACTTACAATAGGTTGAGGCATCTCATGTAGTTTAACAATGTTTTCCACAAAAATTCGAGCAATGTTAGCAGCGGTATAAGGATTTTGGACAGTGCAGAAGTGGTCGTATTTGGTGAGACGATCAACCACAACGAGAATAGTACCTCTTCCTGTGATGTGGGTAGCCCTTCGGTGAAATCCATAGATATGTCAGTCCTAGCCGAGTCTGGAATAGGTAGTGGCTGCAATTTTCTTGGGCTTACCACCGTTTCTCCCTAGTGTCACTGATACGTGTCACATCACGTTACAAATATAACAATGATGTTTTATATTTCTCTCCAATATAAATTTTGCCGAATCCTTTTGTAAGTCCGAAGGAATCCGGAGTGCCCAGCCGTTGGTGAAGAATGTATCTCCTGTAGGATAGTGTTTTGGCAGGGAGAGTTGGGCACCAACACTATTCGGCTCTTGTATCGCAGGTCCTTAGAATCCCAGCTGTAGCGCGCTATTGAGCCCGATTCTTCTTCCAATTTTCTGATGATCTCTTGAATCTCTGGGTTCCTTGCCACTCCTTCCTGATGTATTCAAGGAGGTCACTAATCGAAAGGGAGATGACTGAAATTTCAGCATGCTCGGGTAGACGGGAGAACGCATCTGCAACCAAATCTTCCTTCCCCTTTTTATTGATAATTTCATAATCGCACCCAAGCAATTTCGTTACCTATTTTTGTTGTTTGGGGGAGGAAATTTTCTGGCCCATGAAGTACTTGAGACTCTTGTGGTCGGTTTTAATCTGAAAACGTCGATCGATCAAGTATGGTGACGATTTTGTCACTGCGTGCACAATGGCCAACATCTCCTTGTCGTAGATTGACAGCTTCAGGTGGGATGGAGTGAGAGCCTTGCTGGTGCAGGCGAGGGGTCGACCATCTTGCATAAGGACAACACCAATTCCGGCTCGCGACGTGTCCGATTCAATCACAAACACCTTGTTAAAATCAGGTAGCACTAGCACCGGTGTAGATGTCATTGTAGCCTTGAGGGTGTCAAAGGTTGTTGTTGCCTTATCCGACCACTGGAAGACATCCTTTTTCAGCAAGGATGTGAGGGGTGTGCTGATCTTGTCGTAATATTTTATAAACTTGCAGTAGTAGTCAGTCAGCCCTAGAAATCCTTGCTGCGCTTTAATTGTTTTTGACAGCGGCTAGCTTTGCATCGCTTCAATCTTCGAGGGGTCTACCGCCGCCCCTTCCTTCGAGATGATGTGCTCGAGGTACCACCTTGCTTTGCAAAAAGTCGCACTTCGACTGCATGACAAAAAGAGTATGTTTTCGGAGAATCGAAAAAACAAGTCGCAAGTGTGAGAGGTGGCTTTCAAGGGAAGGGTTGTAAATCAGAATGTCGTCGAAGATGACCAACACAAACTTACGGAGGTAAATCCGAAAATTATCGTTCATCAAGATTTGAAAAGTGGAAGGGGCGTTGGTTAGGCCGAATGGCATTACCAGAAACTCGTAGTGGTCGTTGTGTGTTTGGAAAGTGGTCTTCGATATGTCTTCTTCGTGCATCCGAATTTCATGGTACCCTGACCGCAAATCCAGCTCGGTAAAAACTTGTGCTCCTTCAACTCGTCGAGTAACTCGTCCACCATAGGGATCATATGTTTTGTCTTTGATATTGATGCTATTGAGGGCTCGGTAATCCACGCACATTCGCCATGTTCCGTCTTTCTTTCGTATGAGGAGCACTAGAGAAGAGTAGGGGCTGACACTTGGTCGTATGATCCCTGTCTCCAGCATCTCTTGGACAATCTTCTCGATCTCGGTCTTCTGAAGATGAGGATATCGGTATGGCCGAACATTGGCTGGTGGTTTCCTCGACAAAATCGGTATGTGGTGATCGTGCAGCCGGGTAGGGGGCAGATTCTTTGGTTCAACAAAGATGTTTGAAAATTTAGCAAGCAAGGAAGAGAGGTTTGTATCTTCGTTCATCATCGGTTCCTCCGTTTGCAGCCCTTGAAGTTGTATTAGAAAGCCGATATGCGATTTATGCAACACCCTCTCCATGCGTTGCGCTGAAACAATTGATACTTTGCCCCTGCGTTTTCCTTGTAGGATCACCTATTTCCTATGGCTGAAAATTTTCATAATTAATTTGGAAAACAAGAAATATCACCTAGAGTAGACAGCCTTTCGACGCCAAGCACCACTTGGTAATCGTTAAGCGGTAAGAGGAAGAAGTCCGCGGTAATCTCTTGGCCCTGTATGACTAGTTTCACTCGCAAATATTTACAACTGCAGTTGAGGGTTCGGCCATCTGCGACCTTCACATCAAACCTGTTGCATTCTTTAATCCCGAGAGTTAATCGGGCAACAACCTTGCTGTCCATAAAATTATTAGTGCTTCCGGTGTTGATAAGAACAGTGATTGGTTGATGCTTGAAGAACTCGACGATCCTCATGGTCTGCGGGTTCCTGTAGCTGGCTAAGGCATGCATTGTGCTGAGGTCAGTTGCGGTTTTTCCTCCGCATCTTCCTCAGACTCAAGATCCGTATTCTTGGGTTTTGGATCTTCGATCGGTTCGATCACCAAAAGTCTTCCTTTCTTGTAGCAGTGATCTCGATTTCATGGCACGTTGTAGTGCCAACATAGCCCCTTTGCGGATCTCTCGTGGAGTTCATCTCGAGTTAATTTCTTGGGCTGAGAAGTTCGGTTAGGAGCAGGGAAGGCTGAAGGTTTAGAGGTTGTTGGTCAGTTTGTGATCTTGGTCCTTCGGGCATCGTTGTTCAGCTGTTCCTCTTGGATTCGGGCAAAGGAGATGGTCGACATCAATGTATAAGGTTGTCTCCCTTTAACTTCACATCTGATTTTCGGCTTTAATCCTTCGATGAACGTCCCTAGCAATTGTTTTTCAGACTAATCTCTAGTTTGGTTTGAGAGTCGTTTAAACCTGGTTTGATAGTCTTGGACGGTTGAGGTTTGACGAATCTTCGCGAGTTGGTCGTCGACGTTCTCGTACTCTGATGGTCCAAAGCGGATAAGCAATCCGCTTTTGAATTGGCTCCATGTGGGAACACTGTGAGTATGCTCGAACCAATCACACCATTGGAGCACATCTCCTTCGAGGTGTATTGCAGCGATGTCGACCATGGATGCATCTGAAGTCTCATGTTAGCAGAAACACCGTTCGACGCGCGAGATCCACCCGGTCGGGTCTCCATCTTCCCATCTAGGGAAGTCCACCCTCATGCGTGGGTACGCTGAGTACGACGCTTAATTTCCTTTCTCCGATTGGTTCTCTTTACTATTTGAACTTCCTTCGCGTTGAGATCTCCTTAGGCTATCTGATCGGCCCAATCTGAATTCTTTGAAGAGTGCGCGTAGATTGTCCTCCATGTGGGCCTCGAAGGCTTCAAGTTTTGCGTCAATTGCGTTGTCTAAGGCCATCGTGTAAGATTGCAGATCTGTGATGTTTAGGTTCTTCTGTTGACGAGTCAAGGGCATAGATCGGCAGATGGGCTGGCAGTTTGGAGAAGGCAGCAGCGGCAACGGTCTAGGATTAGAAGGCTGTGATATGTGCTGCTGTTTGGGCCGGCTGCAGAGGATAAAAGAGGACTATGATGGCAGCGTCTCAAGGTTAGAGGGCTGCCCTAGGGTTGCTGATGATGGCAGCAACAGATTCGGCAGCAACAAGGGTTGGAGGCAGCAAGTTACGACGAAGATAGTAGCAATATGAATATGGCAGCAATTTTATGTCAAAGATGGCAGCAGTATTACGTCGAAGATGGCAGCAATACTTCGACGAATATGACGGCAGTAATTTGACGAAGATGGCAGCAATAATAGATGAGGATAGATGCAGAAATATTGCCACGAAGGTGGCAGCACTATTATGACGCCGATGAAGATAGATGCAGCAATATTGTGACGAAGATGGTAGCAATCTTATGACGTAGATGAAGATAAATGCAGCAGCGGTAAGGATTGCAACAGAGGATTAGATGGCAGCAGTGGCAACGGTCTAGGATTAGAAGGCTGCGGTATGTGCTACTGTTTGGGCCGGCTGCAAAGGATAAAAGAGGACTACGATGGCAGCGTCTTAAGGTTAGAGGTCTGTCCTAGGGTTGCTGATTATGGCAGCAACAGATTCGGCAGCAACAAGGGATGGAGGCAGCAAGTTACGACGAAGATAGTAGCAATATGAATGTGGCAGCAATTTTACATCAAAGATGGCAGTAGTATTGCGTCGAAGATGGCAGCAATATGGCAGCAATACTTTGACGAATATGATGGAAGTATTTTGACGAAGATGGCAGCAATAATAGATGAGGATAGATGCAGAAATATTGCGATGAAGGTGGCAGCAATATTATGACATCGATGAAGATAAATGCAGCAACATTGTGACAAAGATGGTAGCAATATTATGATGTAGATGAAGATAGATGCAGCAACGGTAAGCATTGCAACAGAGGATGACGCAATACCAGATCCGACTGCAGATGTAGATGGCAGCAGCACCACAGGGGTCGGCTGCAGCAGATGATGGCGGAGTCGGCAGCGGCAGCACTAGGATCGGCTGCAGCAGGTGATGATGGTGATGGCAGCAGCAGCAGAGGGGTTGGCTGCAGCAGATGTAGATGGAGATGGCAGCGGCAAGGGTGGAAGAACAGTGAGTCGCCAAGAACGTTGCTCTGATATCAAATGATAGAACTCTTTAGGAATTCTAATGTAGGTAGATTGATTATTATAGGGGATCGGCTCTCCTCGAACTCTATAGGGGTTCGGCCTTCCAATATTCGGCCACAAGGCTGAATGAAATAGATGATATTATTGCTTGATGAGGAAGAGGCGGTTACATGCTTATATAGGGTTTCCAAACCCTAGTGGGTCTTCTACTTTAAGTAAAACACTACTAGAAGAGTCATATCCCTAGAAGGAACCCAACCGTAGCTGACTTTCCCAATCAAGGTGGGTGGCTAATTAGGGTTTATAACATGCCAATCAGGGTTTATTGAAATTATAACTCGGTTGACTAGGACTTGACCTTGCTAGGGTCCTATCACTGTGTCATGCATGAAAAGTTCTTATATTTCTTCAGACATTCAAATTCTCACTCAATTTTTACTCCTTTTTTTTCTTCCAAAATTAAGTTACTCACTGCCTAAACCTTCATGTTATCTAGCTGACGGTGGCATCTTAATGTTCTTTGAAGCCATAGGTTGAATCAGCTTCTATGTTGTTATGAGTGTGGAAACTTCCCTTTGAAATTGCCAAAAGATCATAATCTTTTACGGAAATATCCTTGGCATATTTTTTGGCACTTAGTCATGCTGATTCATTAAATGATGATACAGTCATGTTTTAAGTTATAATGCTCTTATTTGCTTATTGTCAATCCATCATCCTAAAGATGATGTTGCAACTCATCATAAAATCTTTTTTGATGAATTTTATTCCATGGCAAATGGAAAATCAGGACCATCCAAAGGACTATTTCGGAGAACAAGCAAAATAAGGATAGGGATGTGAAGATTATAGTGTTATTCCAAACAAGAAAAAGTAGCATTGACAAACAACGACTACATCAACTGCTATGAAACTGGCAATTCCTAATGACTCCAGGGCAAGGTATAAAAAGTTAGCAGACATAAGAGCTTGAAACTACTCCCATATTAATAACAACCCATGAGGTATTAGAGGCAACTAACGATATATTCGAAACAAGAGATAAAACTCAAAATATTCCAGGTTCTTTCTTTTCGAACTCTCTTTTTCTCACATGCATTAAATTTATTGTCAATTTCTTTTGAGCAGATATATCTAGCTTAATTTTTGATCTAACATAATTTTGTTTAGACTCACTGGTGTTGGTGCTCCCATGCTGATGCAAGCACCTATAAAATAAAACAAATATGTTTAATATTTTCCCTCTGTAACCAAACAAATTTTTTATCAGATTTATAATTGGAAGAAGACGTGGACCAAACCTCACAAAAGAAAAGGACCTGTTATAATTTTATTCTTAAATAGATTCTACTCGTACAATCATCGATCAACATTTTATGTGAATTAATGCAGTAAGACAGTATCGCTTCGTCCTTAAGTGATCACTCACACTGCACCTACACACACAAACAGTCTCTTCAACATGTATGTTGGGTTGTTAGTCTCTTCTCTCCTGCTTTGTTGGTTGTGGCTATGTTCCTTTCGTTCCTTGTTGTGGGGTTTTTTCGCCGTGTCCGAGGGGTCAGCACAACGGGGTTCGGACCACAAGTGTAAGAGGGGCCCAGTGTGATGTGGAGTCCGGGGAAGGTGCACGAGGATACTCGGCTCGGGTTGTCACTTGGGTGTGGATCTTCCTCTCGATCTTGTGGAGCTGTTCCTGCAAAGAAAGACCGTCGCTCGGGTTGTGAGTCCCTGGGGAGATCCATCCGATTATTAAGTTAGCGTTGTACCCAAGGGTGTAATCTGGCGTCTCCCTCTCGGACGTCGGAGCCTCCTCTTCTTTTTGGAATTGAAGCGTGGAAAAAGCCTCCCCACGAGCTACCGTTGGGGTGAACTTTTATACCTGTACGTTGGTGATCGGATCAGTCATGTCACTCACCTTCATCATCCCTCTAGTGTCCTTTGTCTATATGTCTAATGCTACAGGCACCACCGGCGGCTGTCCATGCTGCAGGTGAGGGCTTTGCGTGTTGTTTATGCTCTGTTGTCGTATGATCTCTTCAGATTCTTTGAGATTCGATGACGACCGCATGGCGCCCGTCGCTGCTATACATTGGGCTCATCTATTTATTGTGACACGTTACCCATATGTGTCAGAGGGCGGATTGCGAGCATAGTTAGCCGGTCTTGCCCCCACGTCGGGTTTGTCTTGGGCCACGTCGTCCGGTTTGGGAAGGGACCCGCTATTATCCCTATCATTTCTTCCTCCCCTCGGGAGTAGGCTTCCCGAGGCTTTGCGAAGGTGAGGGGAAGGGTCCTTTATTAGCGTGATTTACATGTTTGCATGGGGTTGTGCCACTTCGGTCGATCCAGCATTAAAGCGGTTATCAGGCAACTATTGGGCTTCTCATGGGAAGCTTTCAGGGAAGTTGGAGGTTTTGCGTAGAAAATCTCGGGACTGTGAGTCCCTTGGGCAAGGTTGGGGGCCTGCTCGGAGATGCTCGAGATTGAAAACCCTTGGGCGAGGCTGAGGGCTTGCTCGAAGATGCTCGATATTAAAAACCCTTGGGCGAGGCTGAAAGCTTGCTGGTAGATGGTTGGGACTGAAAGCCCTTGGGCGAGGCAGAGAGCTCGCTGGTAGATGGTCGGGACCGAAAGCCCTTGGGCGAGGCTGAAAGCTCGCTGGTAGATGGTCGGGACCGAAAGCCCTTGGGCAAGGTGGCTCACGGTAGATGGTCGGGAGAAGCCCCGAGGCCGAGAGCTCATGGATGACCGAAGCCCTTGGGCCGAGAGCTCGTAGATCCTGGATGAAAGCCCTTGGGCGAGGTTGAAAGCTCGCTTGTAGATGCTCGGGACTAAAAGCCCTTGGGCGAGGTTGAAAGCTCGCTTGTAGATGGTCGGATAGTCGGAAGCGTTACGCGACTGGTTTTCTGGCGGGGAGATTTTCCTTGGGATCAATGTCGATTTGTTTGCCCATCAAACCTTTGGGCAAATGATGCGTGTCCTGCGCAATATCTCATTGGGTGCGGAGCGCGAAGCGTCATAATGGGCTGTCCCGCTCTTTGGGCAGGTGAAGTGTCAAGCGGTGCTTGGGCGAGGAATTAATCTCTCCTTTATTGTCTCTTACTACTCTCTTTCCGCTGCTGTTGCTTTTCTTCATCGTCTTCGGTGCCTACTGCGCCAGCTTTCAACCCCGCCTACCCTCCCTCCCTCCCTCCGTCCCTTCTTTTGTTCCCCGATGGTTTCTCGAGCAGGTCGGATGTCTTTCGCCTCCCATTCTGAGTCCCGTTCGGTTGAAGTTTCGACCCATATGTCTAGGGTTTTGAGTCATCCCTCCAAGGACTTCGGGTCGACTATTGTTTTTCTTGTCGTCTGGGGGTGCGACTCTGGTCGATCTTAGAGCCACGGATGCCCTGGTGGCCATGCGATTGTTTTTTAATGTAGATTCGGTTGTGATGACCCGCCGATTGAAAGAGGCGAGGAAGAATTACTTTATTCCTTCGGAGTATGAACTCCATGCGCCCTTGCCCGGGGAGCGTCTTTATGACGCCTTTCCGAATAGTTTCAGTCTGTCGACTGATGCCCTCTAGGTGGGCCTAAGGTTCATGCTGAACCCTGTGATCGAGGCGTGCCTCGAAGGGTGGCAGATTTCACCTTCTCAGATGGCGCCTAACTCGTGGCGCTATCTAGTAGCTTTCCTATGGGAATACATTGGATCGGGCGTAATGACGACCCGAGATTTGTTCATGGCCTGTTTGCGCCTAAGTCGGGGACAGGTCGGTTATTACCTCACCGCTCGTGCTGGATTCAGAGTGGGAGGTGCGCCTTCCAGCAACAAAGGCTGGAAGTCGCGGGTTTTCTTTGTCTCTTTTCGTGGGGGTTGGAGTTTTCCAACCGAGTAGACTTCCCGGACGGTGAATAACTCGGTCCCGTCACTTTCGGCCGATGAATCTGGTCGAGATCCTCCGGGGGATCTTTTTTTCTTCCAGGGGGATGAAGGACATGAATGAGGCTTGGTTGGCCGAGGCGGGCCTCAGCCCGGCTCCCAGGGGTATATTTCTCCTATCCGCTTATTGTGTTAAGTGTTTTTCTGATTGTACCTTGTCATGTAGAAATGTTCAACTTTGGAAAGATGAAGTCCGGTGGCGGGGTGGGCAGCAGATTGGCGGTCCCTTCGATGATTGACGTGTCCGCTTCTATAGTGGCTGCTGACTCCCTGGCTGAGAAGCGCCCCAGCGTCGATGAGGGGTTGAGTTTGAGGAAGCCCAATCGGAGGGAAACTTTCGAGCATCTTGCGGACGCCTCAAGGAGCACCACCAGGGTCCCCTCGGGAAGGGGGAAGGAGCCGATGGCAATCGAGGAGGCTCCGGAACGGTGTTATACCCTTTGGGAGCTGTGCGAGGTGGAAGACCGTGCGCGCCACTGTCATGACGCGATTGAAGATCGTCGAGGGCAAAGATCCTCTAATGCCGAGGTGGTCAGCCATCGCTAGGTCAAGCCAGTATTGGATCGAGGGTTCGTTGTATGGGGAGTATCTGCGTAGGGCTCTACACCTCGCCTTGGCAAAGCAAGTGTATGAATGCTCCTTCGAGGAGCTCATGAACAGGGCCAGCAAATTGGTCATCTAGGTAAGCGCCCTTTCTTTCATTCCATTCGCCTTCTTTCCCTCTTTTTGTTTGAGCTTTTCTCCCTTCTCTTCGTAGGGGCTTCACTTTATTAGCGCCCTTATCGACCGGGTCCATGATGCTGGCCGACTGGTTCAGAGCCAGCACGAGAGAATTTTGGCGCTTCGGGCCGCCAGCAAGGAGCTCCAAGGTTGGGCTGGCTAGGATTTGGTCGCGCCGAAGCCGCACGAAGGAACCGGCCCGAGCCCGAGTCCAGAGGAGGCTTGAGGGAGAAGTTGGGGTCCTGCGCTCCAGCTTGGATGGGGCTCGGAACAATCGAGCTCGTATAGAGGAGATGTGCTGTCGCGACCGAGGCGGCGACACTTCTTGAGGTCGAGCAGAAGGGCGAGGGAACGAAGGCGGTGGCCGCTTACAAGTCATCCTGAGGATTTGAGTCGGGCCTTAACGAAGGCGGTGGCCGCTTACAAGTCATCCTGAGGATTTGAGTCGGGCCTTAAGAAGATGAGGCGGGTCAGCTACGAGTTTGGGTACCGGGTGGCGCTCGAGCGGTTGCAGGGCAAGCATCCGGAAACAGAAGTTGAGCAAGACCCGTTCGTTAGTGCCCCGAAGATGCCAACGTCAGGATGGATCTCAGCCAACCCTTCGATGATAGTTCTCTCTCAGAGAAGTAGTCGACCTTGTCATGTCTTGTATGTCGGGCGTCAAAGCTCCCTTGTGTAACTGTCAGTCGATCATCTTTAGGTTAACTACGAGTTCGGGTATCGGGTGGCGCTCGAGCTGCAGGGCAAGTATCCGGAAATAGAAGTTGAGAAAGACCCGTTCGCCAGTACCCTGAAGATGCCAACGTCAGGATGGATCTCAGCCAGCCCTTCGATGATAGTTCTCCCTTAGAGAAGTAGCTGACCTTATCATGTCTTGTATGTCGGGCGTCAAAGCCCCCTTTTGTATAGGTCAGTCGACCGTCTTTAGGTTTCTTGTTCATCAATAAAACAACTTTTTGAATCTCTGTTATCTGGATTGCATTAAGACTTCGAACCTTCAGTCTATCGTTTAGACATAGAACTTTTTCAAGTTCAACACTTGCCAAGTTCGAGGGAGTGTCTTCCCTTCCATTGTCGATAGAGTGTAAGTCCTGTCTCGGACAACTTGGGTGACGCGATATGGTTCCTCCTATCTCGGGGCAAGTTTTCCGCGGGTGCGTCCAGGGTCGCTGACCTCGGGCTTCCTGAGGACCAGGTCTCCCGTATCGATGGGTCGAGGTCGGATCCTGTGATTGTAGAATCGAGCGGTTGCCCTCTGGTAGTGTAGGGTCTTTAGGTGTGCTTCGGCCCCGTGTTCCTCTAGCATGTCGAGGTTCTCCCCGAGGCTTACTTTCGATGCTTCGGTGGTGAAGTTCTCGATCCTTGGGGTCGGGAAGATCACTTCGGGAGGGAGGACGACCTCGGTGTCGAAGGCCAGACTGTAGGGTGACTCCTCTGTAGGGGTCTTCGATGTTGTCTGTAGAGCCCATAAGACACTGGGGAGCTCCTCGACCTAGGTTGTTAGAGCCCTCGCCACTCATCTTCTTAGTCTTTCGAGTATGCTTCTGTTGGTTACCTCAGCCAATACGTTGCCCTGGGGGTGAGCCATCGAATTGAACTTCAGTTGAATCTGGTAGTTTTGGCAGAATGCCTTCACTTAGGGTTGTTGAACTGCGTCCCATTATCTGTGACTATGATCTTTGGGATGCCGAACCTTGTTATGATGTTTCTCCAGATGAAATTCTCCATCTGCTTCTCGGTGGTCGAGGCTAAAGGCTCAGCCTCGACCCACTTGGTAAAATAGTCCACCCGACGATTAAAAACTTACGCTAACCCACGACTTGTTGGAACGGGCCCAGGAGGTCCATCCCCCATTACGTAAAACGCCAAGCGCAGTGAGTCGGGGAGAGTGGCAAAGCCGGTTGGCGAGGAATGCAGGCATGTTTTTGGCACTCCACACACTTCTAGACTTTAGATTTTGCATCTGCCTGCATGGTCGGCCAATAGTACCCGAGGCGGAGGATTTTGAAAGCCGAGGTACGCCCTCCGATATATTCGCCACATATCCCTTCGTGTACCTCGACAAACACTATATCAGCCTCTGATTTTGATAAGCACCGCAATAGGGGCTGGGGGCTGGCTGAAAGCTCTTCTATAGAGGTGCCCGTTGATGGTGTTGTACCACGCTTCAGTTCTTTTGATTCAACGGGCGACGGCTTTGTCCATCGGGAGAGTCGCGTCCCTCTTGTAGTGTAGCATTTCCTCCACTGACTCCGATCGAGTCGCTGCTTCGATAGTGGCGACCGTTGGTTGGTAGAGGTGGGATGGCCGACAACTCGCCGGCAGTGTCGATGGAGGCTGACCAGCCAGAGTGTCGGCCTTGGAGTTCTCGAGAGGCGGGATCTGGAAGATTTTGAAGTACTTGGTCATACCTATCAGTCGGCGGGCCTCAGCGAGATAGCGGGCCATGTTCGGCTCTCGAGCCTCGAAACACCCGTCGATTTGGTCGGCGACCAGCTGGGAGTCGGTGAACACCTCCAGGTGTTCAATTTGCAGCGCGGTGGCCAATCGTTGTTCGAGCAACAATGCCTCATATTCTGCTTCATTGTTGGTAGTTGAGAATTCTAGGCGCACGACATGGTCCCAGATTTATCTATCGGGATCACTTAGGACTACCCCGACCCCTCCCCTAGAGGCATTCGCCGATCCATCGACATGGAGGGTCCAAGTAGGCTTCCTCTGGATGGGCTCAGGGGCGGTCAGCTCCGAGGAGAAATCAGCAATAGCTTGAGCTTTGATTTCTGTTCTTGGGGTGTACTCCAGGTCGAACTCGCTGAGCTCTGTCGACCACTTGAGCATCCGTCCTGCACTGTCGAATTTAGAGAAATTTGACAACGGCTGATCGGTGACTACCTTGATGGTGTGGGTATGGAAGTACGGTCTAAGCTTCCTGGCCGCGAGGACTAGGGTGAGAGCGAGCTTCTCTATCGGAGGGTACCGCTCCTCCGCACCCTGCAAAATGTGGAGTAGTAGACAGGTCGTTGGCTGTTCTCGTCGAGCTTGATCAGGACCGAGCTGACGGCTCGCTCCGAGGTGGAGAGGTATAACTCGAGCTGGTCGCCTGGGCTGAGCGAGGACATCCGAGGTAAGGTCGCGAGGTGGGCCTTGAGTTCCTGGAATGCTTGCGCGCACTCGGGACCCCAGTTGAAGTCTTTATTCTATTATAACTCCTGCAGAATAGGGTAAATTCGATCGCCAGCCTGAGATATGAACCGCCCAATTGCTGCCAACCTCCCGACGAGGCGTTGAACTTCCTTGACGGTTCGGGGTGGCTTCATGTCAATGATGGCTCTGATCTTCTTTGGGTTCACGTCTATCCCTCGTTGATGAATGATGAAGTCGAGGAATTTTCCTGATGCTACGCAAAAGACACATTTGGCAGGGTTGAGCTTCATTCTGAACTTTTTAAGGGTTCGGAATGTCTCAGCGAGGTCCACGCGGTGCGTCTGTGCTCGTTCACTTTTATGATCATATCGTCAACATAGGCTTCCATATTTCTGCCTTGCTGATCCTTGAATAATTGATTGACCATTCTCTGGTAGGTAGCTCTTGCGTTCTTTAGTCCAAATGACATCACTTTATAACAGTAGGTTCCTCGATGTGTGATGAAGGCCGTTTTCTCCTGATCTTGAGGGGCCATTTGGATTTGGTTGTACCCCGAGAACGCATCCATGAAGGAGAGAAGTTCATATTCGGAGGTGGAGTCTACCAATTGGTCAATCCTCGGCAGTGGATAGCAGTCCTTCGGGCAAGCCCGGTTAAGATCGGTGTAATAAACACACATGCGCCACTTTCCATTAGCTTTTCTCACGAGGACTACATTAGATAACCAAGTTGGGTACCTAATTTCCGCTATGAATCCGACCTCCAGTAGCCGATCAACTTCTTCAATGGCATTTTGTCGGTCGAGGGTGAACTTTCTTGGCCTCTGTTGCACCGGGCGAGCCCCGGGGGTGGTGTTCAGTCGGTGCTGTGCGATCTGTGGGTGTATGCCTGGCATGTCACTTGGCGACCAAGTGAAGATGTCTGAATGGCGTCCGAGGAAGTTTATGAGCTGGATGCGTTGGTCTTCGGGTAGAGCCGATCCGACCTGCATCGTCCTCTCCGGACGATCTTTTTCCAGTGGTACTTCCAGTATTGGTTCAGTGGGCTCGGGTCGAGTGTCTGGTCTGTAAGGTTCTCGGGGGTTGGGGACCGGAGTCTCCTTGCCTCTCTTGGGGATGGCCGCTAGGTAACATCGCCTTGACTCCCGTGGGTCGCTCCCGATCTCTCCCGGCCCCGCGCTGGTCGAGAACTTCATGCTACGGTGGTATGTGGAGGCGATCGCCCTTAGCTTATTGAGGGTTGGTCGCTCGATGATCACGTTGTACGCTGAGGGGAGGTCGACCACCATAAAAGGAACCATGAAGGTCTTGGTTCTTGGCTCGCCACCGAAAGTTATAGGGAAAGTTGCGACGCCCACTGGAGTTATCGCGTCCTCGGTAAACCCTATCAAAGTTGAAGTCATGAGGATGAGTTCCCGGTTAGTCATTCCGAGCTTTTGAAAAGCATCAAGGTACAATATGTCGGCAGAGCTCCCTGTACCTATCATGATGCGTTTGACGCAGGCGTTTGCAATACGGGTTGTGATCACCAGGGCATCGTCGTGGTCCGGGTATTCACTCTCGGATTCGAAGGTGATCCCAGGACCGCCTCGGGCTTGGGGCCTCTTTTGAACTTCTATACGGGCATAAGCTTTCCTTGCCGAGGAGCTAACACCACTTGCGGCCGGGCTGCCTACTATGACGTCTACTTGCCTCTCCACAGGACCTTTTGGGTGGAGGGACAGCTTGCGCGACTTCATTATATACCGGTCGAGGTGGCCACGATGTATGAGGTCCTCGATCTGGTTTTTCAAATCATAGCACTTGGTGTCGTGTCCGTAGTCACGGTGGAAGCGGCAATAACATCTGTCGTCCCGATCCTCGGCCCTAGCCTTCATCGGGTTGGGGGTTCTGAGGAGTCCTTTCTCTCGGATTTGGAGGAAAATCTCAGTTCGGGTGGAGTTGAGTGAAACGTTGGGCGGCCGGGGAACGGTCTGCTCGGTTCTCTCCGTCCTCTTCCTTGGGAGCCCAGGAGGTGGGCCTCGAGAGGGCTTAGGCTACGGGCGCTTCTGATCCTTGCGCTTCTCCTTCACTAGAATCTCGACGGCGACATATTGGTTGGCCCTCTGCAGTATTTCTGGCATGGGTGTGGGGGGTCGCTCCACGAGCGACCAAAGAGGCGGGAAGGCCTAATCCCGATCATGAAAGCCTAGATAACCAACGACGGGTGCGCGTCGGGAATGGCCCTAATTTGCTCTGTGAAACGAGCGAGGTACCGGCTGAGGTGCTCATCCTCCTTCTGCCTCATCTCGAGGAGGGATATGGCGGTCGGCTTCGGCCATGCGGTAGAGAGGAAGTTGGCCTCGAACTCCCTTGCGAGTTGATCATAAGAGTGAATGAAGGAGGGTGACAATCGACCATACTACCCTCGGGCGATCCCTCAGAGTCGTCGGGAAAGCCCAACACATTATGGCGTCTGACGTGCCATACGGAGTCATTTGCATGTGGAATGCGGCCACGGAGCTACCATCATACGCCTCTAGCATCAGGAGGCGAAAGTGCTGTGGGATAGGTGCATCTTGAATTTCTTGAATGAAGGGAGAGCCACAGAGGGGGCTTTCGCCACGCTCGTCCTTTGTCCTGAGGGTCTTATGGACGTCGTCGATCCTTTGGTTCACCAGGCGCAGTTGCACTCTCAACGAACCAGTGGAATCCGAGGAGAGTGTGTTAGGGTTCGGCAAGCTACGGGCTGATACATTGGGTGTAGGTGTCGGGCACCTGGCTGCGTTGTCCAAAAGGGCGTGGTCAGACTCCGGGGGAAAACGGGGCAGGTCGTCGACGGACTGGGTCGCCGGAGGCTGCCCTTTTTGTCAGGGAGGCTGCTTGAGATTGTGAGCTCGGCTGTCGGGTGAGCCATGGGATATAGGGGATAATTGCTTGAAGCATTCCCGCTATGGCCTGGACCTAGTTGGTAAGCCCCTGAAAAGCCTCAGGAGTCACCATCGGGGTCCTTGGATTCGGTGGGGTTGGAGTTAGCCTAGGGTCATTGAATAAATGCCAGTATCGCCCTGGGGTGTGGGAAGGTAGGTTCCCGTCTCCGAACGATGGGAGTGAAAGCGGGGGTTGCAGGGCTTCCCCCGAGGTTGGCTATGTCACGGGAGGGACATCTTCCCCGGGGTTGACAGGTGTTGAGCGCTCTTGCAATGTCGGGCCCTCGTTCTAGCGCCAAGATGTTGTGGGGTTTTTTCGCTATGTCCGAGGGGTCAGCACAACGGGGTTCGGACCACAAGTGCAAGAGGGGCCCAGCGTGATGTGGAGTCCGGGGAAGGTGCACGTGGATGCTCGGCTTAAGTTGTCACTTTGGTGCGGATCTTCCTCTTGATCTCGTGGAGTTGTTCCTGCAAAGAAAGACCTTCGCCTGGGTGGTGGGTCCCCGGGGAGATCCCTCCGATGATTAAGTTAGCGTTGTACCTATGGGTGTAGTCCGACGTCTCCCTCTCGGACGCCGGAGCCTCCTCTTCTTTTTGGAATTGAAGCGGGGGAAAAAAGCCTCCGCCAAAGCTGCCCCTAGGGTGATCTTTTATACCTGTACGTTGGTGACCGGACCGGTCATGTCTCACCTTCATCATCCCTTTGGTGTCCTCTGTCTACATGTTTAATGCTGCAGGCACCGTTGGCGGCCGTCCGTGCTGCAGGTGAGGGCGTTGCGTGTTGTTTCTGCTCTGCTGTCATACGATCTCTTCAGATTCTTTGAGATCCAATGGCGATTGCACGGCGCCCGTCGCTGCTATACATTGGGCTCATCTATTTGTTGTGACACGTTACCCGTGTGTGTCAGAAGGCGGATTGCGACCTTAGTCGGCCGGTCTTGCCCCCACATCGGGTTTGTCTTGGGCCACATCGTCCGATTTGGGAAGGGACCTGCTATTATCCCTATCATTCCTATATCGGGATAGCAATAACAAATAGTGGTTTCTATGGTGAGCATTCGCTGCATCATTACTAACAGAGCAGATCTCTTTTTAGTGGAAAAAAGGATTCATCGGATCAAGTGCATCCATCTCCAGAAACACTAGTGCATCAGGTTGCATACTTCAGCTGATACAGACAGTTGGATATAGCATTTTACTAAACATTTTATGCTAAAAAATAAGCAAAGCATGCCAAATATATATCTATATATATTCTCGAGAAACTCTTCTATGTTGTCTTTATCCCTGTGTCTCAACAGTAGGTGTCGCAAGTAGAACAGTAAGTGAATAGCCTATCAGTGAATTGCTCAGTACGAATTCAATTGTTTCTGCTGATCTGATGATGCAGTAATCAGGTATTGGTGGGCTAACAAATCTTCCTACTCTATTTTCAGGGGATAAGTCCTATGTTGATAGAATAAATATTAATGAAATATTGAAACCATTATATATGTTTATATTGTCAAAATGTGGGGGTTGTGTGAATAAAAAGCTCGATATCCATTGTAAGTTGTTCCACATTTTACTTGTCAGGGCATGCATTCCTTATAATAATTTTCTATTCACCGTTGGATTTCTTTTTGGACATCTTAAAATGTAAACGGTTATAAACCCATGGACGATCATCATGAGCGATTTCTTCCTCTTGGCTTCCGGATGAATGTCGCTCAATTACTTCGAAATCCCTACGGGCAAACTGTTCACATGTGGCCATTAGCTCAAGAATCCTTGTTATCACACAGGGAAACTGTTCGGGTGTTGATCCAAAATTTGAGAGCAGGTTTAATAGGTTCATGCTTATTTTGAACAACTTCTTTTGTTTTCCCTTTGTTACTTATGCTTTTAATATATGAAATGACCTGTTTGAAGATCCAAGGTGTTTAGTTCACCTCTATGATGATTAAAAGCAATGGAAGACATGGTATATGACACGTCAACATATCTTAAGGTGCATTGAAATGTTTGGATAAAACATGGTATATAAAATGCCAGATCTTCAATTTGCCTTTATAGATTGGTGGATGACAATTAGTATGAGGATATTGAATCACATGATTGATTGAGGTTCTACTTGTCAGGCTTTTGATCTTGGAAAAATGTTGTGGACATCAAATATAGTCAAAGATAGCATTTGCTGAAAACATGAGTTCTACTCTTCAAACATAATTGGTTGTGGAGGAAAAGCCCCTACGGAAATCTTCATCAATTTATTTATTTATGGAGTAGGGTTTTGTCAGTCTAGATTTCATTCTTGCAGATGACTTTTTTTGTGTTGAATTATAGAAAATTGATGAAAATGATTACTTCTAAGAATTGGTTCGTATTTCTTTCTCAGGATTATCAGAGTCAAATTTAGGCAACAGATCTAGAAGTTTTTTTTGTGTGGTCAGACTAGGTGTCCTAAGAGTACAATATTGCAGGGAACTTAAATCATCATAAAAAGTTTCTGAGAGTGATTATGTTTTTCTTTTTTCTTTTTGAGTAAAATTATATTCTAATAATGGCTTGCACAATGTCTAAGATTGACCTAATAGCCTTCATCTTTCTGCTTCTGGATTTTAAATGAGTTATTTATAGCTCAAATAAGTTGATTTCCTAATTACAACTTAGAAAACTGGTATTTCAGGTTTTTATTCAAGGGTCGACTACAATATGCTAACATGGTAATTAAATTACAGGTGGAATTGGTTGACCCACTTGCATCAGCTGTAGTGAGAGAGTGGCGTTACCTAGGCACTCTGGTGAGCGTGACACCATTCTGAGTGCCAAGATCAGCAAGGTCTGTGAGAAGGTGCAGGCTGAGCTGGTAGCCTGCTTGAAGGATGTGGCATTGACAACACTCACTGGGGTTGACAAGGTCTCTCGTCTATTGCAAATGGAACAACATTAATGTAGAAGCCATTATCTTGTGCTGGGTAATTTCACCGTAAATTCATGGGAAGTTTCTTGTACATGAGAGGAACATAAGCAAATTTGATGAAAACTTCTAAATCTATTCAACTGTCCTGTATAATCTTTCAAATTTATTCTTCTTCTACCATACTTATGTTTTCTTTGCCGCTGAGCAGGCCGAAAAAAAAAAAAGAAAAAGAAAACAAAAGGGAGGGCTTTGAGTTGTTGTCTTTTTGTTCTCGAAAGAAAATGAAATTAGGGATTGAGAAGATGTGAGATCTTAAGAAAGTAATGGGAATGAGGACGTTCATTTAATCATGTAGGGATAATATCTTTGGCGTTGATGGTGTTGGTGATGATGGCAAAAGTAATGGTAACGTTGGTGCTTATGCTTATCCTACCTTATCTAACCATATCTTCTCTGGCGGCACCATCTACTTGTCTTTGGTCCGAAAGCTGGGCGAATAAAGAAGAGGACATAAGAGGCAGTGTAAGCGAGTGAATAAGATGAATTAAGTAGAGGTCAATATATACTAAGAAGATTTATAGATGATGTAACCAGAAGCGATGAGATAGACAAGGATCTAGTAAAATAAAGATTTAAATATTTGTATTTCAATTAATTTTTCTTTTACTACTCAATGACAAAACGTAATTGACGCACAAGCTAGCTTGGTACTTTGAAATCTTATTGATACATGTGGGTTTATTTTAGATTGAGCATGAGAAGGTGCCACGTTAAGGTGCTGTCTTCCATTGGTCGTGAAAGCAAAACGTGGCACATCAGTATCCATGAATCTGTGGGGTAAATGTGCGCGCCGCCATAAAGTGTGTGAAAGCAAAGGAGCTCATTCAAACCTAGTCTGAATTCTCCAACCGTGGCGTGCAAGCTTACGAGTCAAGACAATGCGAGAAAAAACCAAGAGACAGTCTCGTGTAAGGGGATTGATTCTTCCGATACCACAATAAAGTACAGGAAGCGAGACTGTTCCTTGTCCATTCCATCTCATGCAAGGGGAGCAGCAGCCACTACTGCACTGCACAAGCATATCCCCTCACCAGATGCTTTCTGCAGCTATCATCAACCATCGAGCAAAACGGACACAGATACTGAGACAAAAGAAGATTAAAGAAGCTCCCTTTTGATGCAAGTAAAATAAGGGAAAAGATAACCCGCAAAAACCTCGTTTCGTGCTTGTTTCTGAACCATATTATATGAACGTAATAAGGGAAAGGAAGAGAGAAAGAGAGCCGGCTCAAAACAAATTGAGCTGAGCTTCTTCCTCGGTGCATTCGACATTTACACTGTTAATGATGATGATCGCAGCACCGAGTGTTCTCAGGTGGTAAAAGCCGACCCCGAAGTGTGGTCCATGGTCAGGCCGGCTCGGCTCTCCAAACGGACCGGCCTCTCCTTGCCGCCGATCAGTCTTGCTGGGTTCCCCACTGCTGTTGTCCTCGGCGGCAACGGGTTCAGCACCACCGACCCGGCCCCGATTTTGGCTCCTTCCCCGATCCTCACATTTCCCAGCACTTGTGTTCCAGCGCCGATCAGCACCCCATCGCCGATCTTCGGGTGCCGATCACCGATTTCCTTTCCGGTCCCGCCCAACGTGACACCGTGCAGGAACGAGACGTCATCTCCAACCACCGCCGTCTCGCCAATCACCAACCCAGTTGCGTGGTCCAACAACACGCCGGCCCCCATCCGAGCTCCCGGGTGGATGTCTACCGCGAAAACCTCTGACACGCGACTCTGCAGCAGTAGTGCCACCGACCTACGACCCTCGGTCCAAAGTCGGTGGGCCACCCGGTGCACCTGCAGCGCCAAGAAGCCCTTGTAGTAGAGGAAGCAATGTACCATCTTATCGCAAGCCGGGTCACGGTCCCTAGCGGCGCGAAGGTCGACGCGGATGGCCCGTCGGATCTCAGAGTCGTTCCCGAGAACTGCGGAGAATAGATCCCGGAGGACGCTGTTAGAGAGGAGGGCGGGTACGGCCAGTTTGCTGGCGAGGTTGGCGGAGAGAGCGGATTCTAATGTTTCATGAGAGAGGACGAGGTCGTCGTAGAGCTTCTGGAGGAGGGGCTCCTCCTCAGCGTCGGCTCGCGCCTCTTCCTGTATCCTGCACCACACCTCGTCGACGAGGGAGAGGTCGACCACGAACTGGCAGAGACCGGTGCCATGGATGAGAGATCGGGTAGCGTCAAAGGCGAGGGATTTGATCATGGCGGACTTAGCGCGGGAGCTCTGGACGCATGCGGCCATGACCTCGCAAGGCATTACTATCGTTCTGTTCTGAGAGTAAACGGAGAATTAGGGAATGGCGAAGGGGATGCAAGTGATGAGAATATATAAATATATAAAAATAATATATATATATATATATATATAAAGCTGTGGTGTGGTGAGATAATGGATGATGCAAACGAGAGAACACGGAAGGTTCAAGGAAAATGAAGAGAGACGTTAATCCTCCTAAAAATAATAATTATTGCAACAGTAACTGTTATCTATTAATAATAGTACATGGTTAATAATATTATAATTGTCTTAATTTCGACATTTCAGGCTGATCCATAGAGATGAGGAGTGATGCTTTATGAACCCGTTAAAGACTTATGCCCACCTTTTGATTGGATGTCAAAAAAAGTGGGGCCCACTATTCTCTCAGCTTCCCACTATCAGATGGCAAGTGGGTCCCAACCGACCTTTTGATTGAATGTCAAAAAAGTGGGACCCACTGTTCTCTTAGCTTCCCACTATCAGATGGCAAGTGGGTCCCGCTTTGTTTGTCCGTGAGTCCGAGTGGAGCAACGGGTGCGATTCTCGTGTTTTGTCCGAGACATCCATGACGAAAAGACCATTTCTCATTGGCAGCGAGACGGACCTCTTGACAGCAATCAGCTTCTGACGAATGGGCAAGCTCCAATTTACTGGCTGATGATGGGCCGAGACTGGTGAGCGGAACCATGAATCGGCCCGGCCGACTTGGCACGGCAACAAAGAATATAGGACCATCAGATCGAAATCGGACGATCGAAGATTAGTTTCCGCAAGTGCGAGATCGCCACGACTGTTGGAGAGGCGTGAACGGCATCCAAAGGATGGGGGCAGTTGACCAGTGTGAGTTGTATATTATTGAGGCGGCGGCGGGGAAAAGGGGTGACGTTTGAGATGACGCCGTCATGCTGGTAGTCAAACTAGAATCTTTGACTCGACTGCTGTGCTGTGATGGCTTGCGAAGCAAGACCTTCGATATTAAATAAAATTGCCTACGTCGTGCACGTGACTGGCGCCGGAATAAGGACCCACTGGTGAGACCCATATAGCGACCAATCAACTTCTTGGATAAACGTACGGCTGGTTGGTGTCGGGTCCACTATTCGTTATTAACCGTCTCAACAAGCATCAATATAAATTTGTGCTTCATAGACATTACGATCCACTATTCGTTATTAACCGTCTCAACAAGCATCAATATAAATTTGTGCTTCATAGACATTACGATAACTCGTTCTTAGTAAATGTATATGTAAGAATCACATAAGTATTCCCGAACATTTGTGCTTTATAAGCATCAACATAACTTGGTTTTGCAGTAGGCTACTGAATACAGTATATCTACTTTAGTTGCATGTCCTTAGTTACATCATTCCTTCGTCAAAAATATAACCTACATAAAGTTTTGAAGAAGAATAAAACTTGGAACTCTTATAGCATAAAATTCTTCTAGTATATTCTATGTGTTTATGTTGATTATTTGACTAATGGAATTGGAGTATGTAAGCTAATCTTTTGATCGTAGTGTCATTCATTGCAAAACCTATTTAGTTTATCTCTTATTAAATAAATTTAATTAGTTTAAACATATTTTGTATATGTTGTAAGTTGTTGTCATATAACAATATCCACTTAAGAAGGAAAAAAAAAAAGGAAAACAAATACAGAAAACAGAAAAGAAATCAAATTGTATTCTCATTGAAGATTATAATTTTGATTGAAGATCTTAAAAATTTTATTTTTGGATATCAATAAGAATATCAAAAAATATATTTTCAAATCAATTCAATAATATTATCAGTTTTTCCTCCAATCAATTTATAATATTATCTTCCAAAGTAAATTATGTACCTGATTTGATATAATTATAATTTTTATATTTATATATTTTTAGTTAAACCTATAAAAGGAACTAGAATATTATAATATATTAATTAATTAATACGATTTTTTTTCTCAAATTATATGTGAGTGGTGAAGCTCATAGTTTGATTTGTGACTGTACGATCCTATCATTTATGTTCAGGTGTTTGGTTTAAATCAAATTATTTTTTGGGTTGGTTTGGTATTTAAATCTAAATATATTTAAAATTATTTAATTAAATTATTTTTATTGAAGCATACGTTGGGCTGAAAAGCATCATATCAAAGATTTGACGTTAGGCTGGAGGAATGGTTGACGTGTGGATGGACTTGTCATAAGTTCGGGCATCGGGTCGGAAGATACATCGGAGGTTCAGACAAAGTATTGGATGATCCGATGATATACTGAAATACTAGACAACGTGTTTTGTGATTATAATTAAAGTGACTAGGTCTTGATTGTGGTCGTTTAGTCAAATTAAACTGGTATTGGGCCAAAACCATGTCAACTTAATTTGGAGACTTTTGGGCCTGAACCAGGACTGAATTGAGCTTAATGAAAGGCCAATTTTGTAACCTTGAGCTGCCCTAGGTAGTGGTACCACCAAGTCTAGGCGCTAGTACCACCTAGACTGTTGAAAAGTAATCTTTATGCTTTTTTCAGACATTCCGAAAGTGGTACCACAAACTATCGGTGGTGGTATCACCCAGTAGTGATAGTACTACCTAGACCGACGATAGTACCACTAGAGCCTAGATTCCTGAGCTTTGTTCAATGGTAGTACTGTCCTATGCCAATGGTGGTACTGCTAGTATCCAAAAAACCAAGGATTTAAAATTTTGACTCCAATTTTGAAGCCATTAAGAGTCTATAAATACCCCACCCATTCTTGCTTGATGAAGCACAAATAAGTATGAAAAAATGAGGAAAAGAGAAAGAATTCTCGAGATTAAAGTGTTTTAAACTCTTAAAAGTGTTTGAGTCTCTTCCTCGAGTTTAGTGGTTATTCTAAGGATACGTAAAGTCTTTTGAGAAAGAGTTTGCAAAGGTTCTCTCAAGAGCCTGGTAATAGAAGTGTTATAACAAGGGTGTTTGATCTTTGCTTGTCATAAAGAAGATCGGTAGTGAAAGCCAATAGCCTCATAAAAAGAGGAATCAGGAGTCAACGACGTAGGTCAAGATGACCGAACTACTATAAATTGATTTGTATTTCCTTTATTAATTTTCCTTATTATTGTTAACTGATTTATTTTACTCACTACTTATATTTACACTTTTAAGTTAAATGCATTTTCGATTCATATTCTCATTTGAACTTTTTTAAATTGGATTTTTTATGATAATACTAATTCACCCCTCCCTTTTAGTGCCATTATGATTTTAACATAAGTGAGAGTTAAGAACTCAGTTCCTACCTGAGAACATAAAGTTTGTTACAAGAAGAAAGTTAAGATAACTCTGCCAAAGTACTTCTATATGGGACTATGTGAATTAATTTTTTGTACTAATGCTGAACATATAAGACATGCTCTAGATGGATAAACTGTTCAACTTCCTCGATGGCCTAAAGCAATGGGTATAATAGAAACTGCATTGGAGGAACGACTCACTAACTTTATTTTTTCAAAAGACTCGGGGAAGAAGAAATAACCTTCCAAAAATCGCCCATCTAAATATTCCCGAGCAATGCGTTTGTTGAATGTGTTGTGGGGGTAGGTGGGGGAGAATATGAAGGTAAACCCACAAAAGATAGGGAGGAGTGAGTTGATGTATGTGGACATCAAAGTTTAATAGCCGAATAACCCATGTACTAGTGGATATGGGTGCTACCCACAATTTTATTATCGATCGAGAAGCAAAGTAACTTACACTGATCTTGGAGAAGAACTTGGAGATTAAGTGTTAGAACCCTTACAGATTCTAAGCTTGGGGTAATATCTATAGGGGATCGGCCTCCTTGGAACTCTATAGGGGTTCCTCCCTCGGTTTTCTGCACAAAGACTAAAAATAATATTGAACTATTGATGATAAAATGAGGCTAATTATAAGTCTATTTATAGGGCTTCTAAACCCTAATTCCTTATAGGACTCCTACTTAAGACTCCTAATTCTAACAACTCCTACTCCAACTTTAAGAAACAACTCATAACCGGCCTATCTGGGGGTGGTCGGTTACTTATTAACTCCTAATCCACTTCCAACTCTACCCTACCTTAACTGACCCCCTTTAACTAAAGTAAGGGTGGCAACTAGGGTTTACACATGCCCAATGTCTCATCCAAATACCCTAACTTGACTAGCCCCTTCATCAACTAATAGGGGGCGACTAGATAGAATTTATATGTATGCTCAATAAATTGTAAAAGTAGGACCTTATTAGATAGAGTCCTAACAGACTCGCCCTCTTCAAATCAGCCTTGTTCTCGAGGCTGACACTCCATGAACTCTGGGAATTTGATTTTAAATTGTCATAATCCTCCCAGGTGGCATCTCCTGCAGGTAGATTTGCATACTGTACTAGCACCTCAATAGTGGGTCACCGTCTTCGAGTTATGATTTGTCAATCAATGATGGTACTCGACTGGATCTGGAGTTCTCCATGGGTTGTAATATTCGGTGGATGGTTCTGGGCTATATCATTTTGCTCCAACTTGGGCTTTAAGCACGACATATTGTCACGGGCTTAGCTAAAGTTTGCCTAAGCCGTGCGGCACCCATGTGTGTCCGTCCGCAAAGGTCAGCCCTCCCCGAGATCTCCTAAAATCCCACAGACTTACAAAAAGAGAAAACGGGCCAGAAGAAGCAACTCCCACGGGATCCACAAGCAACTACTCAAGAAAAACACTTTATAAAGCCAAAATACAAATTACACCCATGGACATTACAAGCTCAGAGAGGTTGCACACAAAGGATAATGGTCCACTACAGACCGATGTCCCCACAAGTGCTTATAAGACACACTTGTATTTACAAGCCAAACTTGGCCATAAAGCAAATCAAACTAGGGCTTCCAAGCCTACTGCAAGCCCGCTTCTTGTTGTACAAGATATGTACATAAACCGAAGGACACGGACTAACACAAGCATTTCATCGAACACCTTGTTTACATTGTTGTCCGTGACATTCTCCCCCACTTATTCCTTCGACGTCCTCGTCGAAGCCACTGTAGACGCTGCATCTCCTCGCATTCTGCTGAATCTTTAATCTTCTTCTTTGGCTGCAACACGCCCCTTTGGCTCCTAGCCGCTCTCCACTGCTGTTGTTGAGTAGTCGAACTCCAATCTGCCATGCTGCTTCAACTCACCAATGATTGAATCTGGTGTGGGGTTGGCTGAGTTGTGCTGATCCTTGTTGGTTCTCGCGGATCCCTCTGATGAAGGAAAAGACCTGCCTTATGATGTGCCAGTATCGCAGTATACTCATATTGCTTGAACTGGGTAGATGCTTGTTGGAGCTTTAACGAGCATCGCCTCACAGACTTTGAAGTTTTTAAGGTCCTTTCTCCATAATATTTGCCCATTGAACCTTCTTCCACTGTTAGTTGTCACTTCCAAGTATGTTCGCATCACTCCCTCTTAGTCAATTGGGAAATGAAGTGGAAAAACTACTCTCAATAGTACTAATCACCAACGGTGAGGATTTGACAACCATTGTCTTCCATAAGCTTTCTTTGAAGGGTCACTGAACTTGTGCAGAGCTCCCCTGCTTGGATAAGTAAGAGAACTGGGATACTCGACTTCACCCATTCTCTTCATAGTTGAGAAGGTAAGGTGGCTTCTCTCACCTCCTCGAGTTAAGAGAACTGGGTACTCGGTTATTCTCTCGAGTTGAGAAGGCAAAGGTTACTCAATTTCGCCTAGCAAAGGTTACTTGATTTCGCCTCCTCGAGTTTGTACTTCATGCATTAATCGGGTACTAACATTCGCCGCTCTTTGCTCACACTTGAAGTGGTTGCACTCCTTGCGTTGGGATAGCTACGGTGATTCACCTTCCCACTGCCATTGAACTTCTGGAATGCAAGAAGTTTTGCCCGAAAAGTGTAAAAAGTTTGCTTCGCTTCGCTCACTTCCTCGAGTTAAGAGAACTGGGGTACTCGATTTCGCCCATTCTCTCGAGTTGAGAAGGCAAAGGTTACTCAATTTCGCTGGCAAAGGTTACTTGATTTCTCCCGCCTCTTGAGTTTGTACTTCATGCATTGAGTGGGTACTAACATTCGCTCTTTGCTCACACTTCAAGCACTTGAAGTGGTTGCACTCCTTGCGTTGGGTTAGCTACTATGATTCGCCTTCCCCGCTATTGAACTTGAATGCAAGAAGTTTTGCGAAAAGAGCAAAGTTTACTCCAACTTGGAGTCCCCAACTTGGAGTAAGTCTTTGATAGATCCGTCGCCTTTGGGGTTGTCGTGTTCTCCATCACCTTTGCCGCCTACTCCTCCCGAGTAGAAAAGCGACCATGTACTACCTACTTGTTCCCGGTCGAGTACTCTGCATCAACCCAAGTCCCTTAATTTCGCTATCCGGATGAGAAGCACATCGACATCGTCTTATGAAGTTTCTTGGACTCGCCTTGCCTCGTCTTGGTACTTGAGTTTGCCTCGCACTCTCCACCTCCTTGGCCCCTTTACGACCAATGATGTCCCTTCATGAGAGCAAGGGATCGATGACTTTACTAAGTCCCATCTGCAGTACCATGGCGCCAAGCCCATAGCACTACTATCTACCTTGCATCTTCATCCCTTCCTTCGCGATCGGTAGATCTGCCTCTGCACCGTGGAGCTCCTCCGAGTCCACCTCCTCTCTAACCGACGCTTTTCTTTTGGGTAGCCGAGCCGTTGGACTCGTCGCTTCCTCGCCCCTTTCGACCACCTACTTGACACCACCGTGTCCTCCTAGCGATTCTCCTTGGTCGATAGAGACAGATGCAACTCTCATGCATGGCCTCCGCCATCTTGTTGCAGGGCTCGCGCCGATTCTGTTCTCCTTAGCTTCCTTGGTAGCAACGTTCGCTTACTCGGCCTTGTCCTCTGACTTGCCGGGCTCCCTTAAGCGAATGTGAGCACTGAAGCAGTCCAACTCTCCAACTGCTCCGGTTAATCAAGTCCCCTCCATGGGACTCCGGTACTGCAATCGACTACTCCCTACCCCCATGTCGACGACCAAGGCTTTCCGATGCAAGCTTGATGTATATACACGGAAGACCCGCCTGCGATCGTGGCATTCACTCCTTGAATCCACGCCCTTCTTGTTGCATTGTTCACAAGTGGAGCTCCCAGCCTCGATCATTCACATGATCATGTCCCCTCCATGGGACTCTGACGTGCACTTGGACTTCTTCCTCGGTGGTGTCACTCCCATATCTGATGACTAAGGCTTTCATCCAATGCAAGCTTTGATGCACACGAAGACCCGCCTCTACGGTACTACGACATTCACTCCTTGAATCCATAGCCCTTCTTCTTGTTGTGTCGTACACCAAAGTGGAGCTCCCAAGAACTCGATCATACCTCCGATGATTTTGTCCCTCACGGGACAAGATTGCATTGCATTGCCACGAACTATTCCACCACGATCCGCCGCACCATGTCGCCTCCCGGTGACATCTCCATTCATCTGATTCTCGTGTGATGAACTCGACTACGACTTCTCCACGTGTGGCCTCGCCAACACATCGTAGGGCCTCGCCATCTCCGACTTTTAGTTCGCTCCTTGGCAATTCCCTTCGTCCCCTCACTCTGGGTTACTCCCGGACGAAGCATAGCTCTAGGACTCCGTCGCCTAGTAGCTCAAGTCCCCGACTAGAGTGGGTGCACCATTGTGCGGATCTTGGGCCTCTATCCCCTACCAAAGACAATCTTGCTATGCATCTCTTGTTCCCGACAACTTGAACGGCAACACTGGCATATTCTTCAAGAGTACCCGCCTCTCGTCCTCTTGCCCGTACTAAGGTCTCATGATCCTAACTTTACCTCCAAGTTGAATCACCTTAGTTACTCCATCAAATGCATCTCTTAGGTAGCTTGCATGTGCCTTGAAGCTCCCTTCATCTTTGGCACCATGCAAAATAAGTCTGTCTCATCGAATGAAGAACCCATGGAACGACATGATCCCACTCTTGCCTCTACAAGAGTTCATGCCCTTGACCTCTGTGGAAAGCTCTGCCTCCGCTCCATGTTCCATCTTCTATGTCGACTCCTTCATACGACTTGGATACTTCACCGAGTTCCACCCAAGTCGCTCCTCGATTTGCCGAGTTGATAGTGGCCCTCACGTCTACCATTCCACGGGTCAACCCTCTGTTGAGTTCGATTTACGCCTCGACTCTAAGTGTGCCTTCATATGATGTTGCCTTGGATTGCTCCCCACTTGATCTCGAAATGCATCCCCAATGCATTACCTCCTTCGAGATCATGCGACAACTCTTCGCTCACTCGGTCCATTGAGCTTTATGAAGATATAACCCTGAGAAACTCTTCCTCAATATGTGCAGTCCGTTGCACATGATTCTCCAACTAGAGAACTAGGGCTTATCCCTCCTGGATATCTGTCCTACAGGAGCAACTTTTCTCTTTATATACTTCCCATTGGAAGTTTCGGAGACCATCATCCCCTTTGGACTACTCCGTCTTACTGAACTTGTGCTTTGTTCTGCCCCCACAAATGCACGCTAGATTGTGACCCTTCTCCAATACAGTCTCCACTGCACCCTTCAAGGTCTAGCAACATGCTGAATTTGTTGCACATTTCAGCCACCTACGGACATATCCTTTCCATGTTGAAGAGAAAGTTCTGATGCTCCATGGCGCCGAGTTCTAATCGCGCCTTGGGATGGCCACGAACACTCTATCATCCGTGTACAAGCCCTTGCATGAGTTTCTAATCCTTCGAGTTAGCAATTCCCCTCACCTCTGTGAGCTTTGCACAACTCTTTCGGTCGTTACACAACAACTCCCACCTTGCACGGTCTCATCTTTCACCAAGCACCCTGCTTTTGCCTTAAGCACCGTCAAGTTTAGTTGCCAACGTCGAGCTATAGCTCAAACTCAACCATCCCAATCTTTGTGTGCTACGCATTCTTCTTCGCTTGTTTGTCCTCGTGGTGCCTCTTGCGCAAAGGGGTTGGCTATTCCTTGAATGCCAAACCAGGATTCCTCCTCTGAGCGACTCCTTTCCCTACATCTCAATGTCCGTTTCCCCTAAACAGTTGTGCGTGCTGGCTGTCCTCCACATAGCCAAGCTAGGTCCCCCACATTTGTCTGGCAAGTGTTTCTACGTGTGCTTGTCCCGTTCTGATACCACATTGTCACGGGCTTAGCTAAAGTTTGCCTAATGCGGCACCCATGCGTGTCCGTCCAGGTCACCCTCCCCGAGATCTCCTAAAATCCCACAGACTTACAAAAAGAGAAAACGGGCCAGAAGAAGCAACTCCCACGGGATCCACAAGCAATTGCTCAAGAAAAACACTTTATAAAGCCAAAATACAAATTACACCCATGGACATTACAAACTCAGAGAGGTTGCACACAAAGGATAATGGTCCACTACAGACCGATGTCCCCACAAGTGCTTATAAGACACACTTGTATTTACAAGCCAAACTTGGCCATAAAGCAAATCAAACTAGGGCTTCCAAGCCTACTGCAAGCCCGCTTCTTGTTGTACAAGATATGTACATAAACCGAAGGACACGGACTAACACAAGCATTTCATCGAACACCTTGTTTACATTGTTGTCCGTGACAATATGGAAAACTAGGTGAATCTGGGAACTAGTGGGTGAGTCCAATCTATATGCCACTGCTCCGATGTGCTCTATGAGCTTCATGGATGGTATGGTCTAGACCGATGTTTACTTATATGGTTGGAGCTGAAGAAAAACTCAATCTCCCATTAAAAATTCTCTCTCACTTTTGTGTTGATCATACTGCTATTTCATCCTTGCCTGGTCTATAGAAAGATTATCTTTTAAAAGCTTCAAAATTTTTTCCTTGTCCTTGAGCTCCCTGCCTACCTGTTCTACTTTAGATGTGTCTAATATATTGATAGGACTCCAGTAGGGTTGAGTCCTAATCACCTTAGAAGTGATCAATTAGAACCCTATGAGATTGTAATAAAATAACACCTAGTCACTTCTATCCTATAAAGAAGTGTGACTAGGGCTTATTTTGGGGTCTTAGGCTTCGTAGCGGTCACCCCCTTTACTAGGCTAGTCGGCTAGGTTTTCTAGCAGAGGGGCATGACTTGTATAGTCACTTAGGCCGTCGCCCCCTTTATTTAGGCCTGGCAGCTATAGGAGGGGCAAAAGGGAGAATTCACTTAGGAAGCACCCCTAGGGCTAGGGTTTGGAGCCCTATATAAGCATGTAGCCTCAACTTCTTTTTATTAAGCAAGATCAATCTTTTAATTCAGCCTTGTGCTGAGTTCTAGGAGGGACGAACCCCTATAGCGTTCCAAGGGTTGATCCCCCTCAAGGATCAAAATCTATAGAGCCTCCCCTGGGGTTCTATCTTTTGGTATCATAGCAGCGATCTTGCTGCCCCTATAGCCATCTCAACTGCCTCCACCTTCCCAAGCAATTCCCACAATTGCTGCGACAGGCTATCATAGACAAAAATGTAAATAAGGTGTTCGATGAAATGCTCATGTTTGTTCGTGTCCTTCGGTTTGTGTACATACCTTGTATAGTAAGAAGCAGGCTTGCAGTAGGCTTAGAAGCCCTAGTTTGGTTTGCTTTGTGGTCAATTTTGGCTTGTAAATACTAGTATGTCTTGTAAGCACTTGTGGGGACTTTGGTCTGTAATGGACCATTGTCCTTTGTGTGCAACCTTTCGGAGTTGTAATGTCTATGGGTGTAATTTATATCTGGCTTTATAAAGTGTTTGCTTGAGCAGTTGCTTGTGGATCCCGATGGAATTGCTTCTTCTGGCCTGTTTTCTCTTTTGTAAGTCTAAGGGACCTTAGGAGATCTCGGGGAAGGTTGACCTTTGCGGATGGACGTGCATAGGTGCCGCATAGCTTAGGAAAAATCAGCTAAGCCCGTAATATTGTGGTATCAGAGCGGGACAAATACATGTAGAAGCTTCGCCATACAAACCTGGGGGACCTAGCTGGGTTGTGTGGAGGACAACTAGCACGCGCGACCGTTTGGGGGAAATGGATATTGAGATGTAGGGAAAGGAGTCGCTTAGAGGAGCAGAAATCCAGGTTTGGCATTTAGAGGAATGGCCAACCCTTTACGTGAGAGGCACCATGAGGACAAGCAAGCAAAGAAGAATGTGTAGCGCATAAAGATTGGGATAGTTGAGTTGGAGCTATAGTTCGACGTTGGCAACCAAACTTGACAGTGCTCAAGGCAAGTGGAGTGCTTGGTGAAAGATGAGACCGTGCAAAGTGAGAGGTGTTACATAACGACCGAAAGAGTTGTGCAAAGCTCACAGAGGTGAGGGGAATTGCTAACTCGAAGGATTCGATACTCATGTAAGGGCTTGTACACAGATGATGGAGTGTTCATAGCCATCCTAAGGAGCGATCAGAACTTAGTGCCATGGAGCCTCAGAACTTTCTCTTCGACATGGAAAGGATACGTCCGTTGGCGGCTGAAATGTGCAACAAGTTCAACACATTGCTAGACCCTGAAGGGTGCAGTGGGGACTGTATTAGCAAAGGGTTACAATCTAGCAAGTGCATTTGCGAGGGCAGAATAAGTCACAAGTTGTTCAGCAAGATGGAGTAGTCCAAAGGAGATGATGGTCTCCGAAACTTGTAGTGGGAAGTATGTAAAGAGGAAAGTTGCTCCAACATGACAGATATCCAGGAGGGATAAATCCTAGTGCTCTAGAGTGAAAATCATATGCAATGGATCATATATATTGAGGAAGAGTTTCTCAAGATAATATTTCCATAAAGCTCAATGGACCGAGTGAGTGACAAGGAGTTATCGCATGATCTCGAATGAGGTAATGCATTGGTGGATGCATTTCGAGATCAAGTGGGGGAGCAATCCAAGGCAACATCATATGAATGCATACTCAGAGTCAATGTGAAAATCGAACTCAACGGAGGGCTGACCCGTGGAATGGTGGACGCGAGGGCCACTATTAACTCAATACAAATCGAGGAGCGGAGCGACTTGGGTAGAACTTGGTGAAGTATCCAAGTCGCATGAAGGGAGTCGATATAGGAGATGGAACATGGAATGGAAGTGTGAAGCTTTTCTTGGACAGAGGTCAAGGGCATGAACTCTTGTAGAGGCAAGAGTGGGATCATGTCGTTCCATGGGTTCTTCATTCTGATGGGGCGGACTTATCTTGTATAGTGCCAAAGATAAAGGGAGCTTCAAGGCACATGCAAGTTACCTCAGAGATGCATTTGACGGAGTAACTAAGGTGATTCAACTTGCGGAGGCAAAGTTGGGATCATGATACCTTAGCATGGGGCAAAAGGACATAGAGGCAGGTACTCTTAAAGAATATGTCACAGTGTTGCCATTCGAGTTGTTAGAAACAAGTAGTGTATAGCAGAGATTGTGCTGGTAGGGGATAGAAGCCAGGATCCAGACAATGGTACACTAATTCTAGCAAAGTCAAGGGACTTCATGAGCTACTAGGTGACGAACTATCATAGAGCTATGTTTCGTCCAAGTGTGACCCAAGAGTGAGTGGATGAAGGTGAATTGCCAAGAGAGTGAATAAAAAATTGGAGATGGTAGAGACTCTACGATGTGTTGGTAGAGGCCACATATAGAGAAGTTATAGTCCGAGTTTATCACACGAGGATCTGTATGCAATGGAGATGTCACTAGGAGGTGACATGGTGCAGTGGCTCATGGTGGAATAGTTCGTGGTAATGCAGCACTTGCAATGTGTCCCGTGAAGGATAGGATTATGCAGAGGTATGATCAGGAGTTACTGGAAGCTCCACTTTAGTATACGACATAACAAGAAGAAGGGCTATAGATTCAAGGAGTGAATGTTGTGGTACCACAGAGGTGGGTCTTCATGTGTGCATTGGAGCTTGCATTGGATGAAAGCCTTAGTCATCAGCATATGGGGGCTGTATACCACCGAGGAAGAAGTCCAAGTGCCAGTGAGTCCCATGGAGGGGGAAGTGATCATGTGAATGATTAAGAGCTGCTGGGAGCTCCACTTCGGTGAACAATGCAATGGCAAGAAGGGCTATGGATTTAAGGGGTGAATACCATAGTACTATAGAGGTGGGTCTTCCGTATGTACGCATCAAAGCTTGCATCAGATGAAAGCCTTAGTCATCAGCATATAGGAGCTGTGTACCATCGAGGAGAAGTCAGATTACAAGTACTAGTGAGTCTTATGAAGGGGACTTGATTATACAGAGGTATGATCGGAGCGGCTGGAGAGTTGGACTACTTCAGTGCTCACATTCGCTTAAGGGAGCTCGGCAAGTCAGAGGACAAGGCCGAGTAAGCGAATGTTGCTACCAAGGAAGCTAAGGAGAACAGAATCGGCGCGAGCCTTGCAACAAGATGGTGGAGGCCATGCATAAGAGTTGTAGTCTGTCTTTCCATCGACCAAGGAGAACTGCTAAGAGGATACAGTGGTGTTTAAGCAGATGGTCGAAAGGGGCGAGGAAGCGACGACGAGTCTAGTGGGGCTTAGCTACCCAAAAGCAAAGCGTCGGTTAGAAAAGAGGTGGACTCGGAGGAGCACCATAGTACTGCAGAGGTGGATCTACCGATCGTGAAGGAAGGGATGCAAATGTAAGGTAATAGATAGTAGGGCTACGGGCTTGATAGGACCATGGTACCATAGAGGCGGGACTTCCGTGGAGTCATCGATCCATTGCTCTCATGGAGGGAGAGCAGTGGTTGTAAAAGGGGCCGAGGAGGTGGAGAATGTAAAGGCAAACTCCAAGAACCAAGACAGGGCGGAAGGGCAGAGACTAAGGAACTTCATAATACCGATGTCGATGGGTTTCTCATCAAGATAGTCAAAAGCGAGGGACGTTGGGTTGATGCAGGAGTGCTCAACCAAGGAACGAAGTAGGCAGTACATAGTACTGTACCTTTTCTACTCAGAAGAGTAGGCGGCAAAGGTGATAGAGAAGACGGTATAATCCTAGAGGCGATCAGAACTATCAAAGACTTATTCCAAGTTGGGGGAGTCCAAATTGGGATAAACTTTTTGCTCTTTTCGGGTAAAACTTCTTGCATTCCAGAAGTTCAATGGCAGTGGGAGGGCGAATCACAGTAGCGTACCTATCCAGCAGAGGAGCTCTGCATAAGTTCAGTGACCCTTCGAAGAAAGCTTATGAAAGATAATAGTTGTCAAATCCTCACCATTGGTGATGAGTACTACTGAGAGTATATTGTTTGCTTCATTTCCCAATTGACCAATCGAAAGCGGGAGTAATGCGAACATACTTGGAAGTGACAACTAAATGTCAAAGAAAGATCAATGGGTAAACATTATGGAGGAATGACCTCAAAAATCTTAAAGTTTGTGAGGCAATGCTCGTCAAAGTTCCAACAAGCATCCACCAAGTTCAAGCAACATGAGTATACTATGATATTAGCACATAATAAGGTAGGTATTTTCCTTCATCAAAAGGATTCGTGAGAACCAATAAGGATTAGCACAACTTAGCCAACCCCATACCAGATTCAGTCATTGGTGAGTTGAGGCAGCATGACAGATCAGAGTTTAACTACTCAACAATAGTGACGGAGAGCGACTAGGAGCCAAAGGAGTATGTTGCAGCTAAAGCAGAAGATTGAAGATTCAGCAAAATGCGAGGAGATGCAACATCTACACTGGCTTCGATGAGGACGTCGAAGGAATAAGTGAGGGAGAATGTCACGGACAAAAATATAAATAAGGTGTTCGATGAAATACTCATGTTTGTCCGTGTCCTTCGGTTTGTGCATATATCTTGTACAACAAGAAGCAGGCTTACGGTAGGCTTAGCAGCCCTAGTTTGGTTTACTTTATGGCCAATTTTGGCTTGTAAATACGAGTGTATCTTGTAAGCACTTGTGGGGACTTTGGTCTGTAATGGACCATTATCCTTTGTGTGCAACCTTTTAGAGTTGTAATGTCCATGGGTGTAATTTGTATCTAGCTTTATAAAGTGTTTACTTGAGCAGTTGCTTATGGATCTCAATGAAATTGCTTCTTCTGGCCCATTTTCTCTTTTGTAAGTCTAAGGGACATTAGGAGATCTCAGGGAAGGCTGACCTTTGTGGATGGACACGCATAGGTGCTGCACAGCTTAGACAAAATCAGCTAAGCTCGTGACAACGCACCTCCTCCTTCCACCCCAACCGTAGATCAAATCAATTTACCACTTCCCCCTACATTTGATCTAGAGATCTGGAATTTTGTTCGACAGTATAACGTATACCGTAGCAATCTTTCGTCGAAAGTTTATTGGGTCTCGCTGCCATATTTTTCAGATTTGAGACTCTCCCTCTCATCTTCAATTCCTATTATCACTCCCCAAAAAACCCTAACAAAATTGTAGCCAAATAGCTATCCCAATCAGAACTAATCGTAGCCTACTTCCTTATCGATCCACTTACCTTTTCAGCCAACTTTCCTTACCGATACACCTACCTTTGCTACTATCTATCCCAGATCTAAAATCTATTTCTCTAACCTTCATCTACTACTATCATAGCCCTAAAACCACACCAATTTATAGCCTAAACTCCACAAAACCATAATCCTAAATCACACCCAAAACAGCTACAAACCACACCTAAAATCCATAGCCTTCAGTCCACCAACTTTTTAGTCGCCCAATCTCCCTTATCCCTTCAATTGCAGTATATATATTTCACTACCCAATGCTGCCAATATTGACCTCTTGCTACTATCTTTCTTGATAGTAGCCAGTAGTGATCCTTGCGGTAAGAAGCTACCAGCAGCGATCTTTCACTGCAATCTGTTTACATCACAGCCTATAACAATCATTCGCTGCCAACTATCTTGATCGTGGCTAGCAATAAATTGAACATAGCAGCAGCTATCTCTCGCTCTATACCACTGTTGCCCTCCTCCGCAACAACCGTATACATCGCTGCTTCATCTTCCTCCTATTGTAGCCGCACCCTTGCTGTAACCAACGCCACCTACAGCCACGAAGTCACAACGTAGCCGCAACCGACGTTACTGCTACTCTCTTCTTCCTCTGCCATCGCTGTTGCCTTCCAACTCAAACCTCTTGGCTGCCATCTTTCGATAAAAATTAGCCACCTAAAAAATCACAGCCTCGACGACATTACACCATCAACATTATAGCATCACCAAAGGACCGCAGACAATGTTACTACTGCCATTTTCTTCCTCCACCATTGCTACTACCCTTGGCTGCCATCCTCCATTTGGAGACTTCACCACCGTAGCCTCGACATCACTGCCATTGCTGCCTTCAACTTGAAGATTGCAGCTACACTCTTTAATCGGTTTGATTTGACAATTGGAGATCCTTACATCATGACATTGGTGGGCTTATTCGAAGCCAAATTGGAGGCTCTTGAGATGTATATGGATATTAAATTACGTGCTCTCTTTGAGGAGTTTAGATTGGACCGATCACCGAGCCCAATAAGATCACAATATGATGCAAATTTGGATTATAAAAAGAACCTTAGCAAAAACTAGTGATGATCCATCAAACCTCCACCATCCAAGAGTACCAAACCAGGTTTGAAAGGCTATCTAATCAAACTTATAATTGATCTAAAGAATAGATACTGAGGACTTTTATTGAGGGCTTGAAGCCGGAGATTCAGGAAAAAGTTAAAGTGCGACAGTCATACACACTTAAGGCAGTCATCTCCTTTGTGCAACATCAAGAAGAGCGATTGAACTATAAAGCTCGAAAAACTAGAGTTGCTCCTCGACTAGTGGCACCAAAGCTTTCACCTCCTCCTACTGTCAGCCGACCCCTTTAGCCACATAAATTAATAAGAGAAGACCTTCATGACGGATCGATAAAGGGCCTTTATGGGTGTTGTGATAAACTATGGAGCCTAGAACATAAATGTAAAAAGGAAAAACCATTGATGATTGCGCCCATTGAAGAACCCAAACTTAAAGATACGACTTTCAAGTCCGAGGAGAAGGATATAAATAAAAAACCATAATCAGTCGCCTGCACCTTTCATGCTCCATCATAGATATTGGACATAGATAGCTTCATCAAGCATTAGCCCATCACCATCCTTCCCGATACCAGGAGCTCCAATGACCTTATGAATGATAAAAGAAAATAGGTGATCTTATGTGGGAAAGGAGAGTACAAAGAAAAGATGATCTCGACATAGTGCTTGGAGAAGCTCACTGAAATCTCAGGCACCTCCGTTGAACCGAGCCGACCCCTTCCTACCAGACTGCACAACCCCCATATATTAGCCTTACAAGGGGAACCACCAGTACATATTCGGCCATATTGCTGTCCACATTTTCAAATGACCGAAGCTAAAAAGATCGTTCAGGAGACGCGGGAGACACGGATCATTCGGCCATAACCTTCCCTTGCAATGACACTTTATCTCCAAAAACTTTGCTTCTTTATCTGTAGGGATAAGCTCTTCCTAAAGTGCCATATTTAGCTGAACCAGCTATGGTTTCTGATGTAGTGCTCCCATATCTCGGGTTACTTCTATGACTTTATCGAGGAGTGGACCATGATGCTAAAAGTTTTCCCTGATGATGACCTTGGATCCACGGCCCATGATCGCAAGAAGAAACAAGAGAAAGACATCCACATGACCCCTATAGCCATGATGCCATATATATCGATGCTAGCATTATCTAAATGTGGCAATGTGTTCATACTTGGAGCAGACACATCCAGAGTTGAGATTGGCATCACCCTTATGCAAGATGGTCCATGGCACGAAAGAGGAATAAGCCTAAAAGAATTACAATCCAAGCTCACGCCAGCACATGCAAAGAAGAAATAGCCTCCTGACAAACATCATAATAGATGAAAAATTGAAGATCGAGTTTTCTTACACCTCCAGCTCGATCAGCAAGAAACTCGAGCCTTAATGAAATGGTCTCTCTATTTATTTGGGCCTTATAAAATTGGAGATCACATTGGGGCCCTAACCTAGAGATCAGATCCACTCATCAGATCAAGATTACATTTGATCCTCCAGGTATCCCACCTCAAATGGAAATTTAAAGAAGACGACTCAGCCAAATTCTTCAACTGACACCCAAGCTAATGAGGAGGCCAAATTTTAGTTAATGATAGCATGAGAATCATATGAGGAGTTGAAGACCTGGTTCCCTAATTTTATGGAACTTAGCCTTGAGAATAAGGTTGATTTAAAGAGGGCAGGCTTGATAGGACTTCAACAGGGTTGAGTCCTAATTATCTTAGAAGTGATCAATAAGAACCCTGTGAGATTATAATAAAACCCCACCTAGTTACTTCTATCCTATAAAGAAGTGTGACTAGGGTTTATTTTAGGGCCTTAGGGCTTCCTAGCCACCACATCTCTTATTGGGTTGGTTGGTTAGGGTTTATAGTAGAGGGGTGTGGCTTGTGTAGCCACTTAGGCCGTCGCCCCTTTATTTAGTCATGGCAACTATAGGAGGGGCAAAAGGGTGAATTTACTTAGGAAACACGCCCGTAGGGCTAGGGTTTGGAGCTCTATATAAGCATGTAGCCGCCACCTCTTTTCATTAAGCAAGATCAATCTTTTAATTCAGCCTTATGCTGATTTCTAAGAGGGAGGAACCCCTATAGCGTTCCAAGGGTTGATCCCCCTTAAGGATTAAAATCTATAGAGCCTCCCCTGGGGTTCTATCTGTATGCCATAGCTCTGATGCGCTCTATGAGCTTTATGGATGCTATGGTCTAGACTGATATTTGCTTATATAGTTGGAGCTGAAGAAAAACTCAATCTCCCATTAATAATTCTCTCTCACTTTTGTGTTGATCATACTACTATTTCATCCTTGCCTGGTCTGTAAAAAGATTATCTTTTAGTAACTTCAAAATTTTATCCCTGTCCTTGAGCTCCCTGCCTACCTGTTTTACTTTTAGATGTGTCTAATACATATTTTGGGATTACAAGGAGTGGTGGGCCATATAAAACCTCGTAAGAAGTACATTTTATTGATGAATGATAAGTCATGTTATACCACCACTCAGCCCAGGGAAGCCACTTTGTCTACTCTCTTAGTTGGTCATTGGTGAAGTATATGAGGTATGTCTCCAAGCACCTGTTCATAACTTAAGTTTGGCCATCGGTTTGTGGATGGTACACCATGCTCATCTTTAATTTAGTGCCCAACAACTAGAATAATTCTATCTAAAATTTATTGGTAAAGACCCTATCATGATTACTTACAATAGATCTTGGCATCCCATGTAATTTTATAATATTCTCTATAAAGATTTGAGCAATGCTAGAAGTCGTGTAGGGATTGTAGATAACACAAAAGTGGGCATAATTCGTAAGGCGATCAACCACAACAAGAATTGTACCTTTTCCTTGTGATGAAGGCAGCCCTTCAATAAAGTCTATAAAATTAATATATTAGTCTATATCGAGTCCAAGATGGGTAGATGTTGCAGCTTTTCGGGGCTTGCCACTGCCTCACCTTTATGTCGTTGGCATATATCACATTATGCTATAAACTCAGCAATAATATTTTTCATTCCTATCAAATAAAAATTTTGCTTAATTCTCTTATAGATTTTAAAGAACCCAGAGTGTCCTATTATTGGTGTGGAATGCATCTCTTGAAGGATAGTTTTTATGCAAGTAGAATTTGACTCAAGCACAATGCATCCCTTATAGCATAAGTCTTTTGAATCCCAACTGTAATGAGCCACGGAGCTTGGTTCTTCCTCCAATTTTTTTATGATATTGCTGGTCTCTGGATCATCTCTTCATTCCTTCCTAATGTCCTTAAGAAAGTCACTGGTTGGAAGGGAGACGGTCAAAAATTCAGCTTGCTCGGGTAGCTGTGAAAGTGCATCTGCAACAATATTTTCTTTCCTCTTTTTGTAAGTTATTTTGTAATCATACCTAAGAAGCTTTGTTACCCATTTTTGTTGTTCAAGGGAGGATATCTTCTGCTCCAAAAAATGTTTGAGGCTCTTATAGTCGGTCTTGATTTGAAAGCATCACCTGATCAATTATGATCTCCACTTTGCCATTGCATATATAATTATGAGCATCTCCTTATCGTAAATAGTCATTTTTAGATGGGAATGAGACAATGCCTTACTGTGTAAGCAAGGGGGCCATCATCTTGCATGAGAACAACACCAATCCAAACTCTAGAGGCATCGGCTTCAATGACAAAAGTTTTGCCAAAGTCGGGTAGCGTAGTATGGGCATTGTTGTCATGGCTGCCTTGAGTTCATCAAAGGTAACAAAGGTTTTGTCTAACCACTAGAAAGCATCTTTTTTCAGTAAGAATATGAGAGGTGCACTAATCTTCCCATAGTCTTTGACGAATTTATGGTAGTAGCCTGTCAAACTGAGAAAACTGTGCAACGATTTTATGTTTTTCAGGGTCAGTCAGCTTTGCATTGCCTCAATTTTAGAAGGGTCCACTACTGCACCTTCCTCTGATATGATGTGCTCAAGATACTCCACCCTCTATTGAATAAAGCTACACTTTCATTTTTTGACAAAAAGAACATGCTTTCGAAGAATTATCAAAACAAGTCGTAAGTGTTAAAAATGACTCTTAAGAGAAGGGCTACAAATGAGGATGTTGTCGAAGAAAACCAATATGAACTTATGGAGATAACTCTGGAAAATATTATTTATAAGATATTGGAAGGTGGAGGGAGCATTAATGAGACTGAAGGGCATTACCAAAAATTCGTAGTGGTCGTATACGTCCAAAAGGTAGTTTTCGGTATGTCTTCTTCACACACTCATATTTGATGATATCCAGATCAAAGGTCCAGCTTTGTGAAGAATTGTGCTCCCCTTAATTTGTCAAGCAATTCATCTACTACTGGAATGGGGTACTTGTTTTTGACAGTTATACCATTGAGAGCTCGGTAGTTGACGCACATTTGCTATATTCCTCCGTCCTTTCATATAGGAGCATTGGTGAAGAGTAGAGACTGCAACTTGATCGAATGACTCATGTTTTGAGCATCTCCTTTATAATCCTTTCTATTTCATCTTTCTGGAGATGAGGATACTGATATGGTCAAATGTTTGTTGGAGGTTTGCTTGAAAAAATTGGGATACAATGATCATGCCGGTGGGTAGGAGGTAGGCTGTGCAGTTCATCAAATATGTCTGAAAATTTAGCAAGCAAGGGAAGTAGGTTTGGGTCGTCAAATTTGGTTGCTCCCCCATAGATTGCTGCTCAAGTTATACCAAGAAGCCACTGCATGTCTTGTGCAAAACATTCTCCATTCATTGTGTGCAAATCATTGTTACATCGTTCTCCCGTTTGCCACATAGTACCACTTGTTTTCCTTTATTATAAAATTTCATGATTAGCTTCAAAAAATTCTAGAAAATATCATCTAGTGTCGTCAGTCATTTGATGCCAAGCATGACCTCATAATCATCAAGAGGGAGGAGGAAAAAATATACAATTATCTCTTGGTCCTGCAATAATAGTTTCACCTACGGGCACCTATGATCACACTTCAAAATTCGTCAATCGGTGACCTTAACGTCAAACATGCCATAATCCTCAATAGATAAGGCTATCCAGATAGCAACCTTGCTATTCATAAAATTATTAGTGCTCCTGGTGTCAATAAGAATGGTGACCGATGGTTGCTTTAGAAGTCCTCCAACTTTCATCATCTGTGAGTTCGTGTAGCCACCAAGAGCATGCATGTAATATCAACTGACTATTGTTCTTCATTTGTGACCTCTTTCTTATGCTCTTGGACCTCCTCCTCCATGTCTTCAAGGGGTTCAATCAATAGGGGGCACCCTTTCTTACAGCGATGATCGCGGCTCCACGGTTCGTTACAATACCAACAAAGACCCTTTATCAATGTATCACATAGTCCTTCTCTCATCAATTTTTGGCAATGAAGGATAGCTGGGAATAAAAGGAGGTTTATATGCCGTAAGACTATGAGTGATCCTCATCCTTTGAGTATCTTGGTTGAGCCATTCTTCTTGTATTTGAGTGAAAGAAATTACAGCCATTATGGTGCGGGGCTACCGCGCCTTAACCTCTCCTTTAATCTGTGGTTTGAGTCCCCCGTTGAATGTCCCTAACAATTGTCGATCAGTCTAATCATGAGCAAGATAGGATAACTTCTCAAACCCGGTTTGGTACTCTTGGATTGTGGAAGTTCGTCGGATCTTTGCGAGTTGGCTGTCGATATTTTTGTACTCCATCGATCCAAAGTAGTTCAGTAGTGCGTTCTTAAATTGAATCCACGTCGGAGTCCTATGGTTGTATTCAAGCCAATTGTACCACTATATAGCATCTCCTTTAAGGTGGACGATAGTGATTTCCATCATAGCATTATCCGATGTTTAGTAGTAGCAGAAGTAATATTCGGCGTGCGAAATCCACCCTGTTGGGTCTCCTTCTTCCCATCATGGGAAGTCCACCCTCATGCGTGGCTGAAGCATGTCCAAGGCTATCTCTCCTTCTCTGGAGGCCTCTCTGAACTCTCTCATTGCTGAAATTTGGTTGTGCTTGGTGATTGTCCAATTTTGAATTCTGCAAACAAAGCACGTAGTTTGTCTTCTAAGTGCGATTCAAACCGAGATTCCAACACCTCAAATTTGGCTTCGGTTAGATCTTGAGATGCTATGGTGTATACTTATAGATCAGAAATGTCTTTATCTTTTTTCTATTGACAGGTCAGTGGCATGGGATGGTGGAAGGTTCGGACAATAGATTGGTGGTAAAAGGTTGTGGCTACGAAGTTTTATTATTTTAGGCTGTAGTTTTGGGTGTTGTTAGGGTTATCGAAATAGGTTATGGTAGCTATGTCTTAAGGCTAGAGGGATGCCCTAAGGACGTATGGGTTGGTGGTAGCAAGCTAGTTGGGTTTTGGAAGGTTAAGGAGAAGAAAGAAGACAAAAGTGCAATAGTAGATTTTTCATTGAAAAAATTCCAACAGCAAAGACGCAATTTTTTCTCAGCAATTCACAGTAAAGATTTAAGTCAAGGGGAATCTACTGGTAAGGGAGAGGTAATGCTGTTAAAAATTTCATGGAAGAAAATGGTTGCAAAAAATTTGGCAAGATCAAATATCACGGGAACATACTGCGGTAGGTTTTTGTCTAAAGTGCATCAATTTGGATGTAAAACATCAACAGTTTGTATATTAATAATTTTTTTTAATGAAACCAAAAGAAAATCTGCTATTAGGAAGTGCCAAAGCTATCGTAAAAAATTTGTAGAGATTTGGATAGAATTATACAACACAACTTTCACTGTAAAGATAGGAACTTTGCGATGAAAAGTTTATGCAGTAAGATAGGAACAATTTTTTTGGGTTTTTGGGAAAAGGATAACTAAATTGTAGCAGAAGTAAGGTAGGAAACTATAACCTATTGTAATTCAGAGGGAGATCAAAGGATAATCTACGATGGTGGAGATGACGGTGGAATTCGATGACGATCTCAGCAATTGTGGGAATTGCTTGGGTGACTATGGAGGGATGATGGATGGCTATGAAAGGGCAGCGAGATAGCAAGAACACTACTCTGATACCAAGTGTTAGAATCCTTGCAGATTCTAAGTTTGGGGTGATCTCTATAGGAGATCAACCTCCTTGGGACTCTATAAGGGTTCCTCCCTCTTTGGTTTTTTGTATAAAGGCTGAAAATAATATTGATCTATTGATGATGAAAAGAGGCTAATTATAAGGCTATTTATAGGGCTTCTAAACCCTAACTCCTAATAGGACTCCTACTCAAGACTCATACTTCTAACAACTCCTACTCCAACTCTAAGAAGCAACTCCCAACTGGCGTATCTAGGAGTGGCCGGTTATTTATTAACTCATAATCCACTTCCAACTCTACCCTACCTTAACCGACCCCCTTTAACTAAAGTAAGAGGCAACTAACTAGGGTTTACACATGCCCAATGTCTCATTTAAATACTCTAACATAACCGGGCCCTTCATCAACTAATAGGGGCGACTAGATAGGATTTACATGTGTGCTCAATAAATTATAAAATTAGGACATTATTAGTTAGAGTCTTAACACTAAGTGGATCTCTAGACTAGCAAAGGGGGTCCCTATCAAGATTGGAATATGGAGCGGGACCATATGATAGCGGTGCCACTATATAAATTATAAGTTATTCTTGGAATGAAGTTCATGCACACAACGAAGTTGGTGCCAATATTGTTCCTAAACTCCCTATGCTTAATGGGAGGTGATGACTCTTGCGTGGTTCCAGTTTCTCCAGGAGGAACCAAGGATCCACAATAAATATCAACATTATAATTGAAGAAAGGGATACAAAAATGAGAATTAACCTTTGTCACTATGAAACTAGAAGCACTTGATAGGGAGGCCATTCAAGAACTTAGTATGATGATAAACATTATGAAGTTCTCAGATGTGATACTAACTGAATTATCGAAAACTCTGCCACCACGCATAGGCATGGATCATCATGTTGAGCTAGAGCTAGGAGTAAAGCCTCTAGAAACCCTATGGCCCTTCCAGAGTTGGTAGAGCTTATGAAGCAATTAGATAAATTGCTAAGCGGTGGTCTCATTCACAGTTTAAAAGCACCATTGAGAGCTTCAGACCTCTTCCAAAAGAAATAAGATGAGATCCTCTGACTATACATTGATTATCGGGCCCTCAACAAAGTGATGGTGAAGAACAAGTATCCCATCCTACCCATCGTAGACTTCTTCGATCAATTGGGCAAGGCAAAGTACTTCTCCAAAGTTGACCTTTAGTTAGGGTACTGGCAGGTGCACATTGCAAAAGGCGATGATGGAGTGTTAGACTTTCTGGTGATGCTTTTTGGCTTAACCAACACTCCAACCATATTTTGCACTCTCATAAACTAACTTTTGCAGGTGTATCTAGATAAGTTTTCAATTGTCTACTTGGACGATATTGTTGTCTATAGCCAAACACTTGAAGAGCATGTCGAGCACCTTCAAACAATTTTCAAAGTTCTTAGGGAGAATACCTTATTCATAAAGAGGGAGAAGTGCTACTTTACTTAGACAAAGCTTTTATTTCTTGGGGCATCGAATCAAGGATGGTTCCATTCGAATGGAAAAAGCAAAGGTACAAGTTGTGGTAGAATAATGAACACCAAAGAAGGTGTCGGAGCTGAGATCCTTCCTTGGTTTTATCAACTATTAGTGGCACTTCATAGCGGGGTACTTGACATGTGCAACCCCACTAATAGAGTTGCTAAAGAAGGAGTAGTCTTGGCGATGGTTGGATAAATACAAAGTGGCATTCTAAGACTTAAAGGCTACTATGTTGGAAGAACCAGTGCTCAAATTGTTGGGCTATGGGAAGCCCTTTGAAGTCCATATGAATGCTTTAGACTTTGCCATTGGGGGAGTACTTATGCAAGAAGGTCATCATAGTGGCCTATGAGAGTTATAAGCTCAATGAGACCGAGCGACAATATCTAATGCATGAGAAGGAGATGATAGTGATGGTCCACTATCTACAAGTTTGGTGACACTACCTTTTGAGAGGACGATTCATGCTAAGAATGGACAATGTCATATTGAGTTACTTCCAAACTCAAAAGAAACTCTCCCCAAAGCAAGCACAATGGCAAGACTTCTTGTCCGAGTGCAACATGGTAATGGACTATAAGCTTGAAAAAGCAAACATCATGGCTGATACATTAAGCCAGAAAGTGAAGTTGGTGAATGCCATGCAATTGGAAGGCAGAGGCCAAGCTAGTTAGTTGCACTCTAACTTCCTCTCCAAGATCAAGGTGGACTGTATAATGATCTCCAAGCATTAACCCTGATGCAACTGATCAAAAAGGGCAAGATATGATGATTTTAGGTTCATGAGAGACTCATCTACACCAAAGGGAACAGAGTTTATATTCCTTGAATGGATAATTTGAGGCATGAACTCTTAAGAGAGTTTCATGATTCTTTTTAGGTTGAACATCCAGGTATCTATCGAACATTGGCTCTTATGGAGAGGACCTTCTATTTGCTGAAGATGGAGACCAATGTGGAGGAATATGTTCGAACATACATTACTTGCCAATAGGATAAGGTAGTGTAATGAAAGTTGGTGAGAATTTTGGAGCCATTGCCTGTACTAGAAAGGCTATGGGAGAGCATTTTATTAGGAATCTATAAATTTTTAAACTTTTGAGTTATGTTTCTGTGAGTTCGTTAGTCTAGTAAGAGTCTTGGAGGCATTGGAGTCTCCTAGCCATCGCTCACCTTATTGGGCAAGTTGGCTAGGGTTTGGGATGAATGAAAATTTTACTTGAGGTAAGAGTCTCTCTAGGGTTATGGTTTTGGAGTCCTATATAAAGCATGTGGCCATCACTATTTTCGTTAGGCAATAGATTATTTTTTCTTCAGCCTTTATGGCCGATTCCAAGGAGGGAACCCACCTTATTGGGCAATCTTAGTGCCTCACTGCCGTTCTAGCCACCCACCATCATCCAAGCAATTCCTACATTGCTAACTCCATCACCGACTCCACCGTTATCACCCTCTGTCGTAGATCTGTCATCTGTTGCCACTACTATAATTGCAACAGGATTTGGTATTACTTCTCTCACAAGAACCTTACTGCTACTGTAATTTTATACCCAAAAACCCAAAAATAATTATATGTATTCCTTGTTGCAAACATTCTCATGCTGCGGAAACTTATCATCACAAAGTTGTTATCTTTACAAACGAAAGTTACGCTACAAAGATTTCAGCCGTATATTTGCTGCCAATTGTTGATCTTGCTGCCATCTTTTTTTAACATATTTTACATCAACTTAGCTTTCATCGACATTAATTCCTTATTGAAATCATCTCTATAATGTTGGTATACTTTTGAAACTTTTTGTCATAAAATTTTTTATTTTTTCGATGAGAATTCTACTGTCAAACTTTTGTCGGTGTTCTTGCTGCATCACTACCAAATTCCTATCTAAGTTTTCATTGACTTTGCTGTCACCAACATCTATTTCTTGATGTCAAATCCCTCCACAAACTATTGGCTTACTACTGGAACTTTCGTCGAGAAACTATTATCTCTTCGACGAAAATTTCGCCACCATATTTTAGCATCTATTTGCTGCATACCCAACCGATCCTTATCAAACTCATTACTATCATCAACAATAACTCTAAACCATCACTCTAGCCTTAAGCCACTACCATCATAGCCCCTTTGTAGCCTCCATAATACCTCCAAACAATAGCATAAACAACACTTCAAACAACAACCTACTAAGTCCAAACCGTAGCCTTCAACCTTCGATCCACCATCCCTTTCGGGCACCAAATATTTTAACTAATACAAGCCCTTAACCTAGTAACAAAAGAAGAACCTTAACATTACAGATTTGGAGTCGTACGCCATGGCATCAGAAGAACTAATCGATGCCAAGTTGGAGGCCTTTGAGATGCGTATGGAGGACAAACTATGTACTCTTCTTGCAAAATTCAATTTGGGTCTGTTAGGACCCTAGCTGAGTTGGGTCCTAGTCGATTGAGTCGAGTTCATAGATTAGGCCTTGTTGGCCAACCTAGACCTGACATTAGGTTGGCTAGGAAGAGATTTGAGTCCATTATAATAAATCAGTCTGAATCCTAGTAAGGTTAGGATTCGGCTAAACTAGAGGCGGATTAGGAGTCGGAGTTGGATTCGGATCAGAGTCAACTGAGTCATAATTGTAATAAACCCTAATTGGCTACCTTGGTTGGAGAAGTTAGCTAGGGTTGAGTTCCTTCTAGGGTTGAGACTATTCTAGAGTTAGGACTCTTCTAGTAGAGTTCCACTTAAAGTAGGAGTTGGAGTTAGAGTTTTATTTCTAGTAGGACTCTTATTAGGAGTCCTGATTTAGGGGGTCTCTTTATGAGCCTTATAAGAAGCTTGTAAACTTCTCCTTTCTCATTATGAATGGATCAATCTTATTTAACCATTATGGCCGACTACAAAGGAGGGAGAAATCCCTATAGAGTTCCAAGGAGGGTCGATCCCCTATAGAGGTCAACCCATCATCCATTCATCCAAGCAATTCCCATAATTGCTAAGATCGTCGCCAACTACGGCGTCATCACCACAGCCACAGATCACCCTTGCAGTCTCTATAAGAATTACATCAGGTTATGGTAATCTATCTTACTGTTGCTACAATTTAGTTATCCTAAAACCAAAACCCAAAAAAAAGTGTTACTCAATTATGCTACACAAACTTGTCATCACAAAGTTACCATCTTTACGACGAAAGTTACGTTGTAGATTTCAACAGTATACTACTACCCTATCTTTGATCTTGCTACCACTGCCATATCTTCTACATATTTTTAAGATGGCTTTAGCATTTCTCATCAACAAATTTCCTTTAGGTTCAGCATAGAAATTATTGATACAAACTGCTAAAACTTTTACATCCAAACTGCTGAACTTTAGATGTAAAAATTTGCCATAGCACCTTCTTGTACTCCTTGATCTTGCTGAATTTATTGCTACCATATTCTCCAATGAATTTTATGTTGGCTTAGCTTTCCTTACCAGTGGATTCTCTCTGAATTCTTCATTTAATCTTTAATGAACCATTGAAAACTTTTCATCGGATTGCTGCTCTTCGATGTAAAATTTTGTGCCGCATCTTTTCGGTGTTTCTTGCTATGTACACAATCGATCTCCACCAAATTTGTTGCTGCCACTACTCTTATCTATCTTGCTGCTATCCTCATGGTTTTTTTGCTATCATAATACTCTGAAAAATTGTTGGAATTTTCATCGCCAAACTGCTAAAAATTTTTGACGTAAAATTCTACTTCTATACCTTTTATCGTTCTTCACCATATACAACACCAAATCCTACCAAAGCTACCACCCACATCACCATTAAGGCACCCTTCTAATCCTAAGATGCAGCCATCATAACCTACTTTCAGTCTTTACAACCGACCCAAACAGTAGCATAGAAAACTGTTATAATAATCTTCCATCGTTGATGCAAGTTTCCAGCCATATCCTATACTTATAGCAACCACACAAAACTGGTTGCTACCCCCAATAGCAACCCTAAACCTTCCTTCCCAGCCTCAAACTACTACCACTAAAATCCTTTCTAACCTCCACAACACCCTTAATTGTAGCACCAACAGTAACCTAAACTGCAAGCTATCAACCCTAAACTGTAATCTTGATCCATCACCCTTTCGACCACCAATCCTTACTAAACCAGTTGCTACCATCAACAGCAACTCTAAGCCACTCCTCTAACCCTAAAACTTTGTCGCCAAACCCCTATTATAACCTCTACAACAGCCCCAAATAGTAGCTCAACAGCACCCCCTTTGACAAAAATTCTACAACACTACCTTCGGTACTACTTGCTGCATCCACACCCGATCCCTATAGAATATATTATTGTTATCAACAACAACCCTAAGCCATCCCTCTAACCTTAATCCTCAGCCATCATACCCCTATACGACCCCTCACAGTAGCTCCAAACCATAGCCTCAACAACAACCAAAAATAATAACCTATTAGCCCTAAACTGCAGCTATTAACCTTGATCCACCACCTTTTTCGGCCACCAATCCACTCAACTGGTTCATGCCATTGACCCAATAGCAAGAGAAGGATCTTGACACCATAAATTTAGGAGCTTATGTCATGGCATCATTAGATCTGATCGGTGCCAAGTTGGAGGCCCTTGAGATGTGTATGGAGGACAAACTACGTGCTCTCTTCGCATAGTTTAGATTGGGCCATTCACCGAGCCCAAGAAGATCACTATTAGAACTTTAGATAATTAAGTCATAATTTTAATTTTAATTTTAATGAGGAAAGCACACATGTAAAACCCTAGCTAGCCACCCCCTACTATAGTTAAAGGGGATGACTAGGGTTAGAGATTATAAGAGGAGAAGGATTAGGAGTTCTTAGTTGTCGGCCACCCCTAGTTAAGGCTGGCTAGGAGTTATTTTATAGTTGGAGTTGGAGTTGTTTGAAGTAGGAGTCTTTGAGTAGGAATCCTATTTGGAGTTAGGGTTTAGAAGCCCTATAAATAGCCATATATTCAACCACCTTTTATCATCAATAGATTAATATTATTTTTAACCTTTGTGTAGAAAATCAAGGAGGGAGGAACCCCTATAGAGTTCCAAGGAGGCCGATCCCCTATAGAGATCACCCCAAGCTTAGAATTCATAAAGGTTCTATCACTTAGTATCAAAGCAGTGTTCTTGGCATCTTGCTGCCCTTTCACAGCTACCCATCATCCTTCCAAAGTCGCCCAAGCAATTCTCACAATTGCTTAGATCATTGCCGAATTCCGTCGTCATCCCCACTACCGCAGATCACCTTTTGATCTCCCACGAATTGCATTAGGTTCTAGTATTCTACCTTAATGTTGCTGCAATTTAGATATCCTTAAACCAAAAAACCAAAAAGAAAAAGTGTTCCTATCTTGCTGCATAAACTCTTCGTCGTAAAGTTTCCATCTTTACAATGAAAGTTACATTACAGACTTTAGCCGCATACCATTACCTGTTTTGATCTTGCTGCCATAATTTTTCTATCCAATCTTTTATAAGTTTTTCATGATGGCTTTAGCACTCCTTAACAGTAGATTTAAACCTTTTAGTTTTATTAAAAAATATTAATGCAAACCATTGATCTTTTATATCCAAACTACTGATCTTTAAATGTAAAAATCTGCCATAACACCTCGTAATCTTTGATCTTGCCAAATCTTTTGCTACCATAATCTTCCATGAATTTTTTGACAGTGTTACATTTCCCTTATTAGTGGATTTTCCTTGAGTTTTACTCGAATCATTATTTCAAACTATTGGAAAAAATTATATCTATACTGGTAAAAATTTTTCGATGAAAAATACTATTATTGTACCTTTATTATTTTTTCTCCTCTCAACCCACCAAAACCTACCCATCTTGCTGCCACTAACCATGTTGTCTTTAGGGCACCCCTCTAGCCTTATGGTACAACTGTCATAACCTATTTCCATAACCCTATCGCACCCAAAATCGTAGCCCAAAACAGTGAACTATCACAGCCACTCCACCACTGATCTTATCTTCTGCTGCCACTAAACCTTCCACCACCCCATGCCCTTGAGTCGTCAATAGAAAAAAGATAGAGAAATCTCAAATCTGAAGGCATATGCAATGACATCTCAAGATTCAATCAATGCTAAGTTGGAGGTATTTAAAACACGGCTTGAATCACGCTTGGAGGACAAGTTACACGCTTTATTCACAGAATTTAGAATTGGACGATCCCTGAGTCCATCAAAATTCCAGCAAGGAGAAAGATTAGAGAGGCCTTCAAAGGAGGGGCAGCCCTTAGACATGATACAACCACGAATGATGGTGGACTTCCCTCGATGGGAAGAAGGAGACCCGATGGGATGGATTTTGTGCCCCGAACACTACTTCCGCTATTGCTGAACATTGGAGGATTCTATGGTGGACATTACTATCATCCACCTCAAAGGAGATGCAATTCAATGGTACAAGTGGCTTGGATGCACCTATAGGGTCTTGACATGGATATAATTCAAGAACGGCCTGCTGAACCACTGTGGACCGACGGAGTACGAAATTATCGACGGACAACTCGCGAAGATCTAACAAACCTCCACGATCCAAGAATACCAGACCAGGTTTGAGAAATTATCTTATCTCGCTTGTTATTGGTCTGACAAACAACTATTAACATTCATTGAAGAACTTAAACCGAAAATTAAAGGAGAGGTTAAAGTGCGATAGCCCTGCACCGTGAAAACCATAATATCCTTCGCTCGAATCCAAGAAGAGTAGCTCAACCAAGATGCTCGGAGGATGAGAACCACTCCTAGACTAATAACATATAAACCTCCATTACCCCTGCTCCCAGATGTCCTTTGCTGCTAAAGAAATTGATGAGAGAAGAACTTCGCGACAGACCCGAAGGCCTTTATTGGCATTGCGACGAACCATGGAGTCATGACTATCATTGCAAAAAGGAATGCCTTTTACTAATTGAGCCCATTGAAGACATGGAGGACGAGGTCTAGGAGCATAAGGAGGAGGTCATGAAAGAAGAACAATAGTCAGTTGATTTTACGATGCATGCTCTTGTCGGCTACGCAAACCTGCAGACAATAAAAGTGGGAGGACTTCTTAAACATCAACCGATCACCATTTTCATTGACACCGAGTATACTAATAACTTCATGAATAATAAGGTTGCTATTCGATGACTTTACCGATAGAACCCTAGAAGGAGCTCTATGGGTTTTGACTCTTAAGGGGGATCAACCCTTGGAACACTGTAGAGGTTCCTCCCTCCTAAACTTGGCACAAGGCTGAAATAAAATTGATGATTGCTTGATTCAAAGGGGGGGGGGGGGCGGCTACATCTTTAAATAGTGATCAAAACCCTAGCCTAAGGTGGTGCTTATCTAAGTAAAATTACTCCTTTGCCCCTCCTATAGCTGACCTACCTTAATAGGAATAGGGGCGGCTAGGTTGGCTCTATAGCCAACCTAAGCAGGGGGAAACCCTGCCGACCAACCTAGTAAGGGGAGCTGACAGCTACTAATCCCTAATGGCTAATCTTAACCCTAGTCATACTCTTTTACAAGATAGGAGTGGCTTGTTACAATCTAATAGGGTTTCTATTGACTAGTACTAAGATGATTATAACTCAACCCTGTTGGAGTCCTATCAAGTCTGCCCTCTTCAAATCAAACTTGTTCCTAAAGCTAAGGGTCCATAAACTCTAGAAACTAGATCTTTAACTCCTCATGTGACTCCATGTTGTATCTTTAGATGGTAAGTTAGTCCACTTTACAAGTACTTCGGTTGAAGGGCATCGTCGGTGCATCACAATCCTTCAATTAAGTATAGCTTCGGGTTATGCTTTGATTTCGCCGTCATTGGTGGTGCTCGGCAATTGAGTCTGGGCCTTCTCATGGTGTCCCAACTTTAGCTTAAATAAGGATACGTGGAAGACGGGATGTATCTTAGTGTCATCTAGAAGCTTTAATTTGTATGTCACGGCCCCAACTCGCTCTAAGATCTGGTATGTTCCATAAAATCATGGTGATAGCTTCATTGATGCTCTTGTGTTGATTGATAGCTGCTTGTATGGTTGGAGCTATAGGTAGACCCAATCTCCCCACTCACTCTGGTGGTTGTCTGCTTGTTGCTTCATGCGAGCTTGAGTGACATTCAAGTTGTTTTTCACCAGTTGCAACAGTTTATCCCTGTTAATCAAATTTTGATCGACCTGATCTACTTTGGCCAAACCAAGCACATATTTGGGTATTACAGGGTTGGTCGGCCATACAATGCCTCATAAGGGGTACAGTTAGTTGATGAATAAAATATCATGTTTATACCACCATTCAGCCCAAGGAAGCCACCTTGTCCACTCTTGTAAGTATGTCTCAAGGTATCTGTTCACCACTTCTATTTGGTCGTCTGTCTAGGGATGATAGGTTATGCTCATCTTCAACTAGGGGCCCTGTAGATGAAAGAGCTCTGTCCAAAATTTACTTATGAATACCCTATCACGGTCGCCCACAATCAACTTTGGCATCCCATGCAGTTTTACTATATGTTCTATAAAAAGTTAAGCAATACTAGCAACAGTATAAGGATGTTTCATAGTGTATAAGTGAGCATACTTGGTTAAGCGATCTACCACCACAAAGATTATGCTTTTACCTTAGGATAGTGGTAGCCCTTCAATGAAATCAATAGAAATGTCGGTCCATGTTGAGTCCGATATGGGTAGTGGCTGTAGTTTCCCCAGTCTTGCCACTATTTCGCCTTTCTGCTGTTGACATACACCACAATTGGATACATAATCATAAATCGATTTTTTCATGCCCTTCCAAAAGAAGTTTTGCTTCACCCTTTTGTAAGTTCTCAGAAATCCAGAGTGTCCTACTGAGGGTGAAGAATGTAGCTCATGTAAAATAATTTGAATGCAAGGGAAAGAAGGAACAATAATAATTCGATCTTTGTAGCGCAAGTCCTTCGAATCCCATGAGTAGTGATCCATGGATCTCGGGTCTTTCTTAAGTTTTCTATGATGGCTTAGGCTTCTAGATCATTCTTCTATTCCTCTCTAATATTGTCGAGGAAGTCGATGGAGGGAAGGGACATAGCTGAAATTTTGGCTTGTCCCTGTAGTCGAGATAGGGCATCTACAACAATATTCTCTTTTCCTTTTCGTTAAGTAATTTCATAATCAAAGCCAAGGAGTTTAGTTATCCATTATTGCTACTCTAGGAAGGATATTTTCTACTCCAAGAAATATTTAAGGCTTCGGTGGTCGGTCTTAATCTGGAAGTGCCAATCGATCAGGTAGGGTCTCCACTTTGTGACTGCGTGTACGATGACGAGCATTTCTTTATCATACACGGATATTTTAAGATATGAGGGAGATAAGGCTTTGCTAGTGTAGGCAAGGAGTCGACCATCTTGCATTAGAACAACCCCAATTCCAACTCCGGACGCGTCGATCTCAATTATGAAAGTTCGGCTGAAATCAGGTAGCGCTAGGACTGGTGTCATCATCATGGTGGCCTTGAGTCTTTCAAAGGCTATGGAGGCTTAATCCGACCACAAAAAGGAGTCCTTTTTGAGTAGGGATGTGAGTAGACATTGATCTTGCCATAATCTCTCACGAACTTCTGGTAGTAGCCCGAGAGTCCAAGGAAGCCGCGTAGCGATTTTACGTTTGTAGGTCTCGACTATCCTTGCATTGCCTCTATCTTTGTCAAGTCTATCGCCACTCCATCCTCTGATATAATGTGTCTGATACTCTACTTTATGCTGTAAGAAGCTGCACTATGACTATTTAATATAAGGAGTATTTTCTCGAAGAACGGTTAGAATAGTTCGTAAGTGCTCAAAATATATATCAAGCGTAGGGTTATAAATGAGAATATCATCAAAGAATACCAATACAAACTTACATAAAAACTTTGAAAGATGTCATTCATCAAGTTTTGAAAGGTAGAAGGAGATTTGTAAGTCTGAAAGGCATTACCAAAAACTCGTAGTGGCCATTATGCGTGTGGAATATAGTTTTCGGAATATCTTCAGTGCATACCTGAATCTGATGATATCTGAATTGGATATTCCAATTTAGTAAAGACTCAAGCTCCTTTTAATTCATCCAAGAGTTCATCTATGACTAGAATAGAATATTTATCTTTGACAGTGATGGCATTTAGAGCCCAGTAGTCAACACACATCCACTACGTACCATCCTTCTTGCACACTAACAACACCAGTGAGGAGTAAGGGCTGCAACTTGGTCAAATCACCCTGATGTCAAGCATCTCTTTAATGATGTTCTCAATCTCCTCTTTCTACAAGTGAGGATATTAGTATGGTCATAAATTTACTGGAGGTTTGCTTGGCAAAATAGGAACGCAGTGGTCATACGACCGATTAGGTGGCAGCCCGCGCGGCTCCATGAAAACATCTGTGAATTCATCCAGCAAGAGGGCAAGCTTAGGATCTGAGTTTTATATGTTTTCCCCCATAGATGGTTGCTAGATATGCATCAACAATCCACCATGTGCTTTGTGCAAAACTTTCTCCATTCGTTGTGACGAAACAGTAGAAATATGGCTCCCGCGCTTGCCTTGTAACCTGACCTGCCTCCCTTTGCAATAAAATTTCATGATTAATTTAGAGAAATTTCAGGAGATATCACTAAGCATTGTGAGCCATTCAATCCCAAGTACAGCTTCATAATTATCGATGGGTAAGAGGAAGAAATTAGCTATCACTTCTTATTCTTGGAAAAGTAGTTTTACCCGCGAGCACCGTTGGTCGCAATTGAGGATTCAGCCGTCGACGACCTTTATGTCGAACTTGTTGCAACCTTCGATTTGAAGCATCAAACATGCAGCAACCTTACTATTGAGGAAGTTATTTATGCTACTTGTGTCGATGAGAATGGTGATGGGTTGCTCTTTTAGAAGTCCTCCAACTTTCATCATCTGCGGGTTGGAGTAGCCGACCAATATATGCACTACATAGTCGACCGGTTGGGACTCTTCCTCCATGGCTTCTTCTTTAGGTTCAAGAGTTTCTTCAGATGGTTCATTGTCCTTATCTTCCACTAGTTCAATCACAAGGAGCCGATCCTTTTTGTAGCGATGTTCTTGGCTCCACGGTTCATCATAGTGCCAATACAATCCTTTGGTCGATCGTTCACGAAGCTCATCCCTTGTCAATTTTTTTGGAGCAGGTGCTTGGATGGTAGTAGAGGGGGCTATAGGCCTCGGCATGGCTAGTCGAGGAGCGACCCTTGTCCTTCATGCCTCTTGGTTCAATCGTTCTTCTTGAATACGTGCAAAGGAAATCGTCGCCATAAGAGTGTACGGTTGTCGCCCCTTTACTTCTCCCCGAATCTTCGACTTAGGCTCTCGATGAAAGTCCCTAAAAGTTACTTTTTATACCAATCTATAGTTTAATTAGATAAACATTCAAACCTTGTTTGGTATTCTTATATTGTGGAGGTTTGACGAATCTTTGCTAATTGTCCATCGATGTTGCCGAAATAGGTTGGTCCAAAGCGGTTCAATACTCCTTCCTTGAATTACTGCCAAGAGAGTCCTCCATATATGTACTCAAACCAATTAAATAACTGAATAGTATCTCCCTCGAGGTGGATGGCAGCAATCTCCACTTATGTGGCGTTGGTGGTTCGGTAGAACCGAAAATAGCACTCCGTACACAAGATCCACCCGATTAGGTCTCCTTCTTCCCACCTAGGAAAGTCAACCTTCATACATGGATTGTTGGGATTAGAGATGATGTGGCCACATTCTTGAGGATCATCTCGCTGATCTGAAGTTTCTCCTTGCTGTGATTTCCTCGGGCTCGACGGTCGGCTAATGTTGAATTCATCGAAAAGAGATCACATCTTCTCTTCCACGTGGTTTCATCATCCCTTCCTTCATCTTGGTTCCAATTTCCGAACGGTTAGGAAGTATTGACCAATGAACCAGGGTCCTCCGTGTAGTGCTCGATTGTCATTTTCCAGAGAGCGACATGGAATTCTGAATCAATCCTTACCGAGATCCATAAGATCCCATAAGATAAGATCTTATGTTGGATTCCACAGCTGCTGAAGACCTTGTTTTCTAAAGGTAGAGCAAAAAAAGCTGTCACTTTCCAATTGGATTGTTGAGGTGATTGGGATATCCGTTCTTTGTATTCTTTCATGAGTGGAATGAATCTTTTGATGGGCTTGATAAATATGAGTTTCTTCACTTCTGCCTTCATATCGTACGTGTCCAATCTGTCTATCCTTTATGCCTTTATTGTGTAGTGTGAAAGACAAAGAAAGGGCTTTTGTTGTCTCAAGGTAAGTAAGAATGGCCATTAGATCTTAGATGTGATTGATTGAAAGTCGCATTTCTAGGGATGCTAGGATCTTTAATGAGTATTACTTCATGAGTGATCCTCGTATTCATTTTTATATTCTTCTTTTTTTCAATAGAATTTTCTTTTTCTTCTTTGATTTGTCTTTTTCTACTAATAAGAGTTTGGATTCTAATGACTCCATTTTGTTTCCTTGGAAGGTATACTAAGCGTTGTTCACGATCTTGTTATTAGGCATGGGTTCTCCACTTGATGTTTGGTTATTCAAAATGTAGACAACTTGTTGGTCCTAATACAGTCCTATGTCTGTTGTTTACTAGAGATGATGAACAGATGCTCTCTTTCTGTCCACTGCTCGGGAAAGGTTGGTTTTGAAAATCAAGTTAGCTTACTTAGTTGCATTTTTCCTTTTTGAAGCAAGCTAGCGTTGTTGCTTCTTTCTTATGGCTGGTGTATGTTTATCCTTAGGGTGATTTCTATGGAAGGGACACATATTGTATGATCAGAGCCCTATTATAACCGAATTAGTTGTTGATTTGAGTTTAGACATAGGGCAGATAAGGTGCAAATCTAAGGTGAAAAAGGGGTGCAAATCAAGGCGTCGTTGTAGATTGGATTTTGTAGGTAGTTGGTTCCCAAGTCCCTCTGTTGTATCGTCTACCTCTTACTTAGGAACGAAATTCAGATATTCATAAATCATCAAGCCTTGCAACACTTGGTCAACTAAGCCATGTTTATTTTTTAGGAATTGGATTTCACTATTGGGATGAGAAAGAAGCTTTGTTCGATAAATGTGCAGTGGACCCTCTTTCCAGACTTCGTAATGATTGCCCTACAACGAGGAGTTTAAGGTACCTCCCATACAAGGTAGAACTTTTGAGAGAGTTTTGACTTTCTATAAGGCTGGATAACAAGCACACCCGTATAAAGTTACTATAATAGAATATGGCACTGAACAGAGAAAGCCAAAGTAAGCAAAGTAAAGAAGTATACCTTTCATCCGTATTTGTTTGCCAGACCTTCGTCGTATAGCAGTGAAATAGCTTAGTTTAGTGATGTGACCCGCGGATTCATTCTACTATATTAGTAAATACTCCTGTCCACAGGGAAAGATATTAGGTAGTCGGTCAACCAACCTTTCTCGAACTATCCTTGAACTTGCCCCTTTTCGCTCCATCACCTCAATGTCTAAAGATCAATCTTTTTCTTGTACTGGACCCCTAAGGTATCCACATGCCCTTAGCTACTTCAACTTCATATGCTTGTAGGGGCTAGTCGTAAAGCCTTTATTTGGATTTTAGGAATAGGCCTGACTTCCAGCTACGCCTCCACCTCGGAATAAGCTTCTACCGAGGCGATCGTAGGAATCAAAAGTGAAGGGAGCCTTCATGTGCCTAATCCTTACCTTTACGGAGTATAAACTCATTGTTTGCATAACTTGATCCGGGAGTACTCTGCAACGTCTGGTTTTTAGATCATTCTAGCCTATTTTTTTATTTTGTAATTGTGCCACTTTCAACTGCCATGATAAGATATTATTCTCAGGTTAGCTTTATTTCAAAGAGGATTACAACTATTGGAAGTCTAGATTTGATACAGTTCCTTTAAGTTCACTAGTTACTGCAGTTCTTTTAAGTTCGCTAGTTACTTCAGATAAATCGTAATAGGTGTTAACTCCTCAAAAGTGTTTTTTGAATTAGCAGCAAACACGTTTTTTCCTATCTTTTTGGGGTGAAAAAGCTTCCCTGACTTACTAGTTTTGATTGAAACAGCTTTGGTTGCAGGCGGCACAGTCCTTCCTGAGTTAGTTGGAGAGTGGAGAAAGGTTCTCACTTGATTTGAATTTACGGGGTCAAATGAGACAGAAGCTGCTCAAGCCAAGATTGATTCAAGTCGAAGAAAACCAGAGTCAAACCAAAGTAGTGAATAATTGTCTGAAGATTGGATTCTCTTGACTTAATAAATGTTATTTGCTTACTTAATACAATACAGCAAACTATTAAATGCTTTAGACCTTCCTTCTACTTCCTTCCCTAAGTGATTAAGGTAGCTTTAAGGACCTTTACTGGAACATTGCAGGGGCGCTAACGCGACCTTCCTTCAGCTGGCTCCGTCTGTCTATTCAATTATATTATAGTTTACGAACAATTCGCAAGCTACCATAGCTACTAAAACTTAGTCTTAGCCTCCAAAGACTCATGGTAACACTCTGAGTAGTCTGTCGGGATCCTACTTAATACTCTATTGTCGGGGGGGGGGGGGAGTAGTCTGTCGGGATCCTACTTAATACTCTATTGTCGGGGGGGGGGGGGGGTTATTCAAGCGTTCCTTCTTGCTTTATTAGTTATGCTATCTTCTACTTAGTACTTTTGACTATAGGAGTACCTAACTTAAATACACTTCAAGTCAAAGAGGAAAAAAAAAAGTGTTGGCTTCCAAAGGAAAGCAAGAAGACTATTAACAAAAGTAAGGGCAAGCTATCGCACATTCCCTATTGAGAAAACTAGAGATCGATATGGTCGTAGCTTATCACGGTATCCTCGAAGACGTATGGAAAATCGTGTTTCAAATACCGACCATGCTTTCCGTGGTAACACTCTGAGTGGTCCTTCGACAGAGCTGTCTGAGGCTTTCTTATCTTTCGGCTTATAGCTCTTATCTACTCAACAACCACCAAAAGAAAAGAACATATATAATAGCAGTACGATTACCATTGATAAGTGCTATGCTTTATCTCAAGCATGATTCAAAGACAGATAGTGAAGCAAAGCACTTCCTCAAAGGCAAAGTTGAGTGACAAACCTACTTATCCCAGGTAACCAATATACAAAACCTTGGGGTTAACAAGAACCCCCTTCTCCTAAATCCAAAATGGGATTTACTATTTATTGAAAATAACCACTTGATACTTGTTCATTGGAATTTCTTCCAAGAAAGTTTGCTTCACTACTTGCCCATTGGTTTCATTTACTTCCACCCCCTCTCATCTAGAAAGCAATTACATATACTGACTTAAGAAGGCACTAGTCGTACGAAGAGGCAAGCCTTCATACATCTATATCTAGCATACCATCTCTATCATATGTGTTGGGTTAAAAACTTTGATTATGCTTGGGCCAGAAGAAGACATGCAGAAGGAGTCAGCAGTTTAAGCAAAATACCAGATATCAAAATACCTTATGTAAAAGAATATATTATAGGCAGAATATATTATGGGCTTTTCTTATAAGCATTCAATACGAGTTATGGATTAAAGGATGGTTCTTGGTGCAAGTTCAAGTACATGTGCAATCGGGTCCATTTAAGTTGAAAGATTAGTTGCCGAAGCCGAAGATGAAATGTTTTTATTTATTGACAAAGCTAACGATCAAGTTGTTTCATCCCTTAAAGCAGTAGTTGGTTTCTCAGTTGTGTATTTCAATCCTATTGTCATTAGGGTTAGTAACAGTTCCATTCCCGAGGTTGCTAGTGGAGTTCTTGCTTGTTAGTATTTGCGTTGTAATACAGATATGATCCACCAGCGCATGAGACTAAGAGGAATACTAAAGGGGTAGCGGGACTGTAGGTAATGTTAACACATAAGAGTTAGCCTACCCTACCTTGATTCAAATATGATATGACTGCTCATGAGTCTTACCCTTTGGAGCGGGACCTAAATCTGCCCCTGCCACTTCATTATGTATTGATACCCTTTAGTATGCCCCCAGATGCCAACTACTGAATTAAAGGCCTATGTGCGTTTGCCTTAAAGTACTATGCGCGTTAGCCTGCCATTCCCCGCGTAAAGTTTGAGGCCCACCTCGAAGTCTCTCACCCCCTCAGCTAAGTGTTGGGCTACTCCCATATATAGACTTTATCCACAAAATATCATATTTGAAATCAATGCTAGAGGGAAGGGCCGCCACTACTGAGCTATAAGGTCATAATACAACCTATAAGTAATAATACAAGAATAAAGAATTCAACCAGTAATGATAAGACTCTAGCTGTTAAACTAGCAATTCCACTCATAAGTAAGAGATCAGTAGCTAAGGAATTCAAATAATAAAAGTCAGATTTGTACCCGCATTCTCTTTATACGTGGCTTGGTGAATGAAAGTCAAGAGTAAGTCTTTTTTCTTTGTGGTTTCTTTAAGGCTCGGCTTCTTTAGTTCTATTCTATCAGGTAGTATAGCCCTTACCGCATGAATCAAACGAATAACAATTAGAAGAAAAAGCTAGTGCCAACAAGACCAAACCCAAGAAACAAGGAATTGAGCTCATAAGTCAAAGAATCAATACCAGGAAAAGAAATAAGGATTTTAGTACTAAATAAAGAATTTCGCTAATGCTTCTCAGAATGCTACTGATAAGTAAGAATATGATGGGTGGTATGATCTAGTGCATTTAATAATGGAATAAGAAGTTGGAATCCAACTAAAGGCTTTAACTACTGCCTCTTAAGAGCGGAACTCAGAACAACCCTTCAAGTAGGGAATTACACCGCTGCAAACAAGAATAGAAAGAGCAGCTCGTAATCAAATGCAGGAAAGTAAGAGTCATAAACTAAATCAAGGGAATCCAACTCATATCGATAAGACCTTTACCACCACCTAGAAGGGCTTACTCTCCTAACTGGGAATGCTTAAACAAAGCTATTAATTAAAGAATAGAAGTAAGCAGGTAAGAATGGGCTACTACTCCGCCCTAGAGGAAACTACCCTACTGAACTTGAACTTCAGATAAGGAATACTACTACGACTAAGGAGAACTAGACTCGGCACTACGACTTTTACTACTAATAGTCTAGCACTTCTAATACCATAGATAACAAACTGACAAACAGGAAATTGACTATTGCTTCCAAGGCTGGAAACCACTGCTATAAGACTCTCGCTACTAGGCTTTTTTTTCTTCCTATAAATGAAAACTGACTTATGGAATGAAGTCCATACAGCACAAACTAGTACCTGTCTTTTATTCTTATGCTACACCACACCAAGTTGAAAGAACCCTATATTTGTTATTCCATAAATCATGTATTGCTAGCTATTCTATCAATCATGTATATGTTGAAGTTGATAGGAAGAAAGGATAGAGTTAGCATACTAAGGAAGAGTAGGAGAAAACTAAATCTTCTGTATTTCTCTCAATATTTTTATAATTTCACAAACTCTATATTTTTCATAACTCAACATATGGGGTTTATATAGTTCCCCAAAATATATTACATTTATGCAGATTTATGCAGTAAGAATAAATCTTTCTTTCAATAAACTCTTTCAAGAATCAATAATCAATTTGACTTGTCCTTTCATAAATATTTTCTCTTGAAGAAATGAACCTGTCTTCTGATCAAATTAATCTCTTCATGATAACAGCACAAGTTTAATTCTAACATTCTCCCCCCTTAAACTTGTTCCATCCAACATGCCAAGTTTTCTTCGAAGATGTTGAAATGTTTCAATTTTGAGAGGTTTTGTAAAAATGTCAGTCACTTGATCACTTGTCTTGACATGGTGTAGCTCCACTTCTTTGTTTTTGACATGATCTCTTATAAAATGAAATCTTGTGTCGATATACTTTGATCTTTCATGCTCGACTGAATTCTTGGCTAAGGCAATAGCTGATTTATTATCAATATAAATTTTGGTTGACTTCTCCTGTGGCATATGAAGTTCCTGAAGCAATCTTCTTAGCCATATTGCATGACAAACACAAGAAGATGCTGCTATGTATTCTGCTTCACAACTTGATAGAGCAACTATATGTTGTTTTTTTGAAGACCAAGTGAATGTAGCTCCACCAAAATAAAATACAAATTCAGTTGTACTCTTTCGATCATCGTAGCTTCCAACCTAATCACTGTCACTATATCCAATAAGATCCAGTCCTTTTGATGATGAATAGAATATTCCATACTTAATTGATCCCTTAATATATCGTAAAATTCTTTTAGCGATATTTAAATGAGAAGTCTTAGGATATTCCATGTATCTACTTATTAAACCAACTCCAAATAATATATCAGGTCGAGTGCATGTCAAATACCATAAACATCTAACTAGACTTTTGTAATAAGTTGGATTAATATATTTACCTTCGCCTTCTTTGGTCAACTTGGTGCCATACTCAACAGGTGTATCTGTAGGATAACAATCTTCCATAGAAAACTTCTTTAGAACCTCTTTTGCATAATTTCCTTGTGAAATAAAAATTCCTTCATTATTTTGTATAATTTTGATACCAAGGAAATAAGACATTAAGCCCAAGTCAGTCATCTCAAACTCCTTCTTCATAGAGTATTTAAAATCTTTAATCATCGAGCTACTACTGCTTGTAAATATTAGATCATCTACATATAGGCATACAAACATGATATCTCCATCAATGTTAGATTTTGTATAGAGAGCATGTTCATGTGGACATTTAGAAAAACCGTTTTGAATATAATAAGTATATATCAGAGAATTCCATGCTCATGGGGCTTGTTTAAGCCCATAAAGAGCTCTCTTTAACTTGTATACTTTGTCTTATTGTTCATAAATAATAAAACCAGGGGGTTGTTGAACATATACCTCTTCTTCAAGAACTCCATTAAGGAATGCTGATTTGACATCCATTTATAAAATTTTTCATTTCATTTGAGCTGCTAAGGAGATAAGTAATCTTACTGTCTCCAATCAAGCAACTAGTGCGAACACTTCTTCATAGTCGATCCCATATTGTTGTTTATATCCCTTTGCAACCAATCGTGCTTTATATTTTTCCACCTCTCCTTGTGTATTTTTTTTTGTTTTGAAGATCCACTTAACACCGATCGCTTGGTGGTCTTCTGGAAGTGTAGTAAGCTCCCATGTATCATTTTTGTTGATTGCATTAATCTCCTCCTTCATAGTTTGTCTTCATTTTTCTTCTTTACAAGCTTATTCAAAAGTTAATGGATCATATCCTGCAAAATGATAAAATAGAGAAAGTTCATCATTGTTAGTATCAAATCTCTGGGTTACATCATATAGCTCCTGAATCGTTCTTGTCCTTCTTATAATCGAACTTCTTGAATCATGTGACTTAGCTAATCTCGGTGATGATTCTAGTAAAGCCTCTTTTGTGTTTGCTTGTATTATATCATCCTCTTCTGATGATATAGCTTTCCTATGCTGTTCATTACTTTTCCAGTCCCAAATCTGTTATTTATTAAACTCAACATTTCTTGACATCACAACTTTATTTGTGATAGGATTGTAGAGTTTGTATCCACTGAAATTTTCAGCATAACCTAATAAAATGTATTTCTGACTTTTATCTTCAAGTTTTGTTCTCTTTTCTTCTGATATCTTGGCAAATGCAACACTTCTAAAAATTCTTAAATGATTAACTCTTGGTTTCTGCAGGCTCCATACTTCTTCTGGTATCGAATTACCAATTCGCTTTGTTGGAAACCTGTTAAGTAAATAAACTGCACAAGCAACAGCATCCCCCCAAAATTCTTTAGGAATCTTTCTTTCCTTTAACATACATCGGACCATATTAAGTATAGTTCTATTTTTTCTTTCTGAAACACCATTTTGTTGAGGTGTGTATGGCATAGTAAATTGATGTAAAATTCTATTATTTCTACAAAAACTTTCAAATTCATTTGATGTATATTCACCACCTCTATTTGTTCTTAAATATTTAATCTTACAACCACTTTGTCTTTCAACTAAGTTTTTAAATTCTTTGAATTTGTTTAACACTTCTTTCTTTTCCTTTAAAATATAGACCCAAGTTTTGCCACTATGATCATCAGTGAAGGTAAGAAAATACCTGCTTCCTCCAAGTGATACTGGGCTAATAGGGCCACAAACATCCGAGTGTACCAGATCAAGTTGATGCCATGCTCTTTTTGTTCTGATGATTTTAAAAGACTTTCTTTCTTGCCTACCCATAACACATACTTCACATAATTTTGATGGACGATCAATTCTTAGCATTCTTATCACCATATTAGACTTCTCTAGATGTTTTAAAGCTTCAAAATTTAAATGTGCATATTTAAGATGCCATAATGTAGAAATGTTCTCAATATCAGTCTTAAAATAACTTGATCGATCAAAAATACATAAATGTAGAGGAAACATTCTATTCTTCGTCATTTTCACATGTGAGATTAATGTCTTAGTCTTATTATAAATTGAAAGAGTCATATCTTTCATCTCAATATTATAACCTTTTTCAAGTAATTGTACCAAGCTAAGAATATTATTTTTCGTATCAGGCACATAATAAACATCTGAAATGCATAACTCTTTGCCATTATGGAGTCCAAGAACAATTTTACCTTTACCTCTTACTGGTCTTTGAGATAGATCACCAAATATAATATTTCCAGAATAGCTTGTATCAATTTCTGAAAATAATTCTTTAATGCCACACATGTGATTTGAAGCTCCTGTATCTGGATACCATGTCATAGACTGATCTTCCTTCAAATTATCATAAGTCATTAATAAAACTTGATTTTCATTCTTCTCTTCCTTTTCAATGAAATTTGTCTTATCACCTTGATTGTTAGGATTATAATAGCATTCAAAGGAGTAATGTCCATACCTTTTGCAAATATAGCATTCTATTTCAGACCTTTTAGAAATTCTGTCATGTCCTCGACCATAACCTCGGCCTCTTTGGCTTGAATTTTCTCTATCTCCTTCATTGTTTAGAGATTCTTGATAGGTCTGATTTCTGTCACCTCTTCCTCTTTATCCACGACCTCTTCCTCTTTGAAAATTTGATTCACCTTTATTTTCAAGAGTAAGCTTGGTCTGTAGTGCTTATTCCGCAGTTCTTTCTTCTGCCTTTTTTGTAATCCTTTGTTCATGAACTTGAAGGGAACCGATAAGTTGTTCTAAAGATATTTCTTCCAAATCTTTAGACTCTTCAATCACAATAGCAATAAAATCAAAATTTGAATCTAGTGATCTTAGTATCTTTTCTATCACTCTTTGATCACTTATTTGTTCACCATTTCTTCTCATTTGATGAACAATATAAATAACTTTTATGAAATAATCAGAAATAGTTTTAGAGGTACTTTGTTGTAATTTTTCAAAATCGGCTCGTAAAACTTGTAGACAGAGTTTTTTTACCTTATCAACACCACCAAATACTTTTTGAAGCATTTCCCAAGCCTCTTTTGAAGTATTTGCTGGAGCGATAATCTCAAACATCGTATCATCAAGCCCTTGGTAGATTATGAACAAGACCTTTTTCTCCTTCTTTCTTCTATCTTTGAGTTGCTCTTTTGCTTTTGCATTCATCGCTCCTTCTTCTGCTGGACTTGGTTCAACAAATCCATCTTCAACAAACTCCCATACATCTTGGGAGCCTAGAAGAACCTTCATTTGGATGCACCATATGTCATAATTTTCTTTTGTCAATCTAGGGATTTGGAGTTGGAAGGTGCTTGAGGATGAAGCCATAGCTCTAATACCAATTGTTAAAGTTGATAGGAAGAAAGGATAGAGTTAGCACACTAAGGAAGAGTAGGAGAAGACTAAATCTTCTGTATTTCTCTCAATATTTTTATAATTTCACAAACTCTATATTTTTTATGACTCAACATATGGGGTTTATATAGTTCCCCAAGATACATTACATTTATGCAGATTTATGCAGTAAGAATGAATCTTTCTTTCAATAAACTCTTTCAAGAATCAATAACCAATTTGTCTTGTCCTTCCATAAATATTTTCTCTTGAAGAAATGAACCTGTCTTTTGATGAAATTAATCTCTTCATGATAACTACACAAGTTTAATTCCAACAGTATATAGTCCAGGACCTTATAGTCTCATTTGATATATCAATCATAGAAAAAAGGCTATTGCTACTGCCTCTCACTAATGACTTAAATACTTGATCTTCAAATTCCAAATAAGGAAATTCAATCCATACTATACTAATAGGGCTGAAACATGGGATAAAGAACACCTACCATGCAGAGATGTGATAAGTAACCTAAGGGAATAGAACTGGCGCCTATCATACCATCACTGGAACCATCCAATACTTTTTATTAGAATAAAGAACTCCGTATTAGAAATGGAAATAAGAGAATAAAAAAGCTTGATATTATTGATAAATGCATCATCTGTTTATACAGGGGTGAGGAAAGATTTTCCTCAACTAGTGAACGAGATTTACTCGTTCAGTTACAGATTTAGCGGTAGACTTAGTCAAAAGATTTTCCTTAACTAATGAGGATTTTCCTCAACTAATGAACGAGATTGTCTCGTTCAACTACTGGGGTTAGTCTACTACTACTCGATCCCATTCTAACTACCCTTACTTTGGTTCTATAGCTACTGATAACAAGGTTGCCGTTGTGACAAAAGCTTGCATACTTTTCTTTCGTATCCGAATAAATAGTTAGAGAATGCAGGCGAGGGGTTTGATTTTCAAAGCTTGGATTTTAAGAATGAGATAAAGGAGAGGGACTTTTACCCCCTTAGGTCATTCTCTAATTGCCTAGTTTACTTATGACTCATGAGTGGAATTACCAATTACTTGTTTGGATCTTGTTAGCATCGATTGAATGCCTAGTTCCGAGTTCTCATAAGTAATGAATGGTTCGATTCCTCTTTTTTTGTTTTAATCATCTGGAACACTGTTTTTATTCTAATAGTAGCAGTCGCTTATATAGTTGCTTGTATGTAGCACTTGGTTCGTTTTCTTACTTTGTATACGTATGCTTATCCCGTTGCTTGTACGTTCGTTGCCTGTACGTTGCTTGTCTAGTAGTTACTTGTTGAGTCAAGTCAACCAGTCGTTTCTTATCGATCACATGGTCCAACAAGGAATGATTCGATTGGAGCACCACTGACCTAACAGCTTCCCTTGTAGATCCGAACTCCCTTTTCAGTTCATCATCTCATTTCAACGTTAATTGCTCCCTTGCTTAGTCTTACTTAGTTGCCTTTTGCCCTTGCTTAGTTTTGACTCATATGTTTGTTCCGTTTCTTGTTCAGGAAAATATCTTAGCGCTATAGAGATTTCTGACCTATAATAAAGAAAAGGAAGATTACACCAAATCACTTATCCCGCTTATAATCACTACTACCGCTTATAATAAGAAAAGGAAGATTACACCAAATAACAAAAACTAGTTTTGTTGGATTCAAATCGAACAAATGCGTCTACTATTGATAACGCTGAAATAACTACCGGAAAGAATGAAAACGCCAAGTCAGAACCAAAATCCAGTGTTAACCAACTTATATACTAATTCTATTAATAGCTTACACTTGTTAGTAGTGGTGTTGGTTACTCTCATGGATGGTTATGGTGGTTCCCCGAAAGAGTGTAGCAGCGCTAGCCTATTGAGCGGTCCTCCGCGCTGTTGAGCGGCCCTTCGTGCAATTACTAGCCACGTAACCTAATCTGCCATGTAGAAAGAATGTAGCGACGCTAGCCAAAAAGAGCGTAGCGGCCCTAGCCGCGCAGCTAATCTGCCACACAACATTAGTAGTTGCTTGGCGCATGGCCGTTAGTAGTTGCTTGGCCCGCGTAACATTAGGTTCAACTGATGTGCGACATTAGTAGTGTCTTGGCTGGCGCTTGGCGCTTGGCGACCGTTGCTTGGCCGTTAGTAGTTGCTTGGCTGCTCCTACTCCTTTTGATTGATGGTGCCCAATCAGGTTACTTTGAAGTTGAAGCTTGCCCAGTAGGCAGTTAGATGTAACTAACTGGCAGAGTACTATGATAGCCTTAGAGGGTGGATGTATCTGTCCCTAGGAACGTTATGCTTAGGTGCGAGGTTGAGATTACAGAAAAACAGAACAGAAGAGGATAAGCAGTTGTAGTAAACAGGGCATGCCACAGCAGTCTTGGGTTTAATAAAAATGACAAAGTGGGGGAAGCAAGCAGCTCTTTAAGCAGCAGGTTTTGAATCGATGCAAATGTGACACACTATGAGACGCTTGCATATGCCGGGACATTCTCTGCTCTTTTTATGTCGTCGTCACACACCTGGTTAAACTCTACTAAAATCTTTAACTTATATAGCTCTTCCTTCCTTAGGTTGACCCAGAAGTAAATATTCCTTGACTGGGGCGATTAGTATTAAGGCAACTCAATGACCTGCACTTGCTTTAAGGCCACTCAATGACCTGCACTTGCTCGAACTGGAATCCTGCCAACAAGCAACAATAGTTCTCGGTTCAGAGTCGACAACAGCAAGAAATGCAAATAAGTAACTCCTTTCCGGGTTTGCTTTTTTCTTTTTCGCGCTCTTTCTGTCGTTGTGGTCGACGGGGAAGAAAAGAAATCAAATAAATAAATGAATGTTCTGTTCTTTTGGGAATAACACACCACCTGCCAAGACGAAAGCCAAAGAAAAGGTAAGCATCGTAGGTGAACGTACCGAAGCCAAATTAGGATCTTTAGATTGAAATCTTGATAGACTAATTGATTGACCATCATAATATACCATAATAATAGACTAATAAACCGATTGGAATCTGCAGTACAATTTAGAGAAAGTCTTACCCAAGTCAAGTTGGATTTCCTTTGCGTGCCATATGGGTGACCAACCTTTCCTTGACTTATCCACTCCATTTTCTGACTAACCCACTGAGACTGAGAACTACTGCAGACTTACGACTGACCGAAAAATAAAGTGAAAGTGAAAGAGGCATCTTCTCTGTTCATACCTTTTTCTGCACCACATTTGGCCTCTTCTGCGATCCGGAATTCCCAGCAAATCCTTGACGGCTCCTGCAATAGACGACAATTGATCCAAAGCTCTAGACTACTATACAAGCCCTGCGCTCTTTATTATTCTCTCTACCATGACGAATCAATTGATTGAATGTGGGCCACTACTCTTTCCTTTGTCCTTCCCTCCTCTTCCTCTTGTTGCACTCAAACTAGTAATGACTCCCAATCCACAGCACCCCCTTTCTTCTTTCTTTTCCATTCATAGAGAAATCAAATCTAAAAAAATCCAAACAGATCAATCTATCTTGTTGACCCTAGCAATGAAAGAAAAAAGTTGACTTATAGATAAAAAGATGATAAAGAAAATTGAAATAAGAGAAAATCCTATATCGAAACGACTTCTGGCCGAAAGGATCGAAACCACATTTATAGACTTTTCTGTGTAAGTGAAACTATTTATAAGAAAATAGAAAGTATAAACAAATAGAAAAGGAACACCGTGCAAAAGCAAGCAAAGAAACTAGCATACGTATCGCTAAATAGATACAAATAGGTTCAAATTCGAATATAATAACAGCCCACTTCGTTCTCTCGCTCTTTGCTCACTACGCGGCATACCGAATAAGAAAGAAAAGCCCAATTAAAAAAAGGGGCCTAGCCTGCTTCAAATAACCCAATAAAGGGCACGGTCCTATGTAATGTGGAATCCCCAAAAGATGGTAGCCGCCTCTACTTGAAGGGGAAAAACTCCACCCTTCTTTTCAGTTACTTTTCTTTTATATTATATACACATGGACTTAATGCTCGAAAGCCGATTCTTATCTCTCGCTTAATAGAAGACCTTGTAAGAATAGGTATCGTATCTCATGTTTTCAATCAAAAGCTAAACAAATGCGGAACAAAGTAAAGTTGTGTGAATCGTAAACCAAATACTTGCATAGACTATACAAGAAAGATAGGAAAGAATGAAATGAATCAGATTCTCTACAAGTTGGATTGTTCTTACATGGGTTGGATAATTACAAATCTATGTTTACCATATATCCAAGGCGATTCAACAAGCAAGTTTCATCGCTGCAGGACCAAATCATAGGCAAAATCAGTTCAATGATAAAGTAAGAAAAGAGAGTGGAGTAATAAATCACATGGATTACTACCCACTAAGTCAATTCTATTTTGAGTCTTACCTGACTACTAACTATTGGAAAATGGATCTATCCAAACAAAGAGATGAGCTACCCATAACAGAAGGACGATAGTCTTTAGTACCAATTCTTTTAAGTTCATTATGACCACCTTCCCTCTGAAGAGTGAAAGAGGGAAGGGGTTCATGTCAAACTCTTCCTCGATAAAGGTAACATTAAACCAATTCTTTCTAAAGGTAACATGAAACCAATTCCATTCTATTTACAAATTAGGACAGTAGGCCCACTACGAATTAGACCAATTAGAGACATGTATTCTTTTTGTGTCCCCTAAATAAGGCTCACTAGCCCAGCCCCAACTAACAATAGTTGCATCAATTACAGGTCGGTTCATATATCGATTGGCTAGGCCATTGCATATAGAGTATAAAAGAAAAACAAACCCATCATAGGTCTAGCGAACATCGAAGGAAATACCAGCATTCTAAGTTGGCAACACTTGCAACTGTCAGGGCCTTCGAGCGAACAAAACCAGATCGATGAAGTTTGGGATCCAAGCCTCCGCGATTATACACTCCCTTAAGCAAAAAAGCTCGGTTCGGGACATTTGATGGGTCCTTGTCTCTGAGAGAAACCTTGCTTCCAGTCTCAGTTGTCGATCAACAATTTGATGTATACCATTAAAGAATTTTGATCTTACATGTGGTCCAGGCCTTTCTTTATCCATTCAATCAAACTAGGGAGGTTGTTAGAGAAGCAGTCGTTGCTATGCGAGTTAGATCGGTCAAGTGTAGATGTAGATATAGTTGCACTATTCCTTATGTTCTTCGTTTATATTCACTTATATTATAATAAATGGTTGTGAACTTAAGATGTGAAGTAGTTGTGAATTTTGGATGTAGTAGATGAATCCTGATCCATGCGGTTGTTTGATTGAACGTAGCTAAGCGGAGACTTTCCATTGCAACATCTCGTCGCCCTCTTCTGTTGCTGCGCCCACTAAACAATTCATAACACCTACTATCAGTTACTGCGACCGCCCTCTAGCTCTGATGGTCCTCTATTGGCCTTTGATCCCTATCCAGCTTCCATATGTACTACAACTTACATGACTACACCGCCACCATAATCTTCTGCTACCGTATCATGTCATCATATGATTACTGGGTCAAGGGATGGCACCAGGAGACCTATGGTGTTCTCCGCCACTCCTGTTCCGGCATGCTTTCTTGCTCTTCAATCCAATGCTTCTTTTACCTTACCAGATTAAATAAGGGTTCTGGCATGCTTTCTTGCTTTTCAATCCTTTACTAGATTAGATTCTATACTACTTCTTCAAGGTACCAGAATGGCTAGCATCCATACAGGATTTTTTGGTCAATGCTATACTGAGGTAGTTTTTGTTCTTCTCCTTTCGATGACATACTCACTAATGGAAGCGATGTAGCTGGCTCGCTCATTCATTCTCTGTCGCAATGCTTTGAGATGAAGGCAACCGATGGCTAAGATCCCTTACTCACTCACATACTTTAGGAAGCTCACTTATGCCTTTTCTTGTGCGTTGGGGTAGAAATATCCAAAATCAATCTAACATGTATATAATAGAATTCACTTTCGATTAATGTGACATGTATATACATGTGATATACGCAACTTTACTTTAACAGCATCTCATCAAATATTGTGTAATGATTTGCATTTGGATCTAAGTGAGTTGAGCATTTTATCGATACCAATTGAGTCTTCTTTACTGTTTTTCGATTCTATTGTTTGGTTTTGTTCATGCTTGGTGCGGATGCAGCGCAGCTCTTTTAAGTCTAACCTCTTTATAGGTGTGTGTGATACCAAGACAGAATCTTGCCTGCTAATGATCACATCACTTGAAATGGGTTCTGCTTTCATTCAACAGGTGATGGCTCGACTAAGTCTTCCTAACACCCATCCAGTAATGGAGATATGTAATGGCTCGCTGCTCTAACATTGCACACCTACTCAAGCCATATTTCTTCTGAGAATGTATCTTCATCTATGATGATAGGGACTCCACTAATCTCCTCTGTTGCAAGGAAAAGCAACTATGTTTGATATTGGCCAATATGATTTTTGGTAACGATTAACATATTCTTATTATTTATAGAAGAGAAACCCTTACTTAATTAATGTAGGTAGGTGGGTGAGAAGGAAAATAGAAAGTTTAAAGAAGAGAGTGACTGTTACACCGAAGGAAATCTGGTAAAGCAGAAACGGAGTTTGTCTACTCGACCAATAACTAGGATGGATAGGAACTCTTAAAGGAGTCTGGGACAGGGTTCGAAGAAGCTATTGGAGAAGGGGAGGGGGACAAACTCTTAGTAAGCAGTTAGTGGCAAGAACTATTAGGGATATTATGACCTTGGGTACGAAAGTTTCTCAACCGACTCAAAAGGGATATCGGATAGGCTCGGCCAACTCAATCAACCACTACTGCTCTACCTCCTCCTGTTCTATGTTCTTTCTTTTCTAAAATGAATTCGATTTTTGGAAACTCCAATTCAACGATGGACCTACTTCTACTTATGGTAACACCTCCGCGCATGTCCAAGTTCAAATTAACCCTCTCGGCAATCGAGCACCAAAGAAAAGACAGGGTTTTTATTGAGTCTGTAGGCATCCCAGGAAAAAAGTGAGAGTTTACCGAAGCATAACAAGAAGTAAAGACTAGTTAGTGAAATGTAAAGGACTGCCATGTTTTGTGCAGAAATAAGCACGTAATAAATTCTTTCGATGAAGGATTTTAGCTTGTGTCTTCGCTTCCAGTAGGTTAAACAAATCTCACTCTTTGCTAAGAACAAAAGTCAGTAAAAAGTAATTGTTGAGTGCGGTCCCACCTTGGATCATTGGATCAACGGATCAAGACGGCTTTTGCCATTTTTGCTGGAGGTAGGCACGACTGCAGTTATGCTTGCCTTGGAGGGACTAGTGCGCAGAATTCGTTTGGTTGAGGGAGAAAGTAAGAAGGAAGGCAAGTTCTCTTCTCTCCATCTTCCGCTTCGTAAACTATGCTCTTCTGCTTGGTGTCCGGTAAATCTGTTTCCCCAATCTGCCTCTGGTATACTAATCTCATTTATTGAATCTTTCTTTCCTTTGAAGTTGTCAAATATTAGAGTCGGGGATGTCGCGAAAGAAGACTTCCCTTTATTTATTATATTATTTCTTTCATTTAATATATCATATTAGCTCATCTCATTCCTTTTCATACGTCAGGGAGAGTTGGGACCAGAACAAGGGTGGGGGCCTCAAGTATTGAAAATAAAAGACAGCAAGCCCTCCATCCAATAGGAAGCCAAGTCAGAGGAACAGCGAGCTCAAGCACGTCTAAAAATAATTTGGAGATCTGACTCACTAAGGATGATAGACGTGTGTTTTGAGCAGTAGAAATGAAGTACTATTACTATACTTTCCTTTCTAGTAGAGGGGAAGATTTATGGAGTTTCGAATTATCCTTTTGTTACGGTCGACTGTGTTTGAAGATGAGAGCTAAAGTTTGACTCTATTCCACTAAGCACCTAATACGATGGAAGATTATAAGGCTGAAGTGCAGGATCCAATCTACTTCGAGAAATCAATCTCGGGGAGGGAACAAAGCAACAACAACCCTCTTTCTCAAGAGCAGTTGATCATGCTACTCAAGTAGTTTAGGGATTGAAAGCTCGGGAGACGAGATACCAGGGCTGTTTCATCCAGTGTAAACTTATATAATGGAAAGCCGTACAAGCACCCTAGAGAAAGATGGCTAACGATAGGAAGATAAACTAGCAAAGGCACTAACTAGACTGATAAGTCTGATTGACTCTTCAATGATAGATTGATTGAGATAGAAAGATTTGCTAATGGAGAGAGCATTGTCAAGAGTGTAAGCTAGTTTTTACCTGGGATTCCGCTATTACTTCGACCGGCCGCAAAAGGGAAAACATGGAATACTCTTCTAAGGACAAGGATCGACATACAAAGCCCAAGGGCGTGCCAAAGGAGGTCCGTCCCAAGCTATCTTGAGTAAAGGGCAATCCTTAGTGAAATGAATATCTAATATAAGATGACCAATAATGACTCTCTTTAGATTACCAAGAAGAATAGTTACTCTCTATGTTCGATGTCCGATGATGAGCCTGTGAACAGTTGGGGATATTACATATGAAGTGTGAAGAAGGCGAGGGAACTATCCAAGATACAAAAGAACATGTGTGTAAGCATATATCCAGATATTCGTCCTCTTTCTCACAAGTCATTCTTTCCTGCAGGATCTTAGGCCAAGAGATGGTAATAGTCTGTGTCTTTAAAAATGGGCATTCGATTGATTAAAGAATTAGAGGTAACAGAATGCTACAAATCATCTTCGAGGGATCATATCATTTGTTTTCACATAACTGCGCCATATCCACTGTTAGAGTTACCGCCTTCCTTAGATGCTTATAAATTATCTGCCTTGCTTGCCCGGTTCACTTCTAGCCAAGAAGAGCTTCGTACACATTCGAAGAAAATACCTTTGCTTTCTTTCTTTTCAGGTGTAGGACTGACATAGATATTTTATTTGATTTTGGACTATGGAAGTAGAATCCTACAAAAGATAGAGTAAGCAGGAAATATGTTATTCCTTTTTCTTTGGGGGAAAGTTGGTGGTGTCATGATGAAAGTAGTACTTACCTATAAGGAAAGGAATGGATCAGAGACTATAATCAGACTGGCTTTCCTTTACCGAAAAAAAGTATATTGGTATGCATGCCCCTTGCTCTTTCAAGAGATATATTGTATATAATTGACATTTATACATGCACAACATACCAGCGATGTAAGGTCTTTTTCTCCTTGCCCGGGGAAGCTACTACCACCCATCCCTGCTTCGCACTTTCCAGTGAAACGTAGTACTTTTGTCTTTCGGACCCAGGAGAAAGTGCCTGCTTAGAGAGGGTGTCCTAGCTCTATAAGTAAAGCAATATGCTGTACAAAGTAATCCTAGCTCTACTCTATAAGTGAAGTAATATTCTATACATAAAGATAGGCATGGACCCTAATGAAAATAAAAGAAGGAAAACAAACCTCCACAGCCCTTGATTTGAGAGCGGAGAAGAGTTCAGCAAGGAAATATTTTCTATGATGAACGGGAAAAGAAGACAAAAGGAAAAAGCTGACCTTGTAATTCACCCACACCCGCTTTCTTGATGAAGATAGATCGAAAGGAGCACTTAGAAGTAAGTCGAACGTTGGGGTGTCGAATGGATGTGTAGACTGAATGCGGAGTAAGAGATTGAGTGGTAAAAGTTCCCAGCCATAAGTATCATGTCCCCGCATCTCAGCATCTAGAATAATAGATGGATGGGCATCCGTTTTAGTTCAAGATAAAGACCCAGAAGTAGAGATAGAGGCAAAGGTTTCAGCAGGAGGTCCAACATGCGATAACCGGAGTTCGACCTCAGAGAGCTAAGTCCTCACCCGACTGATAGACAAGATATTTAAGGCTTGCTATTCGTCACTGCAGGGCGATCCACAGTCGGTCCCTCATTTCTGTTTGGAATAAAGGAGGATTCGGTTGGTATTTACACGGGGTCAGAGGTGTCAGGGGGGTGCCTACTCTCTTTTCTTTTAGTTGAGTACCATGGGAATGTGATTAGGAGTAACATTTCTTTAGATTGGGTAACCAAGTAACTCTCTCTAGAAAATCCATATAATCTATATAAGCTACCTTTCCCATTTAGTCAGCCAAAAGAATCCCTTTGGTCCTCAGTAAACAAGGGCAACAAAGCAGCTGGCTAAGCGACTAACAACGGAGGAAAGACTCACATAGAATATAGGCACCTCTGTACATAGCATTTGGTAAGGACGTTATGTACCACAACCATCATACGACACCTCTCTAGAGGAAAGACCATCTTAGAGTTAGTTCTATGCCAACCAGGTCAAAACCACAGTAAAGCGCAACACAGAAACAAGCAAGTAATCGCTTACCTATTCAACTGGTCAATCTATCTACGATTGTCGGGTTATTAGGTAAGAAGCAAAGAAAACAAACAGTCTATTTCTGATTCTGTAAGAGGAAAAGCACTGATCGTTTATTCCTTCTCAAAAGCTACCCGCGAATGGTGAATTGATAGCTGCCCCGCCTAACGGAAGAAGAAGAGGAAGTTGGACCTCTCACTAAAAGAATTAAGTTTCACCTCTTACTAATATGTGTATACGTGGGTAATATTTATCTATAAATCCTGCCTACTCTTCATGGTAGAGAACCCATGATGATATCTACCACAAGGCATGGGAACAGAACTGCGTAGTCAAATTATGAGGGTGTAATTCCGCCTTCTCTTGTCATTGATAGATCGAATCCAAATGATGGGTAGTTCGCCTCTGTACCCACTGCTTTCGGATGCCTTCCCTTTCATCCGGATGCCGTCCCTTTCATTCGGATGCCATCCCTTTCGCCTACGTACGAGATATTATTGAGGAATCCACTTTATATGTTAGTTCGGCCTCGGCTTCATGTAATAATTCCTCTGAGGTTCAGATTGCTCGAAGCTGTGAAAGAAAACTCCTAGCTCTCCAGATGAGTGAAGTTTTCTCTAAGTCATTTTAGCCTAGACCAATCAAATTCACTAGACACGCCTGATTCCTATATCTAAATTTGGATGGATAATCTACTGTTAGGAAGACCGGACTAAGTATCACATCGATTAGTAATGGATTATTAATACAGGTACGATACCAACTTCAATCGCTTAATGCTGTGCCTAACTGGTCTTTTGTCCATGCTTTCGTATGCGCTCCTCTCTGCGTATCTTAACTTAATTCACTGTGAAACCTGTTCATCCACCTGCACTGAAAGACCAAAAAAATGCTGGGGGGAAGGGGACAAAGGACTTGCCAAGTTATAGAGATATGTTCCACATGAACTAGTTGTGTTAAAGTCATTTTCCTATCCATCTGGTTGACATAACTATTGAAGTTGATAAAAAGAAAGAATAGAGTTAACACACTAAGGAAGAGTAGGAGAAGACTAAATCTTCTGTATTTCTCTCAATATTTTTATAATTTTATAAACTCTATATATTTTTCATGACTCAACATATGGGGTTTATATAGTTCACCAAGATACATTACATTTATGCAGATTTATACAGTAAGAATGAATCTTTCTTTTAATAAACTCTTTCAAGAATCAATAATCAATTTGACTTGTCCTTTCATAAATATTTTCTCTTGAAGAAATGAACATTTCTTATGATGAAATTAATCTCTTCATGATAATTGCACAAGTTTAATTCTAACATTCTCCCCCCTTAAACTTGTTCCATCCAACATGCTAAGTTTTCTTCGAAGATGTTGAAATGTTTTAATTTTGAGAGGTTTTATAAAAATGTCAGTCACTTGTTCACTTGTCTTGACATGGTGTAGCTCCACTTCTTTGTTTTTGACATGATCTCTTATAAAATGAAATCTTATGTCGATATGCTTTGATCTTTCATGGTAGACTGGATTCTTAGCTAAGACAATAGCTGATTTATTATCAATATAAATTTTGGTTGACTTCTCCTGTGGCATATTAAGTTCCTGAAGCAATCTTCTTAGCCATATTGCATGACAAACACAAGAAGATGCTGCTATGTATTCTGCTTCACAACTTGATAGAGCAACTATATGTTATTTTTCTGAAGACCAAGTAAATATAGCTCCACCAAAATAAAATACAAATCCCGTTGTACTCTTTCAATCATCGTAGCTTCCAACCCAATCACCATCACTATATCTAATAAGATCCAGTCCTTTTGATGATGAATAAAATATTCTATACTCAATTGATCCTTTAATATATCGTAAAATTCTTTTAGCGATATTTAAATGAGAAGTCTTAGGAGATTCCATGTATCTACTTATTAAACCAACTCCAAATAATATATTAGGTTGAGTGCATGTTAAATACCTTAAACATCCAACTAGACTTTTGTAATAAGTTGGATTAATATATTTACCTTCGCCTTCTTTAGTCAACTTAGTGCCATACTCAATAGGTATATCTGTAGGATAACAATCTTCTATAGAAAACTTCTTTAAAACCTCTTTTGCATAATTTCCTTGTGAAATAAAAATTCCTTCATTGTTTTACATAATTTCGATACCAAGGAAATAAGACATTAAGCCCAAGTCAGTCATCTCAAACTCCTTCTTCATAGAGTATTTAAAATATTTAATCATGGAGCTACTACTGCCTGTAAATATTAAATCATCTACATATAGGAATACAAACATGATATCTCCATCAATGTTAGGTTTTGTATAGAGAGCATGTTCATGTGGACATTTAGAAAAATTATTTTAAACAAAATAAGCATCTATCTAAGAATTCCATGCTCGTGGGGCTTGTTTAAGCCTATAAAGAGCTCTCTTTAACTTACATACTTTGTCTTCTTGTTTATCAATAATAAAACCAAGGGGTTGTTGAACATATACCTCTTCTTCAAGAACTCCATTAAGAAATGCTAATTTGACATCTATTTGTAAAATTTTCCATTTCATTTGAGCTGCTATAGAGATAAGTAATCTTACTGTCTCCAATCGAGCAACTAGTGTGGATACTTCTTCATAGTCGATCCCATATTATTATTTATATCCATTTGCGACCAATCGTGCTTTATATTTCTCCACCTCTCCTTGTGCTTTTTTTTTTGTTTTGAAGATTTACTTAACACCGATCATTTGGTGGTCTTCTGGAAGTGTAGTAAGCTCCTATGTATCATTTTTGTTGATTACATTAATCTCCTCCTTCATAGTTTATCTCCATTTTTCTTCTTTATAAGCTTCTTCAAAAGTTAATGGATCATATCCTGCAAAAAGACAAAATAGAGAAAGTTCATTATTGTTAGTATCAATTCTTTGAGTCACATCATATAGCTCCTAGATCGGTCTTGTCCTTCTTATAATCGAACTTCTTGAATCATGTGACCTAGCCGATCTCGGTAATGATTCTAGTAAAACCTCTTTTGTGCTTGCTTATATTATATCATCCTCTTCTGATGATATAATTTCCTATGCTGTTCATTACTTTTCCAGTCCCAAATCTGTTATTCATTAAACTCAACATCTCTTGACATCACAACTTTATTTATGATAGGATTGTAGAGTTTGTATCCATTGGAATTCTCAACATAACCTAATAAAATGCATTTCTGACTTTTATCTTCAAGTTTTGTTCTTTTTTCTTCTGGTATCTTGGCAAATGCAGCACTTCCAAAAATTCTTAAATAATCAACTCTTGGTTTCTGCAGGCTCCATACTTCTTCTGGTGTAGAATTATCAATTCACCTTGTTGGAAACGTGTTATGCAAATAAACTGCACAAGCAACAACATTCCCCCAAAATTCTTTAGGAATCTTTCTGCCCTTTAACATGCATCAGACCATATTAAGTATAGTCCTATTTTTCTTTTCCGAAATACCATTTTGTTGAGGTGTGTATAGTATAGTAAATTGATGTAAAATTCTATTATTTCTATAAAAACTTTGAAATTCATTTTATGTATATTCACCACCTCTATCTGTTCGTAAACATTTAATCTTGCAACCACTTTGTCTTTTAACTAAGTCTTTAAATTCTTTAAATTTATTTAACACTTTTTTCTTTTCCTTTAAAATATAGACCCAAGTTTTGCCACTATAATCATCAATAAAGGGAAGAAAATATCTGCTTCCTCTAAGTGATACTGGGCTGATAGGACTACAAACATCTGAGTATACCAGATCAAGTCGATGCCATGCTCTTTTTGTTCTGCTGATTTTGAAAGACTTTCTTTCTTGCTTACCCATAACACATACTTCACATAATTTTGATGGGTGATCAATTATTGGCATTCATGTCACTATATTAAACTTCTCTAGAAGTTTTAAAGCTTCAAAATTTAAGTGTGCATATCTAAGATGCCATATTGTAGAAATATCCTCAATATCAGTCTTAAAACGATTTGATCGATAAAAAATGTATAAATGTAGAGGAAATATTATATTCTTCGTCACATGTGAGATTAATATCTTAGTCTTATCATAAATTAAAGGAGTCATATCTTTCATCTCAATATTATAACCTTTTTCAAGTAATTGTCCTAAGCTAAGAATATTATTTTTCATATCAGACACATAATAAACATCTGAAATGCATAACTCTTTATCATTATGGAGTCCAAGAACAATTTTACCTTTACCTCTTACTGGTCTTTGAGATAGATCACCAAATGTAATATTTCCAGAATAGCTTGTATCCATTTCTAAAAATAATTCTTTAATGCCACACATGTGATTTGAAGCTCCTGCATCTAGATACCATGTCATAGACTGATCTTCCTTCAAATTATCATGTCATTAGTAAAACTTGATTTTTATTCTTCTCTTCTTTCTCAATAAAATTTGCCTTATCACCTTGATTGTTAGGATTATAATAGCATTCAAAGGAGTAATGCCCATACCTTTTGCAAATATAGCATTGCATTTCAGACCTTTTAGAAATTCTGTCACGTCCACGGCCTCGGCCACGTCCTCGATCATAACCTCGGTCTCTTTGGCTAGAATTTTCTCTACCTCCTTCATTGTTTGGAGATTCTCGATAGGTTTGATTTCTGCCACCTCTTCCTTTTTGTCCACGACCTTTTCCTCTTTGAAAATTTGATTCACCTTTATTTTTAAGAGTAAGCTTGGTCTGTAGTGCTTGTTCCACAGTTCTTTCTTCTACTCTTTTTGTAATCCTTTGTTCATGAACTTGAAGGGAACCCATAAGTTGTTCTAAAGACATTTCTTCCAAATCTTTAGACTCTTCAATAGCAATAATAATAAAATCAAATTTTGAATCTAGTGATCTTAGTATCTTTTCTATCACTCTTTGATCACTTATTTATTTACCATTTCTTCTCATTTGATGAACAATATAAATAACTTTTGTGAAATAATCAGAAATAGTTTCAGAGGTACCTTGTTGTAATTTTTTAAAATCGGCTTGTAAAACTTGTGACAGAGTTTTTTTATTTTATCAACACCACCAAATGCTTGTTGAAGCATTTCCCAAGCCTCTTTTGGAGTATTTGTTGGAGCGATAATCTCGAACATCGTATCATCAAGCCCTTGGTATCCTTCTTTCTTCTATCTTTGAGTTGCTCTTTTACTTTTGCATTCATCACTCCTTCTTCTGCTGGACTTGGTTCAACAAATCCATCTTCTACAAACTCCCATACATCTTGGGAGCCTAGAATAACTTTCATTTGGATGCACCATATGTCATAATTTTCTTTTGTTAATCTAGGGATTTGGAGTTGGAAGGTGCTTAAGGATGAAGCCATAGCTCTGATACCAATTGTTGAAGTTGATAGGAAGAAAGGATAGAGTTAGCAAACTAAGGAAGAGTAGGAGAAGGCTAAATCTTCTGTATTTCTCTCAATATTTTTATAATTTTATAAACTCTATATATTTTTCATGACTCAACAAATTGGGTTTATATAGTTTCCCAATATACATTACATTTATGCAAATTTATGCAGTAAGAATGAATCTTTCTTTCAATAAACTCTTTCAAGAATCAATAACCAATTTGAGTTGTTCTTTCATAAATATTTTCTCTTGAAGAAATAAACCTTTATTCTGAAGAAATTAATCTCTTTATGATAATTGCACAAGTTTAATTCCAACAACAACGACAAAGAACTTCCTAAGAACCTCTTTGGGCTATCTATAGAAAGCGGATTATCCTCACAAGGTGGTAAAAATGGCATGATATGATGAGAACAAATGGTAGGAATAACCATGAATTCGTCCTAAACTCCATAAAGTATGTGTGTCATAAGCTGACCACATGAGTAGAAGATCTGGCAGGGTCCCTCGCCTCTATGCATGGGATCACCCTATTGAAATTGAAGATGTTCTATACAAAACAGGGTAAAGTACCGCGCTTTCTATACAGAGATATGCCCATAAGATTCAAGTTGTTTCACAATCTAAAGGAACCTTGTTTTACTATTGTATTTCATAGGCAAGATTGACTACTAGTTCAAAAGAAAAGAGAATCCGGCATAGGCATCTTGTGAAGGCTTTTTTTATCCATATGGTATGTATGATTAGGTTTTTTTTTTCACATGTAGGTACCTCCGCAACAAAGATGCCTCAAAAAACAAAGATGGTATGGTCGGTTGGCTTGGGCTCTTACTTGGTTGGAAATGGTCTCAGTAGCGAAAGTCAATATGGAAGGAGGGTAGTGAAAAATAAAAGCAAGGAAGCGCAAGCAAATAGTAAGCAAAGCAAGGTCCAGATCAGTTAGTAAGCAAAGCAAGGTCAACATTTTTATGAGCTGGAGAGCTAGAGATGGTGAGTTGAAGAGCTTACGATGGTGAGCTGGGGCTTTATAAGATGGGTGTAGATGTGAATGTCAGCTAAGTAAGAGTTTCGAGAGAAAGAAAAAGAATAGAGTATCATATCGTTGAATATAGATATGACAATCAAGGTAAGAGGTTTGATATGTGCTAACAAATACACTTATTACATAAAGAAACTTATTCCACCATTCCATAAAGAAACTTATTTTATATGGGGGCTGCAAAGAAGGTGACCCATTCTCTGCTATTAGTTAACTGTTTCCTATATTAGTTATCCATTTTCTATCTTATATTATAAAGAATCAGCTGACCACGAAAATTCAATTAAGCCTCCGGTTCTAGGTCAAGTATCAAGTACAGTTTAAAGATGTGGGTGTCGGGTACAAATACAGGAATTATAGTAAGGAAAGGAGAAATGTGAGAAGTAAAGACAGCAGCAATAGGGCATTAGAGTGAATAGCGGTAGACTCAAGCACGATGCTTAGAATAGGGAGAGGTAGAGGTGAACTACATAATTGATATCGGGAAGGTCCGTTTTCAGAATTCAAGTAGGGCATGCAAGGATGGAAGGAAGCAATAGAAGAGTAAAGCGGGCTAATAGTTGAGACATAGGCATTGAATACAATAGGGGAAGTCTTATCGGATAGTACCATCCCTAGGATTACTTAGTTCATTTTCTTATTGATAGCGATTTAAGCTTTAAACAGTGAAGCAAAGATCTAAGCTAGTAAATTAAAGACTCAAGTCCATTAGCTATAGACTTGAAGCGGGAAGAACACTAGACTGAACTAAAGTTAAGAAGCAGTAAGAGCAGACTAATAAGCAGTAGAGCAAGGATCTTCTCTGAATCCATATTTTAAGAATGAAGGAAGGCCATTCAAGTAAGTTTGAATCAATGATAAGCAGAAGAGTCAAACAAGTAACTAACAGACCTAAACAAAGAAGTAAGCCTGCCGCTAAGAATGGATCTATTGCTTCTCATACCTTAACTAAGAAATAGGAATCCATATATACCAATAAGAGAACAACTCACACCGATAAGATAAGATGTTATTACACCTATAAGATGTGTAGCTACTAATATCTGAATTGCAGAAGCCAGAATCAAACAAGGGCATAAGAATCACACTAATGATAACCCCGGTGTGTACCTCTACCGATTAGCCTCTCGCTGCTAGCTCTAAGAGTCGAACTACTACTCATGAGAACTCCACGACTATTATAAGAATACCCCTACTACCGATAAGGCTGCCCCTGCCCCCTTGCCACTTCATTCTCTATTGCACCTTTGCTTCTGTCTTTCCTTGCTATAAAACGGGTATCGCTTTCTCTTATTCTTTAGCTGCTAGCACCTAATCTCACTTTACTTGATTTAAACCTATCTAACTACCCCCCCGCTTCTAAGCATTAAGGCTTCTATAGGCCTTACCGGTACTAGATCAAGTCGTAGTTCCAAGTTCGGGTATTATAAATCAGTACTACTCATGTCCTTTATTCCTTATTGGATTCTTATTAGCGCTAGTAGATTTCTTGTCTGAGGTAGAGGCATTCTCCTATACGCCCCTGGTTTCTATGACTATAAATAGTAGTTCAGTCTAGAAGGGTTGTTTTCTATTCTTAGGGCTTAGGGGCCTGACTTGTTCTTTGACTGATGAGTTCAAATCTGTATTCTCTTATTGATTCTGATTACTATTGGAATAAAACTAACATCTCACTCCGTGGTCCTCAACTCGTGTATCCTCGGTTAAGCCTTATTGATTCCCTTGCCCACCTTTTTCTCTTATTGTTGATGGTTACCTTGCCTCTCTCTTGTTGATTAGGATAGGAGTTCCCTTAGGCCTGGCCCTTGTTTGTATACTCTTTATTATGCTACTTTCTTCCACTTACTACTTTCCTTATGCTACTTTCTTCCACTTATATACTTACTATACTTACATGACTTTTACTAGACTCTTACTACAGTAGTATTTGTTTCCTCGGCATAAGAAATAAGTATAGTATGAGGCAGATAGGGAATTTGCTTCAGCTAGAGATAGATTCAATTAATTGTTGACAAGGGATGAGCAACAAAGTTATCTTAGGTAGTTATTCAATATGAGTTCCAGCTTTACATTGCAAACAATAATATTGAACTTATACAACTACTAAACTATAGCTTGTTCGGTGCTCTAGCTCTAAGGAGGAAAGAAAGCCTACAAGTTGAAACTACGATACAAGCGAAGCGTCAAGTCAGTTGCCCACGGGAAGGAAAGTGGAATTGAAAGAGAAGCAATAGAAGAATTGGAGTTCACCCCTGATCCCATAAGAGATATAAGGAACCAACTAAGGAGAGATAAAGAGTCAAAGTCACCTTAATAGGTAGCTGAACTAGCAAGTGATTCTTCAAGAAGAAATAGAGAGTTCGTGTTTTATCGGTATTAGTGAGCTGACCTGGCTGGCGATATATGAAATGAATTATGTGTTTCCCTATGTGTAATGGGAAGTGAGATGACATGACATTAATTCCTCTGATATATATGCACAAGATGGAAATGCAATTATCACGGTTGATGCAATTATCACGGTTGACTCGGCGCTTGCAGAAATAAGTGAGTTTCGAGTGCTTATGTCTAGTCTAAGTCACCAACAGAAGTTATTGGCTTTCCCTTTACCTAATTGAGTACTTACTTAAGTGCCTAATTGAGTACTCACTTAAGTAGAGAGCAGGTGATTTGCGCTTAACCTTTCTTCTCCACTCGTTGGATAATCTGACCTATAAATACAAAAAGTAGCCTACTGACAACAAGGCTCTAGCTCCAAGCGGGAATCCTACTATTCAATACAGAAATCAATTAGAAAAACCCGAAGCTCAACTTGGATGAAATCAGTGATATAGGGCTTTACCTGTTGTGTACACCGAAAACGAATAATATTAGGAGCCACTGTTGCTTCTTCCGTTGCTTCGAGAGAAAATCATCTTTTGCTCCTTTCCTTCCCTTTCCTTTGATCTACTAAAGAAAGAAGAAAAGTAAGCATAGCTCCATAACCTATCATAGAGGCTAAAGTGAAAGACGAATTTCTCTTACACTCTCTTAACTAGGGTAAGGCATTTGAGCTCCTACTCTAATAAATAAGTTTTTCAAGTGGAAAAGGACTAAATAAAAGTTCATCTCTCTCCTCTTCCATAATACATAAAGCTAGCTTATAATAAGACTACTACACTAATCCTAATTGGTGCGGGGTATGTGGTGGTCACGCTACAGTGTGTCGCCACTACGAATGGATCAAGCCCATATGAATAAAAGCCGAATCTCTTACACTGCAGTGAAAATTGCAAGCACGCAGACTGCTTCGAGCTCTACACCTCCGTCACCTACTACCCTAGGACACGCATCTCTTACTATTCGTTAAGTCAGCAGCTGTAAATGGTTCAACAAGTATAGTTCGAGTTCCATCTTCTAAATATCAAGATTGGATTTCTACTATGTCGATAAAGTAAAGTAGCAGTGTTGGCAAAACAAAAGTAAGCTGATAAGCAGTTTCCAAGGAATAATATCACGGAAGCTAGAATCGACTCTCGACATCGAATGAGTGGTAGAATTTCAGAATGGAATGATCATCTGCAGAAGCCTTAGCTACTTTTATCCATGTTGGTGATTAGAATTGCCTTGCCTTATTTCCTTTACAGTAACAAAACCGCCAAGTTGACAAGTAACTACAAGAAATAAGTCCTTGCCGAAGAAATAATAATGAAATAAGAAAGTAAGAATACCTACCTAGTGGAGGTACACCTCGGCTAAGTCAACACAAATACTAATATATACTAATATAAGACTCGAAAAATTACTTAATCAGAACGAAAATGGAGCTAAAGAACTTTCTTCATCAATACGAAATCAAATACTACCTATGAGCCCAACACTCCTTGATCTAAATCTTACTTAATGACATCTAAATCTGGTTTGCGAGTTAATGTACTGTAATGCAGACTTGCCATCTTAGTAGCCAGCTTATCAGGCAGTTGCTCAATTCCCCAACCTCCATCATACCATCTACACCATCGTAAGTTGCATCTAAGCAGCTAACGCTGCCCTTACTTTGCTATTAGAGTTGGACTCTTTGAGTTAGTAGTCGATTCTATTAGTAGTAGCTCCTCGCAGTTGACGCTGCCCTTAGTTAGTGGATAACCTATCATTTGTAAAGTACTATTAGCGGTAGTGTTATTCTAAAATACATAATGAAATGAGTAAGTAGTAGATTCACTATGCGGGGGAAGAGGTACATAATTAAATAGTTAAGTAGCAAACCCAAACCCATAGGCAAGGCTTCAGGGGTGCCTAAAATAAGTTTGAGATAAAGGGTTGGGGAGAGGGTTGGCTATACGTCTACTTGTCTGTTAGCGGTGGTCATATTCTGATAGTAACAAGTGGAATTCCTGTTAGTACGAGTTTATTTCCTACTCTTGAGTTTGCTTCTGAATCTTATGTTCCTGGTTCCGGGCTAGGGTCTTAAAAGCAGCAGGTGGATTCCTACTTGATTGACATAGTTCTAATTCTTGTAGGTAGCGTCGTAATAGTTGACTCAATGCCTAACAAACCTATATCAAATATTACTTTACTTACTATAAGTCCAAACTACCATTAATAGGAATACAATCACTACTAACTAGGCTTTTATTCCAGTAATTCCAATTATCTTATTGCTTGCTTTGTAGCTGACATTCGAAGAATAAGAAGGAATAAACCTATGCAAACTAACTTGTTGGAGTGCGCTTGGCCATTAGTAGCTGCTTAGCTGGCGTCCAGTTACTTGGTGTTTCTAGGTCAGCAGCCAGAGAAGAAAAGTCAGGAAGGTAGTACTTATAGACAGGAAAGCGAGGTTTGGTTACTCATGAAATCAGGTTTGGTTGGCTAACGAGTCAGTCTTTCTTCTTGGGGGTAGTTTCAAGTCTTTTCAGGTAGTAAGTAGTAGTGAATTCTATACCCTTTGTTTCCTCTTTGAGAGTAAGTATCCAGTGCACATTATTCTAAAGGTAGTGTTTTTGGACTAAGTGAAAGGAACCACAAGATGAGAGAGCTTAGCAGGACAAGCACAAGTAGGGAGTTAGAAGCAGGAGAGGCGGAGTCGAACTCAAGTTTGGTAGCAAGGAGAGTCAATCTAAGAGGCAGCAAGGGCAGGCTTAGAAGCTAGCTCAATTCATAGTTCCAAGTGAAAGCATTGGTGGCAATGACATCAGTTTGAAGCAAAAGGTATAGACTAATGAAAAGTAAAGGCAGACTCAACTAGTGGGTTAAAGTACTCAATATCAGGTCCCCAATAGATAAAGGATGAAAGCGAAGGTAGTTAGCCTTGTTCGTAGTGTAGCGGCTCTTTATTCTTATAGTAATTGGTAGTCGCTTGTCGTAGTTGCTTTCTTCTTTTTTTACTACTTAGTTTTCTTCTTGCTCCACCACTTTACTTATTACTAGTATTTATTATGATACCCATACCTATGTAAGGATAGTAAGTAGAGAAGTAAGCATGCAAGACAGGGGAGGCAGACTCAAACATAGGCATTGAAGCTACAGCTCCAAGAGTGAGGGTAGGTTGCCGGTGGCTGTAGAGTATCGAGTTGGATTGTGTTACCCATGAGTTCAATTATGACTTATGTCTTTGATTCCGGGTCATTCTTATTGAAAGTAATAAATCCTTTATGGAAGAAAAGAAAAGCTAGATCTGGTGCTAGCGAGGAAGCAACATTCTCATACTTGCAACAAAGACAGTAAGCCTAATAGCCGGGAAAGCAAGCCTAAGAACTTGACTAGGGGGAGCAAAGGATAAAGGCTCAGAGGCAAGTGTTTATTTAGTGGTTGCTTGTCCGCTTGGCGGGTTGGATTGTGTTACCAATGAGTTTGATTCTATCCGACTCAATTCTACCTTTTAAGTTAGGGAAGCAACAGTTCCATTCCATTAGTAAGGGTTTCATCTTGTTGATGCCCAGCTCCATTCTTGTTAGTACTGAGTTAAACCCTTAGTAGCGGTGTAATTCCCGTTTTCCTATTTTTGTATTAGAAGCACTTTACTTGTTTTATTATCTTATGGAGGGAACTTCTTTATTCCTTAATGTATTAGTAGATGCGCTATACCATGCTCATACATACTTCTTTCTACTGATGAGTTTGCTTATTCCGATTCCTATGTTAGAGAGGGTGCTACCACTATTTATTAGTCTGTGAGCTCGTATGCAAGTCTGTGCTCTACTACTCATATACTGTATGCCCTAGATTTATACACCGATACTCTTTATTCGATGTTTGATTCTTTGCCTTATAAGTAAGTGTTTTCATTCTTTTGGCTTACCGCTCTTAGCCTTAGCCCGGGTATCCTTAGCACGGTATATCCCTACTTGCTTGGCAGTTCCATTCTGTACTAGGTTGCCTATTACTATTAGTCCCATAACTACACTATTGTCTTCTAGTTCGTATCCTTACTTTAGAGTGAAATGAAAAGTAACAGCTCCTACCTTACCCAGCTCCATTCTTATACTTATGAGTGTAATTCCCACTTGCATACTTGCCTACCTGGTTGAGTATGCTTCAGGTGGGCACTATTTTAGTCTCTTAGACATCTCTCTGCTCAAAAGACGGAATAGGGAAATACAGCCTTAAAGAAAGGAGTAGCATGGCAGACTCTGGGCTCTGATGAAGCACCTCACCGAGGAATGAAACGCATAAGTCAGAATCGAATAGAGGGATTGAAGACCATAGTACAAGAATGCTCTCGTGGAGAGAGGTGCCAGAATGCTGCTAAGTAGTACAAGAGTCAATCCCGACTTAAGGAATTCCAGTAAAAGGGCTAGGCTCATTAGTTAAAGGAGAAAAGGTAGGATAGTTAGAATTAGATCGAGTTAGTATTCAACCTAATAGCACTTAGGTGAACTCCTCAAACGGGTATTAGATCTACTATAACTCAGGTAAACTCTAAAACCTAGTATTATGGCTATAGAATGGGCTACTATCCGATGAGAATGAAACTACCAACTAAGAATTACAATAAGAAAGAGTAATCCAAACACCCCATACAAGAATACACTAGTGCTCAAGCAAACTATAGCTCTTAGGTAAGAATCAATCTAAGAAGACAGAATTGAAATAGTACTGATTAGACTCTCGCTAGTGCCAATGGGGCTATAGCTCTTAATGCGAAATCCAACTAATAACTACCAGATTGAACAAATACTCAAGTAGACTTTCACTCGATAACAGGATCCTTATGTTCACTTTTTAGTCCCCAGACAACTAATAGCTAAGCCATTACTTAATATAAGTTTCACTATCCCTGACTATGCTTACCTTTCTTCTTGCTTGTAAGTTTTAATATCTGTGGAAATACTGGCATTGTTGCTTTCTCCTCCTTTAGTTGTATATCGGGAATGCACCTGGTGCCCATAAGAATAGAAACCAGGCTAACAAGAGACAAGTAACTACTAACTACTAAAAAATGCAACTCGAAACTATAGCAACAACCTATACCTTATTGCCCTAGGTTCCAAACTGTCCTGTCCTTGCTCACTTCATTCTTTAATGCCTTATACCTTTCCACGTTATTGATTCTTCTGTTTTCTTTTATTACTTGTATTGAATAGATATTTGTTTTATCATATTAGATTTTCTCTACTATTTATTAGTGTTTTATGAGGGAAGCTATGTCGAAAAACAGCAAGTACTATTTCAATGAATAATAGATCTGGTGTGTTAGTGTTAAGTCAATTGTTTCCTCTTATCTAGTAAGGTGGGTTTTGCTATTGATACAAAATAGAGTAGGGTATTCCTCTAAGGTAGTGTCATTCCTACGCTCTGGCTTCATTCCGTATTTACTACTGACAGATGCTACTACAAGTATGAGTGGTTGTTCACCTAGACTGAGTTGTTATACTTTAATAATAAAGTGACTGGCGACTCACAGATAGTTCTATTCCTCTAATCCGGTATCAATGGTTGTAGGGTACTTGCTTGGGAATCCAATCCATAAAGTCAGAAGACTATCACTCCTGCTTTAAATGCTGTAAACTCATAACTTAGAATCAGCCTAGTACTGATCAGACTAAATCCTAGTAGTAAGAATGAGTGCAAGGTAACTTAATACTTAAAAGAAGGAGCGTAAGAGCTAGAACTAAGCCCTCGAGCCTCCCTTTTTCGCGAGGAAGGGCAGCCCGAGACATAGTAATAGAAGAATCTAAAGTGAGATATAGTTTTCAAGAGAGGAGGGGCAACTTTTAGATGCGGTGGTAGGTGAACTATAGACTCGGTATCAGTAGGGGAAGTTTTCAAGTAAGGTATTAAGGCTGGGTGGGCTAACGAGTCAGTTTGAAACGAAGGATAGTAATCATATATGAGTTCGAGCCTTGTTTTCCATAGCTATAGTCTTGTTGGACGGTGTTTGATCCTCTACTTTGAGTTATCATCAAAGACAGAAGCAGTAGGGCAACAAACAAGACTGTTTATCAATTTTCTTTTTGCAGTTGTTTCTTACGTCATTGCTTGGCACTTTCTTATAGTCTTTACTGCCTTTTAGTCTCGCTCTGCTGGGCCTGTATCTTACTTTGTTAGCTTCCCTTACTAGCTTTGATGCACTCTCTTAACTCAGATCTGGATCTCTACTTGCTTCTTTTACTCTTTGTACTATTAATAATAAGAATAACAGAGTAGTGGCCCAGCCTTACTCGCTGAGTAGAGTAGTCAATCTTACTCACCGGTAGCGCAAAACCCTATACCGATAATGTTGATAAAAGACACCATCCTTATCACATATTATCTTAGTCACCAAGGCACGGGATCGAAGCTACCTTTACTGCTTTCCATTCTTTCACGTACATAGATTGTAATCAACCTCTCTATAGCGATAATAAGAATCTAAAGGAAGGGCAACCTCGGTATTATTATAATATAGGTATGATTTCTCCCCGGCCTAAACCGATTGCATTGTTTGCATTATGTAGTTTAGTTCACCCTTTATTCCTTTACTAATAAGTACTAATAAGTGTAGGCCTGCCACTACTTACCTCCATTACTTAAATACGAGTTTGAATCCTACCACTACCACTTCCAATACTAAAACTAAATAAAGGGAATGACACCGGTACTTCATTACACTGGTACTTCTAAGACTTATCTGCTCGGTCACCTGTTTCACTATACTATTCACTATACTATTAGAATTGGGGTACTTATCTCAAATCTGTATCGCTCTCCCCAAAAACTAGTCTTGCTTTACTGTATTTTAGCTTTTATCCCTACCGCGTTTTCGTTCTTTGATGATGGATGGGAGAATCCTTCACTCTTTCTTCTTTCCTGGCTCTAAGGCTACTTATGTATCTCAGCACTTCATCCTTAGACTCCTGCTTGACATTCCCTTCTCTTAGTAAGGATCTCTTTGTTCCACTGGCCTTTAAACTAAACTATGCGCTACCAATACCTTCTTTTAGAATGTAGAATTGAACAAGTGCTAACAAGGTTACTACGCCGCTGATAAGGAATCAATCCAGTAAGGAAAAGAATGAATGCCCACATCGGGTAACAAGCCTGACTCTATATAGATATCAAACTGACATCACTATAATAGATATCGAACTGACACCACTGCCCTAAACCTTACCTTTATTGTTTCTCAAACAACTCCTACTCTATAGGAAATCGACTACTACCTAATAGAATGAAACTCAGCAGTCTAAATCAGAGCTAGGACACCGCCTCCACTAACTAGGAATTCCACTCGGAACTATGGCACCGACCTGTCCTGTACCTCTCTTTCTTATACCTTTTCCCCATCGTTGCAGCCAGCTTAACTATTCTCACATCGTACATCTCCCATCTCATCCAAATTCATTGCGCTTGGAAACCAGTAGTTCAATCTCTATAGTAAGTAGTGGATTTACTCATTAGTGGGTGAAGTCTCTTAGTGCACTGTTAAGGACCTAGTTACACGTTATGGTATCAGGAAGTACTAGTCCCAGTCTGAGAAGCATTATTTCACTTCTTTATGTCTCAGTTTGATTCTTTAAAGTAGCAGTTCTGTTCTTGGTAGCATTAGTATCAGGTTAAGGGTGAGTACAGTAAGACCAATAACCAAGAAGAGCAGCCTGGTAGGAAGGATAGTAAGCCCTACCAGTAGTAGTAAGATTCTTACCTTGATTCCGTTACTCGGTAGTGTGAACTTCCGTGTCCCTTGTTGTAGTCTTGTATTCCCTTCTCTGCAGTACTGTTGTTGTTCTTTATTTTTGTATTGTGATTCTACTGTTTCTACTGTGATCCTCTAAGTCCTCTTCTAACTCCTATTCTATTTATCCTAATTTATAAGACAAGACTCGCAAGCTAACTCCCTCTTTTAATGCACACTACATCTTACCCTGTTCCTTACTCTTCTACCCAGGATGAGTTACCTTCTTGCTTGATATTAGACTCAGTTACTACCCCATATTAGACTCTTGCTACTACTCGCGAGAACCTAACCAAGTACTGACTACGAGAACTCAACACTAATAATAGAGAGACTTATATCGCTAACTACAAGAATCGACCCATCAACTAGGAAATCAAATACCACTAGAAAGGATGAAACAAGTGTCTCTCATACTAAATCGTGTAATAGGGAATGGAACTGCTACTTAGTACTTTTCGTATTTGTACTTGGAGCGGGGAATCCAAACACTGATAGATAATAGGAATGTCCTTCCCTTCTTATTAACCTATCAAATAAGTCTGCCCTTACTAATATTAATCCTGACCTTCCTGGGTTTCAAACTAACGTTGCTTATCTCATTACAATAGTGTATTGAATAATAGAACTACTGAAAACAAGGTCAGCTCTAGGTTGTCTTTTAAGCAGGTTGCTGAGATGGGAGATGGGAGATGGGGCTACTATAAGCTCGATAGCAACTGGTGCTTCTCGGACTGAGACCACTGCTAACTACACTCGAAATAGTGATTCTTATACTTTATTTGGCCTGGAGCTAATAATCAAAGTAATAGGTACCAGACCTTCCACTCGACAATACAGACTTGAGCTACTACTAGTAATAGTTGACTGACAAGCCCACAAGACTTAAAACAACAAGTAAAAGAATCACACTAAGGAGTAAGAGACGAAGGAAACACGAGACAAACACCCGGTATACAGGTTTGAACTAAGTAGTATCAGGTTGGAACTACTACTTCTAAGAATACGGCTCACTGTCATTAGAATAAAAAACATTGCACTAATTAATTGAACTATTGCTTTATATGCCTTTGACTCCTTTATCTAAAATCAGAATTGCCCCTATAATATCAGGACTTGACGCTCTCTCGCTCCTGTCTTAAATTCATATGTTTGGGGTTGAGTCGTTAGCTGCTTCGTTGAAGTCATGTCTTGTTGTTTGGTGGAAGCAGTAAGTCCGCCCCTTTCTCTAACTCTTCCGCTCCTAGGTCTCATTCTCGTACTGTATACTATTACTAACTAGAATGAACTGATGGGTAGTCAATCTTACTCACCGGAGTCACAATCTTACTATCCGTATGGGTATTCCATGCCCTACTCACTGATTAGTTAATTTGACACTAATCACTAGTAAGCATTAGAATAGAATCAACGCCACTACGAGTAAGCATAAGGCCCGGAACTAAGGCGTTTACTCCTTTATCCAACTTTGTGACTCTGGTCCATCAGTATGACTTTCCTTTGTCTAAGCTTGGCTCTGCCTCCCTTTCATCTAGTAAAGGCACCGAACTTATCCTCTTATTCTTTAGGAACAGACCTCGCCTTGGCACTTCCCCTTTCTTTCTTAAAAAATCCCAATGAGCTCAACTCTTTATTTGACCTTTGATTCTATTACTGGCTTATTTCACTCTCTGACTTACTGCTCCCATTCTCACTAGCAGTCATTGAATTCTCTTAAGTAGTAGTCGGCTACACAGTTACGAGTTGGATTACCAGTTTTGAGTTCAATTCTGATTGCTATTGATTTGATTCTTACTTTTGAGCAGAATTACCAGTTTTGAGTTAAGGTCCTGTTAGCGCTAGCCATCTAAAGTTGCTCTTATTCTAGGGTGCATTATTTAATTTGGTCGGAGCTAGTTGATTCTTATTGATAGCACTGTTAGCTTGAAAGCCAATAAAGTAATACCAATGGTTCCGGGAGGGCGGACCAGTAGTTGGTATGGAGTGTAAGGATTAGATAAGGCAGTGTCAGTTTGATATGTAGCAAAGGATCCAACTCAATAGTGAATTAAAGCAAGGATAGTTAGCCTGCTTGTCAGTAGATGTGTTCTTATATAGGTATTGGCCCAAGTCTCATCATTCGCACAATGGTTATAGTCTGTTTGCCATTAGCTATGCTCTCTTATAAGTATTGGTATGATTCATGTCCTCTTCCATAGTAAAGTATTGCATTAAGCAGTATAAGACTACAAGTAGGAAGCTATAGAGTGATATTAGTTCCTGGTGACTGAAACAAGAGAATAGGAATGCCAGTAACAAGTAAGGTGTTGAGGGCAGGAGTTGAGATCTGTAGGTGAAGTTTTCTTTTAGAGAGCATAGGTTTTGTTAGCGCTTTTAGCTTTGTGGTGAGCATAGTCAGAATCAAAGTCAACAATGCCAGTTGGGAGCTAACTTGGGAGTGAAAGGATATAGTAGTTAACTACTTATCTATAGGTCTGACGCTCTGCTTACTATAAGATGAAATAAAAGAAGAAAGAAATGAACTGATGCTAACGAGACTTACCTCATCAACTGGGAAATCCGCTACCCCATGCTAATAATCAATACTTTTTCTTAGACTAACGAGTCGAACAAGTAATAACAAGACTCGAGCCTGGGCTAACAAGAATAGGCCCGGAGACTAAAAGACTGAAGTCGGTAACCGGCTCTCAGTTGCACATTAAGAGACTTGTGACCTAGGTAGGATCGACACCACTCATAGCAAGAATTCACCTTGGGACTAGCAAGTTGAAACACTGCATCAACGAATAGAACTGGTGCTGACAAGAAATCAACTAGTACTTCTAAGATTCAAATAAGAAAAATATAATGCAACTGATGCTATCAAGAATGCATTTACTGCTAATGACACTTTCTTTCACTGTCACTCCCACAAGGCCGACTTGTTTGTTTTAATATTGTACTAATTACTTTTCTTCTTGCACTAATGAACTAATTCCTGTAGTTCACTCCGGAGTTTGCCTTTTAAGTCTAAGCTCCCTTACTTTTGTTCTTTGACTTGCTGTGATAAGGTTCGAACTTATACTGGAAAGAATTGAATCAATACTAAACAGAATAGAACTCTTAACAGCACCAGCCTTATTCACCAGGTAGTCAATCTTACTCATCGGCGTAATAATCTTACTTCATAGCTTCCGAGCTTAGTTTGGGCTTTTGTTTGACTATTGTAACTAATCAAGTGAATTCTCATGTTCCTGTTGTAGTGTCTTTGTGCATTGGAAGGATACTAGGGCATAGGCCAACTCATCAGTATAAAGGTGGCGTACTGGCAATAAAGGAGTAGAAATTCACTATACAAAGGAGGAGAACGAGCCTGACGCTTCCAAGCCTTCTACTCATAAGTGGGGACTAACCTACACTTAGCGAATGTAATTGACAACTTGGAGCTTCAACCAATGTCAACAAGACTTTCACCTCATAGCTCTTAGGATCAAACTAGAGCCGAACAAACTTGAACTGGAAACTTAGCCTGTATCCTCGCCTTAACTCTCATAGTTGTTCCTCGCCTCGTATTCTTACTTGTTCATTCCAAACTTCTACTAATGCCTATAAGATCTTAGCTACTGACGCCCGAAGCTGCCTTGCTCATAGTTTGCCTCCATTAACTCCTAGTCCTAATACCACATAGCCAGTGCAGCTAGCTGTTAGCATCTAAGCAACCAGCTGTTAAGCAGCTAATGCTGCCCTTTCACTTTCTCTTAGCCCTCTGCACTAGTTACTTTTGTTCTTCAGTTGTAGCTGCAAATCGGCACTCTTCTCTTGCCTCTAAGGCTCCCAAACCCTATATCAAGGATTGCTTTACTTACCTTTACTTTAAACTTATACTAATCTAATGCCGGTACTGACTTCAAAGCTACCTTTCCCGTCCTTAATTATATAACTATGGGACCAGGATCCTGTCTTTTCTTTGACTCTAAAACGGATTTTGTATAGGCTTGAAATGCATTAGAAGCTTGATTAGGCTTATTTTCCACAGGATATTTCCCATCAAACTAAGTAAGAGTTATGCTTTAGTTACATTTACACGTCTCTTTATTGATTGGTAAAGGTAGAATAGAACCGAGCAGCATACAAATCAAAGTAGCAATAAGGAGTTGAACCAATAAGTAAAGGGATGATACTAAGAGGCCAGAACTCGACTACCAAGTAAAAGTAAGTAGTAATTATAAGAATGAAAGAGGAATACAATCACTGCTGAAAAGGTTGCTACTCCTTGCTTAGAGTCTTGCTTTGCTTTCTAATAGACTGACTTTACTACCCTTTATTCTTACTTTACCAGCTATTGGCTTAGAATACCTCCTTGCCTGGAAGGTATTACTTATTGAAAACGAAAACTACTTACTGCCTATTAGTCTGCCTTGGCTTATTTTCAACTTGGTATTGATAGTTTAGTTCTGCCTTTCTGGTCTCTCAGCCTATGGCTATTACTCAGGACTTAATGTAGATATTCCTTAGTGGAAGAGCCAGCTAGTGACATCAAAGACAGTAGTGACAGGCTTAGGAAAGTGCAATACAGATTTTAGATAAGTAGCCTCCGAGTGAAAGCCAGGTTATGCGGGCAGGTTCCTAGAACCAAAGAGCGGGGAGCTAAACCTGAGTTAATCCTTATCAATAGAAGTTTGATCCTTGTTAGCACTTGCACCGTTGCATGTCCTTAATCTAAATCTTATGTTGATCTATTTGTCTTACTATCCTTTTCTTGATTCTCTAACCGCGGCCCCATCTTAGCAAGCAGCTGCTCCCCATCTAAGCAGCTAATGCTACCCTTACTCTCTGAGCTCCAAAGCCCGTACTACTGATGTGCATTCTTTTAATAGTATCAATAAGAAGGGCATATGAGACTAACACAAGTACTTCTCATACTTAACTACATAATAACTTAGGCTTCCCTTAATTCGTCTTAGGCTTACTATCTATTCCTGCTTGGAATCTTACTTTCCTATCTATTATTCTTATAGCGTCCCTTTAGCTCCTGTGTTATAGGCTGAAAATGAATTAGAAGCTACATTAGGTATATCCAATTATCTATTTCCCATAAACACCACAAAAGTTATGTTTTAGTACTTTTTTCACAAATATCTTAATTGGTGAAGAGAGAGAGCCTCTTACTTAATTATTCAATTGTTAATGCGTTAAGGAAGCGGGCTTCTACTTGTTCGTGTTGGTGTCTATAGTTTCCAATTCTAATATCATCTAACGCAGGTTAATTAATTATTTGATTATTAAAAGAGAATGTTTAAACACATTAATAGCAGTAGGGGAATCAAAGGCATGAGTGAATTCCCCTCAGAGCTGGTAGTTGCTTGGCGAGTATGCCTCTCCCTTATCGAATTTTCTGTATCGTGCCTTTCGCACTGTATTCCTTGACTTTCAGCTAAAACCAGTGCTTCTATGACTGAAATAAAAGGAAGAGAATCTGACTACTACTAACTAAAAGAGTGGAACAAGCAAGAGAAGGAATCAAACAGGAGATACAACGTTAACTGAGTAGTTTGAGAACAAATCCCAAGCATAGGCCTACCGCTCCTTACATATAATTCTTCTGTTTCCCTTCGATCCTTCCATTGCTGGCCCTAACTCCATAGGTCTGGGCTTAAACACCCTCTTACTCCCGTTTTTCCTAGTCTACTCTTACTGACTACCATATGATTGTTACCCTTACTTTGATCTATTGAACTACTATTTATTAGGGTGAACCGGGGCATAAGAAAATGATACTATTGTTTTATAGGCATCGAAAGATTTCTAAGCTTGATTGCTAGTATTGCATGATCTATTTCCCATGAACTGCTATTTATTAGGGTGAACCCAAGGCTGCTCTACCCTACCTTAATTCTTTAGCTGATGCTAATCAGAATTGACCAGTGCTCCAATAAGAAAATCTCTCCTATTGGAAATACTACACATGTACCTGTTACTTCTACTCCTTTACCTCATACCTAGGAAACCAACTACGACTTTTGAGCTAGAAACTTAGAATGTAACCGGTACCAATAAGGATTGAGCTACTGGAAAACAGACTAGAACAACGCCCTGAACAATAAAACCAATAAGTAGAAGCACAATGTTGGAAAGTAAGAATGCATTTGGAAAAGGATACATCGAAACACCCCTATTGTATTGATTGACACCTCTGTATGGGACACAACAAATAGTAACTTAGGTAGATAGGGGTAGGCTAACATTGCTCATTCATTGAAGGCACATCACCCAGTCATAGGGCGACTTCACACCGGCACCACTAGCTCCATCGTTCAATTCCAATAGTAAAGCATTAACAAGTCCTATTTTCTGAGATACTAAATATAGGTTTTCTTACCATAAGAGGAGTCCACCCAGGATAAGAAGAAGTTGTGCCCTTGCCGGAAGAAGTTGGATCCGGAGCTGTGAAAAAGTAAAGTAGAATTCCCGGTAGAGTTCCTTGAGATCAAAGTAGGCCAGTAACAGTACAAGTGGAATCTGATTAGGGTTCAGCGCTAAGTGGTTCTATTGTTCTTGTTGAGGAATAAGGATCATCTCTTTTTAGAATGCCCACTCAGAGGTGTTGGCGCAGATCCATATCTTGTAGTAGATTAATAGTAATGGAAGTCAGTAAGTTGTTATAGCGGAGCCAACTATAACCGTAGAATCAGTAGTTACAAGATCTGAAGTAGTGTAGTTACTCAAATCTAGCTCAATAAGAGATATATCCAATTCTAACTTGAGAGTTGCGGGACCCTAACCCTTAAACTGAAATTCAAATCAAGGTACTTTTACTTACTTGCGCTAAAGCTTACTTATTACCTCAAAGCTCACTTATTAGATGTAGAGTCGACATATGGGCTTGCTTGATTGATATTAGAAATAGTAATTCTATTATGATAGTATAACCTATACTTTATAATAAGGATAATAATCAGAGTAAATATAAGATAAAAAAAGAAGAATAAGGATAAGATGTATAATAAGCGGAGCCAGTAGTACGAGCGATTGTTTTTTCTATTCTGTTCTCAAGTTCAGTTATGGGAAATCATATATTCCTTCTGATAGCATAATCAATTCTTTCTGTAGCACTTAGTGAATGAGTTTAATACTTCCTTGCTGGCTACGAGGGAGGTTATGCAAGTCTTGTTTTCGTCTTCTGCTTCAGCGAGAGATGAAATGACTGTTTGACAAGTTGATGCTTGTTCGAAAGATAGAACAATGGATTCAGCTCCTGGTTGCTCAAGCAAATTAGTAGATTTTCCACCTCTTACTACTTTAGTGAAGACTGTCCATATCCAGGTATAGATTACAGGTACAAGCAAAGCAGCAAAGTGAATAAAAGAATCCCCCTTTTCATTCATATCTTAGCTTTACTAGTGAGCTGGCGGTGAAGTAATTGACCCGACCCTAGCTTGATACATACGTAGGAGAAACAAAAAGAGATAAGCTTCCAAACAAGGATGAAACTGGGGATTCAATAGTATCCTAATGGATTGAATACACTTATGGATTTAACTAATACTATGCAGAACCAAACACATAACCCCTTACTGGCCTGGCATCGAACCTTGTTTGTTAGACTTGGCCTACCGCTCCTTACTCGAATTCTACAGCTAGTGCTTCCAATACTTTATCTTATAATAAGGGAATTAACTCCTTCTTGCCCAACCCTAGCTTGCCCTGCCCTAAGTATAGAGACATTACTCATAAGCATGGAGGACATTAGTCAATATCACAAGGTTGCTTGTCCAGTGCAATTCCCCCTTTGTTTTGTTAAGACACCACACCTACGCATTCTTGCTTTCCCTACTTTCATTCTTAGAAAACGATTATTCCAAGTCCGGGTTTCATAGAGCTTCAATGCGGACTTGCCTACTTGCTGGTCATTCCCAGACTAACGACTCGTACTTATACTAATGAGTGTAAGTCCTATGCCCATCTTTAAGTACCATACTAATAAGCTCACTTCCTTATTCTTAGCTGTTATCTTCTACTTGTTTATTTCATTTTTGTATTTCCTAATGAGTGGTGCTACTCCGCTACTATAAGACTGATGGATGCTACTCGAAGACTGAGCACTTTTCTACTATTGAAGTTACAACTCTAGAATCAAAGACGCGAGAGTTAGACCTATAGTTAGGCGTTGCATAATCAAAGCAAGGGGTTGCAGGGTTAAAAAACTATATGTGCTGTGTGCGGGTCATTCCGAATTCAATGTCCGAGTATAAGGCTTGGGTGCCTCTTTTCCTATTAGTAAGTGCGCTCGATCTTGTACCCATGCTTAGTATCCTGTATTTAGAGTTGGCCCCTACTAGAAAAGCTTACACAATAGGAGTTTTGTTCTACCGACTACTTAGTTGAATTATGATTTCTCTTTCATTTCATAGTGACTTGGTGGAATGCATCTACTATAAATAGAATTGCACCGATGCTAGAAAGAATGCCCATGTATCTTTGCTAGTACAAGAAAGAGGTAGGATAGGAGCGGTTACTATGGATTGCACTATCAAATCATGATACCGAACTAAGTTACTATATACAAATATGGAATCAAACTAGAACAGAAAGCCAGGAATTGAACTTAGTTATAGAAGGCAAACAACACGTGCTGACAAGACGAAAATATCCTTTGGTGGTCTCCAACTCGAAACTATAGCACCAACCCATACTTGCTCCTAAGAGCCCTGCTTCAAAGCTTATATTCCTTTATCTAACCTAACACACTTTCTTTCTTTAACATCATAGTCGAAGTCTATCTGTACTTTAGTTGAGTCTGATTCCCTGCCCTAATGAGTAAGAAAGGAACTATTGATCCATAATGCAATAGCACCCCGACCAATAAGGATTTCACTGCTGATACAAAGACCTGTCCAGCATCTTCTCGTACTTTATCCTACATAAAACAGATAGATTGGAACCTACTACCAACACAAGCCTCCCCTTGCTTACTTTTATTCTTGTCCATATCCCAAAGAAAGAAATACCGTGGGTGTTTAGAATGAGCTAGAGCAATAGTGGACTTTAAGTAAAGAGGGGAAGAACGAGATAAAGTAAAGTAAGTCCAGTCCGATAGTAAGTAGAGCGAAGATCCAACTCAGTAGTGAAAGCCTTAAAAGCAACAATCGGATCCTTATTCCTCCAGGAGTGAATCGGATTTCTATTCAGTAGTACCAGGGTCAGAGGCGAGGTGATAAGTCCTTTTAGCAGTGTTAGTATAAAGGAGAGACAGGCCCATAAGCCATAAGGTAAAGCTCTGGATCAGTAGCTCAAGTCTGTATGGTAGTTAGTCGGCCCAGTCCAATTCTTTATTACAAGAACAAACATTAGTAGAGACTACCAGTTCAATTCTGAGACTTGTTTGATTCTGTGCTCAACTACTCTATATGGTGTTCCCATGGTTCATTATAATAAGCATCCGTTTAAACGTCATAGGCACCAATTGGATTCCACATTAAGAGAGATGGTTTTGCTAGTAGTTACTTTCTTTTTATTTATACTTGTAGCTTAGTTCACCAATAGAACAGTATCCTTATTACATACTTCATTATTGCCCTCGAGCGTCCGCCTTGTCAGTAGCAATTCTATTCCTTTAGTAAATGGTGAAAGCTTATTTGCTGGCAGCTCTATTCTTATGGAACTAATCCATATTATATAAATAACCAAATAACGGAATAATTACTATAGTAAGATAACAGAATCAATGTAGGATGACAGAAGAATCAAAGCAAGTAAAGCAATAAGTATAGACAGGAGACATAGACCGAGATACATGTAAGTAATCCTCTAATTGATAGGCGAAGGTGAAATATATATAATTGAAGTAAGAGTAGGGAGGCTCATAGGCAGACTAAGGTATAGAAGCGAGGATCCAAGTAAGTAGTGGTAGGACTAAGCCCAACAAACAAAGCTATAAGGCAGGAAAGTAAGTAAGTAAAGGTAGCTTTGAGATCAGTAGCTAAGGAAATCAAGCAAGGCAGGGCAAACCCAAAGCAAGGGGAATAAAAGTAAAAGGCTTTAGTTACGGGGTCAGATCTCGAACTCCATAATTTAAATAGGTAGTGTCAGTTTTAGAAACATTAGTTACAACTACTAAGCGTGGGCTAAGTAAGAGCGATAAGACCAAATAGTAAGTAATAATATGAATGAAGACGCGACAACTCAACATTTGGTGGGGTAGTTTTAAGTGAGCTATGCACCCTACTAGGAAGAATTGTACTAATTAGTATAATGTCTAGCTGGATAGGAGAACATAACATATTATTAGAAGACCCATTAGTAGAAGACCTAAAGCACAACCTAAAGAAGTCAACTATTAAGTAGGGTACCCGGGTTACTTAGATGAGGGAGAGTTGAACTGATTAGTAGCAGAGGCCAGGGGCATAAAACAAAGAATTCATCATGGAATACCAGATCCAACTCACAACTAGGAAGCTTAAGCGTAGGCCCACATGGAATTGAACCACTCCCTGATAACAACAATGTAACTACTACTTCTATGCCCTTAACTACTGTTAATAATAATTCAACTAATAAGTAAAGTATACCCGGGCTACGCAGACGCTTATGCTTTTATACAAGCCAAGCCTTAATACTAATCTTAGTAGCGATAAGAAGAAAAACATGGCTAAAGAACTCAACACAGAAGCAACAGAGCTACTAAACCCAGCTCCAAGCCTTACTTATTGGTAGCCGAGCCTTACTCGTGCCTATCACTCTTCTACAACTAATTTAGACTTGAAATGCCGGTATCAAGGATTGAGCTATTAACTAGAAAGTGCAACTAGTGCCTCAAGGCCCTAACTCTAAAATGATGATTTCTCGCATTGAAACACATAACTGCTAGGAACCAACTCTTGCTCTACTGCTTCCCCGGCTTGCCCTTACTAATAACAAGGATATGACTCGAAACTGTGAATGCGACTACTGCCTTAAAGCCTATCGTTCCCGCATCTCAGCCGAGAAACCCCTATAAAAAAAGCTATCAAACTAGAACTCCGGGTTCGGATCTCTGCTTCCCTGGATCTAAAGCACTTACTACTGTTTTTAAATCTAATACTATCATATGATAAAACAAACATATTATTATTATTAAGTAAATCAAATATAAGTAATAACCAACAACCAAAGATACGAAGTTAGGGCAGTAAGCCTAAGCTAGAGTACGGGAATACATGATTTCAGTGAGGGTTGTTGTACTTACTATCTCTCTATTGGGGCTCGCAGGACTTTAAGCAATAGGTGAAATACTAAAACATTAGGAAGCAATGGAAGGTCTGGCCTTGTTAGGCGCCTATGCATTCTTCCGCTGATGGATTTAGTTCTTGAGTTTTGTTTTCATTCTCATGTGGGAGCAAGTTGAATCCGATAGTTCGTAATTGAATTATCATAGTAGTCATTGATTCCCTACTTTATGAGGTTAACGATTAGTAGTCACAGTTTTGATTATTCTATAAGCTTTTAGCCTCCTTTCCTTAGACAAGGTATCCTTACTTTAGATTTAGCCCGGTATCCCAACTACTTAGTTCAAATTCGTATTACGTGCCTGGGCTCTTTCAACACCAAACAAACACTCCTTTCGCCTCCACTCCTTCAACACCAAACACACCTCTTGCATTCTAACTTCTTAACCTCGGGCCTAGTTCTTACTTCTTTCTTTTCTTCTAACTTGCCTGTTTGGTACTTGTGTTCTAACTTATGTGTGTCATTCTATACTTACTACTATAGGTCTTATAATGCCCTACATCATACCAATACAACTAGGAGTCCATCATACCAATACAACTGGGAGTCCATCATACCATGCCACTACTATAGTATAAGAGCTAAGCATCTAGAATGAAAGGAATAAGCATAGGCCTGAGGTACAGTAGTTGAAGAATAGTGTAAGTGTAACTACTGAATGAAAGGAAGTAGCGCCAGAGCCGAGCTAGAGTTGAGCTACGGAATTCCAATCAGCAATGTTAGTTTAAGAGACGTTAGCTAAAGACTTCAATGGTTTGGGCGGGGCACAAGATCTTCTCTACTTGTTTTGTGGGTTGTAACCCAATCATCCTCATTGTGCGGGCTAAGCTTCTCAAGAGTCTATTACTGGAGTGGGATGTAGCACATATGCTGGGTCTTATCTAGGTCAGTAGAAGACTGATTTTCACGTTAGTAAGAGTACGCACCTGGGGGCAATATACTCTATTTAGTTTGCAAAAATATGGTTGTTAACGGAATAATTAATGTAAGATAACAGAATCAATCCAAGGTGTCGGCTTAAGGCTTGGCCCAATGTAGCTCAATTCTGCCCTTGCCTCCCTCGCACACCCGGCTGCCGAGTTCAATTCTGCAAGTGTCCTCTCTAAGACCACTCATTACCTCTAATGAGTGGAATTACTTATATCGAGTTCAGGTAGTTCGAGCTCAATTCTGGAGTTTAGTAGCAACTACAAGACAAGGAAGAAAGCCTCTTAGTGCCTTAAAAAAGAAATGCCACACATAAATGGAATTCATGCCTTCCCACTTCCCCCAGCTGTTCGAGTATGATTCCTCCAACAAGCAGCATTATCAACAAGCAACATTATCAACAAGAGTCAAGTAAGCAAGTATTCTAGTGGTATCTCTCCTGTTCTCCAGTATAATCCTAGTTGTTCATTCGATTCCTTTAAGAAGTTATTACAAGTGATGTTAAAAGGAGCTAAAGAATGCCAGTGCACCCCGGTAGGTTGGAATAAAGAGATAGGACATTGATAATTGATATTAGTAGTGAAAGCCTGGTTACTGGTAGCCCCAGTATTGGTATAGCATAAGTATCAGTTTGCAACTAATAAGCAATAGAGTTAATACAAGACAAAGAGAGTTAGCTTGAGGGTTCCCAGTCTGGATTGAGTTCTTTCTAGATAGGGTAGTATATTAGTCCTGCCAGTACTAGTTGATTTCTTGTATAGTATTTCGGTTGTCCAATCCCTTAGGTGTAGTTCCATTCTTTTAGTAAGTAGCTAAGGCCTTGTTAGTATAGGTTCTGCTCTTATATGCCCGGTTCATATCCTTTCTTTATATTCCTAGTTCGATTCTAATGTCGTGGGGTTTCTCCGCCTATATTGATATGTGTGTTATCATATTCGGTTTCTCTTCTGTTTCTTAGTGGTTTACTTTAGGTATAGTCTCACAATCTAATGTGGGCAGCGCTCTATCCTTGTTAGCACCAATTATATTCCTTTATGTTAATAGTTAATGAAAGCTTGTTTGCCAGCAGCTCTACTACGAAAAGTACTGGGTTTACTCCTTATTAGAAGATCCTTATTATAAGAAAGGGATTGGTAGCCCAGGTTCCATTTTATTATGCCCCGGTCTCCTACTCTCACTTATTATAGTTGGATTCTTGAAGGTAAGTCCTACAAGTCAAAGCTGAATCCCTTTTTCTAGTTTGATCTAATGGAGGGGAAGTTCGTTCTTGCCCCTAGTAGTAATAGGTTAGAACCAAGCAAAGACAGACTAATAATACAGTGAAGTAATACTTATAGAAAATACAGTAAAGTAATACTTATAGGTAGGGGAAAGGTATAAACTCAAATCAAAGCCTACAAGAATAACAGTAAGGAAAGAAATACTTGATATAGTAAGTAGAAGAGGACAACTACTGATACTGCCCAATACACTAAACCCAGGAAGCAAGAATGAAGAAGCAAGTCAAAGGCTAGGATACAACAAAGTAAGGCTTGGTGACATTTCATTATTCTAATAAATAAGATAGTTTCATTATGCTAATAAATACGGTAGGTAGCGTTTTATTCTCGTGGTACTTAGTGAAAGTCTGATCGATACGAGTTGATTTCCTATGGTAGTAGTTGAGCTCTAGTAGGAGTCGCACTCCTGTCAGCACTAGCCATCGTCAGCTGCCCTTTGCCCCATCTTGGATTATTATATTAGGTCAGAGTCAATTCTGATAATACTCGGGTTCGCTCTATGTTCTACTACACATATCCTGTACTCGTAGTTTGATTATTAGAAGAAGTGATTCCATCCTTGTGAGCTATACCGCTACTCTCTGTTAATGCAATAGATCTATCTCACCTCCCCTAATAGAAAAGTATCATTCTCATACCACTAGCTCTTACTCTTTATTCAATCTATTATTATCTTTATTCTATCTATTATTATTAGTCGTCTAGTAGTGACTTGGCCGGATCCTCACATGCTTGTTTCAAACTAATGTAATGCTATTAGCACTTCATTATTGAGTTTAGGCTAGGGTCTTGTACTACTAATGACAATTCTTCCATTAATTATATTACTAGTATAGCTTGCAACCATGAAGTATAAGATTTAAAGAAGAAAGTAAGGATCCGAGGTGAAACATAGAACCAAAAAGTAGAGCGTTAAGCCTGATTTGGCAATAATAATAGATTGGATAAAATAATAGAATAGTGATTGTAATCGTAAGAAGGGAACTTGTACTGATAAGACCTTAGTGCATAACTCAAACTTCCCTTACTGGCTTTAAAGTTGCCCTCTCGAGCATACTTTCATTCTGTGTTTCCATACGCTCACTCCTGATTCCATAGAGCAGTCTATTGGTCCTTACTCTTCTAACTTCAAGGCCGAACCCACTCTTATGAGAATGAGATAGTCAATAGGGAATGAGCTCGGGGGGCCCACCTATAATACTTTTGTTACTTATGGTAGGGAATTGGAATACTGAGTAACTGATTGAAACATTGCCTTATAGGAATCAGTACTCTGCCAGGCAATAATGAAATAAAGAACTAACACTTGATGTATTCCCTGGGAATCCCAACGCTAACTGATAGACGATAACTTCAAGTAAGACTGAATTGATACAATACGCGAATGGGACCACCGAATAAAAGCATGAAGCTACTAAGAATAAGGGCTATTACTAATAAGAATGAGGTAAAGAAGTAAGGATGCTAGCACCAATACTGATATAAATAAGGACATGAAAAGAAGAAACCACCCGATAGGCACTTAAGCGCATAACAAGGAATCGAACCGGTAATCCAACTATTGCTATTACTAATGTCACTGACGGCTAATAAGAACGCAACCACTGATATGATACCAGACAAGTAAAAAATGACTCACTAGCTCCAAACTGACACTACCAACTATAGGCCTGTAGCTAATGAACTAAAAGCTGCCCTCGCTTTGCTGTATGTTAGTATGCTTTTCCCTACGGACATACTAGCCCATAGGCAAGAACTCAATTGAGTAATGCAAGAAGAAAAGCACGCAATTAGGTTTGTATTAATGTATTTTATTATGTCTTCAAGGAGCTGAACTGGGAACTTAGCCTTAGACGGAGTGATTTCAGAGTGAAGGAAGGAGTATTAGAGTTAGGGATGGGCAACGTAGAGAGGGGGCTAAAAAACCCACTAGAGGAAGCTATCTAGTGAAATAAATACTTAACCTAAATACTTACTTAATAGGCAGTTGGGAAGGCCCATAGGCATAGAGACAAGAGATCAAGGGGATAAAAGCAGTAAAGCAGGCTTGTTGACAGTGAAGTAAGGCCCATAGGCATATAAAGTAAAGCAAGATCTGAGGGTAGTAAAGCAAGTCTGATAAACACTGTTTCTAGACTTTAAGTGAGCAAAGGCAGCTTTGAGTTTAGTAGTTGATTGAGAGCACTAGCACTAGAGTTGGTTGGCAAGAAATATACTTGAGAGCACTAAGCACTAGGTTGGCATACTAATAGTATGGTATAAGTAAATAAATGAATAAGACATGAACACTACAGAATTCAATAAGTAGAGTCAGCGTTAGCTGGTTAGAGATGCGGCTGGAGATACTAAGATGGCTCGAACAACTCGAAAGTAAGACTGTATAGGCCCTACATAAGAATCAGTTCGAAAGTAAGTTGGATAAGAAGCTGTCTAAGCAGAAAGGAAGGCACTTGTTAGGTCATCTACAAGCAGAAAGGAAGGAAAGTAGACATATGGAGATGCTCTTTCAAGAGAAGAATACGTTTGTTCGGGTAGCTGACGGGTTTGGTTTCTCTATACCAACAAGTGCAAGAGAAACGAGAGATGAAATTATTGTTTCACTTGCTACAACACGGTTAATTCTTTACGAAACTGGAATGAGTTGGGGTGTTTTACTTGAATCCTAGATAGAATAAGAGGCGTAGCTCTCGACGACGAAAATAGTACTTTCTTTTTAAATTAGGGTTATGACGTGCCTAGCCCTTTGCTTTCCTTTTGTTGTCAAGTAAGAAGCCTAGACTAGTCTAAGAAATGAATCAATTAAGTCTTTTGAAAGCCCTAAGCATATTCCTTCATTCAGTAGAGCCCGACTTAGAGAGTCACAGAGTCAGGTTAATGATTTACAGAACTTGTGCACTATATGATATTCCTTAGAGTTAGGTTCCACACTTACTTAACTGCTTGCTGGATGTGTATTTGAGCTAGAAACTGGAACTGCTCTCCTTGCTTTTATTTTCTATTTGGGGTAGCTGCCCAGAGCAAGTCCTTATTTTATGGTGTGTAGGGAGTTCCTTAGTTTCAATTGCAAGATATGGGATTCACACTCAATGTTCTGAGAAATATGGATTATCCAGAAGGAAAGAGTCAAAAGGGAATCTTTCTTTAAAGAACTGCATTGAGAAAGGATAGATGTAAGATCAGTGGTTCAATTCCAATAGTTCGAAGCCAAATGTTAGATCAGTAAAGTCACTATTAGAGTGAGCTTGCTACAGAGTCATCATTATCTCCTTTTTAATAACTGTATTTTACTAAGACAAAATCTCTCCTAGGTAGGTTTCTCTCAAGGTTTCGATAGGTGGATTGATTGCCACTCATATTCATTTTTGATGTTTTAAAGTGCAAAACAAGGTATCTTCATATTGTTGTCCTCAACAATCGTTGCTATGTCATTTACTTGCTTAGAGAGTATCAGTCATTGGGTCGCTCATTATCCTGTTTTAGGGTTTCTATCAAGTCGTTTACTCCTAAGGTGGGAAGTGATTCTCGTTCTCCGTTACCATACTAAGGGATGCTTACAGGTCAGCTCAATCTCTTCCTGGGTGGGTAAGGTTACTTAGGTGGAAGGTAGCTCCTAATATCCGATAGTACTTATCGCCACAGGTCATATACTCATAAAACAGGTAATATACTCATAAATAAGTGTTGTAAGTTCACGAACCCAATAAGAAGCAATCACCGCATCTTATCAACTTGTAAGAGCATTAACCAGGGAAAGCAAGGTTATCTATTCGATAGCCAATTCATACTTTTATTCCACATTTGGTAGCCCATTCATTCAGACTGACTTTCATTCCATTTACTTCTTTTGTCTTCTCAAGCATCAAAAGAAAATTAAGCATCATTAGCACGACTTGTTCTTATTGTTGTTGTGCCTGTGTGAAGTGAAACATTCATTTCATCTACTGAGCGGTGAGGAAAACATGAAAAGAGAACTCTGTAAGTACAAGCAATAGAATAAACTAGTATAACAAGAGAACAACTAGTAAAACAATTCAAAAGTAATAATAAAAGAAAGAAGTTGGAACTCAACTCGGTTAAGGAGACTACCGCGTAACACGAATGAACTCCCTACCGCCATATCCACATCAGGAGTAAAGGCCTAAGAGCCTTGCTTTACTGGCCTATGATCCGAGCCTTTAACTCCCAATTCCAACTCTTACTACCCAACTTCAATGCCTTATTGATCTCACCAAAGGACAAATAAGGAATTGACATCAAAAGTAGAAGATCGAAGCTAGCACAAGGAATCAAGCCTTAAAAATAGACGAGTTGGAGTGAATTAGGTAGTTTCAGAGTTCAAGTTGACAGTGGTAGTGTTGGAGTTGAGAGTTCTGTTGCCGGTTCCCATGCCTGCCTACCTACCTATCTTTTTGATTGAATTCTTTCCTGTCTGACCGAACTTAATTCTTTCCCGTCTACCTAACTTAGTGCTTTTACAACACTCTATTATGATCCTTAGGTACGATATAGGGTATATCGTAATAGACTCATAATTCAACTAGAAACTCCAGCTCAAGTAGGAAAGCCCTAGCTCTTAGGGGAGAAAATAAGGTATTGCTAGCCCGGGGCTAGCTCTATTCTTTCTATTATTAGGAGTCACCTTGGAATTAGTTATGTGTTATCATCTTAAAAGCCCTAGTTGTTGGGGTCAAGTGCAAGTCCTGTTGATGCCGGTATTGGTCTTGTTAGCATAGGTTCCATTCTCGTATTCGAAGAATCAATCCTTGCTTATAGAATTGTAGCTCCATCAGTACAAGAGTAAAAGATGTCCCAGAGAATCAAACTACTAGACAAGTAACTACTAACCAAGCAGACAATGTGCATTCCCATTATTGCTATTCAAAAACACAGTTCTTATTGGCATCGGTTCGAGCCTTGTTTTCACTAGTGAAAGTGTTGATAGCACACCTTTATTATAATCAAAAGTATTAGAAAAGCCTTTGTTTAAGTATCATCCGGTAGGTAGTAATTCTTTATTCCTAAATTTTTACCCCACTAGGTAGTTCTATGACTAATGAGTCCATTTCTCTTACTCATGCTTTTCACTCTATTATTAGTTGTCCCCTCAACTCCTATTATCTTATTAATAAGCAGGGGGTTTATGCCCGGGATCTTGTGCCTATATTCTTGTCTGTGATGCGAGGTGTGGTCGACGTGCTTTACTTTATTTGCTTGTTTGCTCATTAACATGTATAATAATAATTGTATTGAATGTATTGAAATGCAAGTTCTTTTATATGATATTAAGGAGTAGTTAGCTAGTATTTGCTTGGGGAATAGCTTCATTACGTCAGTATCAGTAAGGGAATAGCGTGTGTTACGTGATTTGAGATATAGGTTTGATATGAGAAATCAGAATTCATCTGAGTTCGCTTAAGTAGAATAAGGAGATTATTGATACTACCTAACAAACTAAAATGAGCAAGTAAGAATAAAGCTAAGTAGCCCCAACAAATAGGTAAGAATAAAGATCAGTAGCCACAGAACGAGAGAGGGGAAGGTAAAACTCTGGAATAGGCAGTAAGGCTTAGCGAGGTCCTAGTCGGTTAGGTAGGGAGTACGCTGACCAGATTTGCATCAAGTAAAGGCATTCTTAAAAGTAGCCGTTCAATCCTTATTGCTACGAATTAGAGCTTTGGAAGTAGTGGGGTAAGTCTCAAAAGTAGTAGTTGGCTTCCAAGCGAAGATGAAGGGTGTTAGGCTGTGTTTTAGATTGAAGTCACAGGGATATAAAGACCTCTCCTTTAGGGCAGTAAGTAAGGTTGATAGACAGGAAAGCAAGTCTGGGACCGAGCGAGGCAATTCATGCCCCTCTGTTTTCAATCCTTCTTTTAGTGGTGCCAATCTATAAGCATAGTAGTGGATTCTCCTTTCTCCCGAGTGTCATTCTTATGGGTATGAGGTCAATTCTCTGCCTTCTTGTTTAAGATTATAAGCCCTAGTTCCACTCTTGATTCTTGGATTTACGATTTCACTTTTGAGTTCAAGTGTATTGGTAGACATGCTAGTTCAATCAATCCCTTATTACAAGTAAGAGGACGAGAAAGCACTAAGATAAGCCTGTTCGTCAGGTAGATGATTTATTCTATCAAAAGTAGTCATTTGATTCACTACCTTTAGTTGGATTCCCTTTCTCATGTCATTGTTGTACTCGTCGAGGAAGCAGTCAAAGGCTAATAGGCACTAAGGCAAGAAAGCAAGTAAGTGTTGTCAGTTTGAGAGCTGTTGGATAAAGGATGTGAGGTCGGTAGCGCATTTCTAATGATTGTATCAAGTATACCAACCTTGGAAGCATTAGTCAAAGAATGAGAAGCACTAATGCCATCCGGGTAGCAATATCAGTTTAGTATTAACAATATCAGTTTCAGAGAAGGGAAGGGCAGCCTTGAGAGCAGTAGCTAAAGAACTAGTTTCCAGGTTAGTTTCTCCTTTGAAGTCGGTACTCTATCCGGTATGTCCTATTTCGATTCTTTTTTTGACTTGACTATTGAGTTTAATTCTTTTCCAACTATCTTTAATGCTATTATTGTTCCAATGTAAGTGAATCAATGTTATTATTCATTATTATAATTTCATAGAAGAAGAATGAAAAGCATAAGAGTTCTAGTTCAAGCAAGCAAGGACGGGACTAGCATTAAAGCAGCCAAAGAATTAAGATCAATAGTAGCCATCGCTTGTCTAATCATTACTTGGGGGCTAAGAGGGATTTACTTATGGGGGTTACTTATAGGGGCAAGGCAGAACCCCCCATTGATCATCAGTTTCGGTATTAGGTTGAAGTCCTTGAAGACATCAGTGCATTCTCAAGAAGTCTGCAATGGAGTCAACCCTTTATATGGGAATGAAGTCAGCCAGTTATAAGGGTACCTGCCTAAGTATATCGTGCTAAGACTCTCCAGTAGGAATTACAGAATTGATGCTCCTATCCGCCACCCTAGCGCTCCTAATAATAAAAAGTATATCTAATAAGAGAAGAAAACACCTCATAGGCACTTAAGTTCATAGACAAGGGATTGTACCGATGCTATTAAGACTTGAGTCGGCGGTAAACAGGCTAACTTCCCTTGATTTCAAACTCAACCTAGTGCTTTAGAAGCTGCCCCTTTCTTACTTTCCAACTAAAACTCCTGGCTATCCGCCCTCCGCCCCTAACTCTAAGTATGCTTACTTCCATTCCGATTATCACCTTCTATTATGATTTGTAATATAGAAACTATTATCCTGCATCGCGTTCTGCCCACGAGCAAAGGATGAAACAAGCACATAGGATTTGCACTAGGATAAAGAGTATCACTCATTAGTAGAAGAATGCCTTCCCTACCTTTTAGCCACCAAGTCACTCTTGTTAGTTAGCCCACTACTATTGTCTTTTAGTATGGGTTTTGAGCTATTATCTTAGCCGAGGTATCCTTTGATGTCGGGGAAGTAACCATCAGTATCAGATCCGAAAGAGAGGAAGCAGATTCCTATTTATATGCTGGGCAAGGAAAGCCGTAGATAGAAAAAGTAGAAGTAACGTTACCAACCAGAGGTATTATCGAGTAGAGTTGTGGTCGGTACTATTAGTATCGTAGCTCGTATACAAACAAAGTGATACTTACTTGGAAGCATCGAAGGGAGTTCTAAGATTCACCCCAACAGCGAGCAGGACTCAAATAAGAGGCAATAAGGCTTGTCCTGGAGAAGAAGTAGTAGGGCTTTTGGGCAGTAATATCCGTTTTCTAGTTAGTAGTGGTAGGCCGCAAATAGGGCCGAGAATCCGGAAGGCTTGGCCCGATGTGAAATAATGAGGCTTATCTCTTGGCTCGAGTTGTAAGGCTATTCGAATACCAATATAGAGTATGATTACCCGAGACGGTGAGTAAGGTCAGTTTTTTTATGAGCTGGGGATAAGTTGGCTGGGCTGGCTGACATTGCATTATTGATATAATAAATAAGGTAGTGTTGGAGAACGAAGCTATTGAGTAAGGTTGTGCTACTAGTGAGTAAGATTTACTACCTAGTGAGTTAATCTATATTGTTTGTTCTACTCTTTCTTGTACTTGGCTCTAGTTTCTATATTACGGTTCTGATACCTAATATTAATTCTGATATCTATATGTACTAGGTCATACCCAGAGTGGAAGAGTGCAAGGTGAACTACATGAATGAGAGCAGGAGCACAAGAAGCAAAGGCAGGAAAGGAAGATTGATCAACAAGTTAGTTAGTTTACAACATAGCCTATCTATTTATTGAAAGGAAGGAGCAAATCCATCATAGCCTATTTCTTGAAAGTAGGAAATCGACCTATGCCCAAGTTCTTTCAAACAGTAAATAAAGAATTGATGCTGCCAACACAAAAATCAAAAACAGAAGGAAGCCAGTCAAGCCCACCTATCATTCTCGTACTTGCCCCCTTCTACTCCTTACTATAATACTAACCTATCTCATAAGAGGCCGAGTCACCAAGTAACTACTAGACGTCGACCGGACTTGAGCTAAGAACTAGGGCTTGCTCTATTGCCTATTAGTATGTCCTTCTTGACGTATTAGAAGCATTGGGTCAATCCTTGTATCGAATTCCTTATTTACAAGAGAAAAGATTTGTATCAGTAGCTACAGAAATAAAGTAAGGGTTGTAAAACTGATAAGTTGACTAGGCTGTCTGATAAGCTGACTGGTAAGATGGGCAGAAGTAGTAGTACTAGTTTAAAAGCGGAGGAAACTAATAGGTAGGCAGAGAAACTATAAAAAATACCCAAAAAAGAATCTAATTACTGGAATAAAACTACTTGAATTACTCTAATCAAGCTACTAGAATTATTATATGAAACCCAATTCTAATATATTCTAAGTCATTGCTATATTCTATATGTTATATATATTGTATTGTAATGGATGAAAGGGAACTACTATTGACTGACTTGACTGCTCTTGCCACCCGCTCGCTACCTACATACTTGACTTACTTTAATACCCTTACGTGCTATACTCTTCTTATACCCTTATTATTGCTATACGATGAAACAGGGAGTGTGGAAGGAAGGCCGAAGCTACAACTACAACAAAAGAGAAAAACTCTAATACAGGAATTAGGCTATGAATCTAACAATGAAATGTCAGCTGCCCAAGCTTTACCTGCTAGATAGATAATCTTAATATCCGGGTAGTTAATCTTACTTCATAGCTTACATTACAAGTCCTATTGTGTCTATTACTGTCCAACTTCATAGCTTACAAGTCCTATTGTATCTATTACTGTCCAACCAAAAGAAAAGCCTTACTACTAGTGCCAGGAGACAAGCCTTATTTCCCACGTATAGGGGAACAAGCCTAACTCACCAACTGCACTCTGTAGCTCCTTCATCTCGTTCTTCAACTCATTGCTTCCAAGCTCTTACTCATATTATACCTTTCATTCTTTTTCTTAGAACCACTAAATCCCCCACCAAGCGGGAATGAGCCCAATACCCAGAACAGAATTCCAATATAAACAAAGGCTTCAACTTGTATAGGAGAGAGTAAATCCGATGAAACCTACTTCTGTTGGCAACTGTGAAATCAACTAACAAGAGCCAAACTCGCATACATATAGGAGTTGAAAGGGGCAAATACAAGTATGTCGGTAAAGACAGTAAGAATTAGGATAGACCCCGGAGTTAGGTGTAGTTGAAGAATGAAAGCGGGGATGCCAGATTTGAGGTCAGTCTCTTATGCTCGGGTTCATCCTAATAAATTCGATGGTATGAATCTTTCCAGTGCTAGATGCCCTGTTTCGAGTCTAGGTTTGCACGACGTACTTCACATGCTATGCTAATATAAGTTATATGAATATTGAATTTAATAATGAGATAAAGGGCGTAAAGGCAATAGAAGGTCTAGTCACTAGGGGAGCTAGTAGGGATGGGCTTACTTGCTAGTAGGGATGGGCTAACTTACAGACTTTAGGGCAGTATAGGCAGACAATAATATGGGTATGCTCCAGCGCCATACAAGAAAGAAATTCACATAAGTGCAATCAGAACCAACTCATAACAATAAGAATAGAGGGTAGCCCATCTTAGCAGCTAGCTTAACTATTTGACGCAGTCAGCTGTTAGCAAGCTGACCTTACTTATTTCTAGTCTCACTGCCCTAAACTCCTATTCTTACTAACCTGTTGATCCGCTTGTCCCTACCCCCACTACTCTGCTAGTTTCCAGTACAACAAAACAAATGCAATAAGGAACTCAACCAGGAACAAGGAATTACGAGAGCACCAACACCTTACTTTATTTCCAAAACTTCTGCTCGAGCCCGAACTCTTACCTTAATTCCCGTAGTCCACCTGTAAGCCTTCCCTTCCAAATCTTAGCTTGCCATTCCCTCTTTTGTTCTTATACTCCTTAGTTTGCCTGTCGCCATAAAGACTTGACTCCATAACAACTCAAACTAGTGTATTATACGAGTTTAGTGTATCTAGTGAATTATTCTGTTAGTTGACTCATTATAATGAATGATAATGCAAACTCAATCTTCTCTTTGATGCAAATAGATAGTATTTAAATGTAAACATGCCCCTATTCCTCATCCCATGGATTTCAACATTGATTTCAACCATAGTATGGCAAAACAAACACACTCACATAGACACCAAAGAAGAGGAGACAAGCACACTCCACTAAGTTTGTGCATGGGTTTCTTAATTATTAGTTTACTCATTGATTATGGAATGAGGTAATCTGTTATCATATAATAGATTTATTTGTGTGAATAGAAGTCTCTACTTGGTTACATTGAAAGTATCCATCTATGGTTTATGGTATCGTAGTTTGTATCTCCCGTATATTATATAAGAATCAAAACCCAGTAGCAATCATCTATCTTGGATATCAACCTGACTCTCCCATCTATCAGTCCACCTATCCTTGCCTTAAAATTCCCCTCTCACTATGACATTCCTTTCTCTCAGCTTAGGCCTAGGCTCCTTGCTTTTAGTTCAACTTGTTAGTTCGAGTCTTCCTCTCTTGGGGCCTCACTTTGTCTTTTATCCTTGCCTTGTATTTGCCTGGCATTCCTACTTGTAAGTTCAAGAATAATCCAACCCAAGGGTAATCAACCGCTCATTACTACTACTATAAGAACTAGCACCGGATCAAGGGAATCCAACTCATAAGCATTGGAATGAAAACACTGATCAAAGGAATCAACACCAGAGAAGGAATTCAACTCATAAGGAAGAGAATGCATCTACTACGGAAGAGGCAGTGTACTTACAAACAAAGAATCTCGCTGTAGGGTGGTAATCAACCTTATGAGCCCCGATATACTTGTAGGGTGATAAGGATGCTAGCACTCAAATCTGAATTCAACTTATAATAAGTAGGAATCCGCTTTTCAATAAGAACTATAAGACTAATAGCGATAGTAATAGGGGTCAGATCAATAGTAATCAATAGCAATAGGGGGTAATAGTAGTAAAAGGAATCAAAACCATATTAATAAGCGGTAGTAACAAAACAAATCCCCCAACCTTGTTTCACTGGTAACTTACCTGTATCCCCTTGCCTTTCACTCTTACCTTGCCTTTGGTTAAGTCCGACACAACACCACCCTAAGTTGATTCTTCGACTATTGATCTCACTTCTTTGCTACTTGCTGGTTCTAGCCCTATATTGCTTAGGACGATTCTTGTATCTATGCGGAGATGGTAATACTCCTAGGGTTCGCTTCAAACTGCCATTCCCTTATCTCGCTCTGGCTCTGCCACTACTTGTTGTTGCCTAGTAATAGTAGTCGTAGTAATAGCAATTAGAGTAAAAGATAATAAACCAGAATAACAACCAGGGTAAGTAAGGATACCCAGGCCCAGAATTGAACTCAGTGTCCGTAGTAGCCCTGTATGTGGACTAAGAATAATACAACTAAAAGCATAGTAATCTACATCGTCAATGAGTGAATGAAAAATCGGGGCGAAAGTCCTATTTAGATTAAGGAAAGGCGGAGCAGACTAACCCAAGTGAGTTAACTTCTCTTTTTGGAGTAAGAGCCTTGCCGGCACCAATCCAATTCTATATTCTTTTATTGACTTTTATAGTTTGTAGCTAGATACGCTAGATATCGTACTTGGGGTTGAGGAATGTCGTAAGGTATTGTCAGTTTGAAGTAGTATAAGGGGTTGTTGGTCCTAGTTGCATTCTTTTACTTATTGGGCATAGTGATCGGTGAGATACACGTACAGGAATAAAAGGAACAACACATAGTGAGGTACAATATAGTAAGATGCAAGAGAGGGTTGACGAATAAGTAGTTTCACTATATATTCCTCGTTTCATTTGTTATAGGGTGCTCTAGCCGTAAAAGCAGCTGTTTCATTCCCTTAATAAGTGCCATATCACTACTCTAACTACTGAGTTTTCTTCTGATAATAATATAGATCTATTCGCATATATAATATAAGTCATAATTATAAGAATTTACCTTGTACTAAATAGGATCCAACTAATAAATAAGAGAGAGATGGTCAATAAGATAGAAACAAGTAACAAAGAATCTGGCTACTGCCGATAAGACCTTAACTGATAACTATAAGAAGCGGTAGATTAACCGAGTACTCGACCGAAGAAACTCAATGCCCCGGGAAGGGTTTAGTCTCCTTTTTCCGCCTTTGAGTCTGCGCGTCGTCATCACTTGCTTTGCTGACTTCGATTCTAGGGCTCCTGAGCCGATCCTCACTTTGCTGTTTCAAACTAGCGCTTGCCACTTTCATCCTTAAACTCAAAACTAGGGATCTGGCTACTTGCCTTAAAGCTGACTTTGCTTACCTTTACTCTTAAACTAATGCCCTTCACTCTGCCCTTCCCGGCGTTTACTCTTAACACCGAACCAATGTAGATGGAGCTAGATATGAATCAACAAAAGCCAAGATCTGGAGAAGTATCTTTAGCAACAAAAGAAGCTGTTTGAAAGTCAGAGTTAAGGATAGAATCTAGTATTGGTTAGCAGCTAAGGTCAAATAAAATACTTCTGGAGCTCCCTTACCCGTCAAGTAAGATTTACAGGAGTAGTACGAGTTTCTAAGGTAGTATTCACAAAGGAAAATAATTTACCCATTGGCATGAGAACCAGTCGCATACACAGAAGTCTGATGACACCCGAAATCTTGCAAGAGAGATTGAAGCAAATGAGATTTCAAACTAGATTGGGGATATCCTCTATGAAAGAATCATTGCTACTATACTATAAGAAAGAATCATTGCTAATCTCATTTATAGTGTTGTTTACAAATAAGATATTGAAACAAAAAGAGATACAACGGGAAGCAGCTAAAACTCATTAAGTTAAGGATCCTCTATAGTGTGTAATATTAAAGCAGTAGAGTAGTGTGTACATTGAGCCAAGCCAACTGAAGAGATCTCAAAGTCAAAGATGATATTGAAAACCAGTAAAGTAGGTCAAAATGGAAACAAATGATCTTCCATAAAGTATGCATAATTACCTTGTAGGAAAGGGACACGAAGAACGCTCGCAAAAAGGAGTCCTTCAAATTCCAATTTCAACTCAACATAGGATATAAATGGAATATTAGGAAGTGGAGACCAGAAGAAAGAGGAAAAAGGGATGTATTCTCCATGATAAAATTAGCCTTAATGCCTATACCTTACTTAGTGGAGAGGACATAGACATATATGCAAGGCCATAGAATCTAGTCATATAACATGTTGAAAAAACATTTGGAGACATCACCTCGAATTCAAACAAGATCTTTTTGCGAGAAAGAGATATCCATAATGGCCAGGTAACATATGTCAAAACCCAGAGTGCATCAAACAAAGAAAGGAATAGGCCGCTAACTTGGCAGCGTGGGCCAAACATCTACATTTTAGAGGGGTGTAGGAGCTCGGCGAGAATAAGCGTCGTGCCGGATTCATCTTCAACTGAAAGAATCTGATTATTAATCATAAAAGACTCTAAAGGAAACTGACTCATATCATATGGAGAAGAATTAATGTAAACAAACTGCTTCCTATTCCTAAAAGCAACTTACTTATATAGAATTTAGGTAACCAAAGAAAAAAGAGCTTATAAAAAGCAATGCTGTGTTGGGTTACGCGCATATATCATATGCTACTTATAAAAGCACTTTATCCTGTTGTGAGATCCTCGCCTTTTGAACCTCGCTTCGCCCCCTTACTCCGTTGGCACTTCACTTTTATACATTCAATGCTTTCACTCTCCACGCTCTATACAAGCTTTATCACTGCCTTTTATTCCCCGAACTATGGTAGTTACTGTGTTGGAGGTTGCATACTTACTCTACCATTTGGGAGAGAGATAGGTATTAGGGATATAGGGTCGGACGAGCATCTACTTCCTGTAGAAACCACCTTATGATGTAGCTACTTGACTTCTTACCTCTAACAAAAATATGATGCACCTACTCTTTTCAAAATGCCAATGTCCCCTCCCCTCCCGGTTCTACTATTTTCTTTAAGTTAGGTGGGATTCATCAATCCGATATAGTAAATTGAGGTAATGGATCTAAACCAGAGAAATATGATACTTTGTCGCGGCTGGTTGATAGCAGCCCTGCAGCTAAGGGATTTGCAGAGGCAGGAATTCAACTCAAAGAAAAGCCCCTCGAGCTCACACATCTCTTTGAAGCTAGGCATGGCTTATCAGTCTTATTTCCGACTTCTTCTCCTACGATCAAGAGGTCAGCTCGATCTACCTATCAAGTTTCGGATTGGACGGGGATGAAGCTAATCTGAAAGTGGCATGGATAGGCGTTATTCTCGCTCAGCGACTCAGTGCTCCCCTTCTGGGTACATATGGGCTGGGTCGGTAGCAGGATACCGGCTAGCTTAATTCGGTTTATAGAGGGGGGTTATCCTTTCAGCCTTATCAGGAGCAGGCAGGAAGCTGCTCACTCAATCAGTGGGGCATGCCGGCTACGCTTTCTCAAATAAGGGAGTTGGAATGAATGCTACTGGATATCTCATGGCAACGACTGGTGGATGGCAGTGGCTCATCACGATCAATCTTATTCTTCTTCTTTGTTAATGATTATAGCTGGGATGGGATGGGAACTTATCTACTCTATCCGGACGGTTATACCTGTTCACTGAAATGATGGTTTTTGATCCAAGTATACGAATCAAAAGTCAGTCTTGGAGCTGGTAGGGGCGGTTGTATTGTGGTTACTTTGGGTCTATCTAAGGGAATTGCCAGGCAGGGTTCAGTCAGAGCGATAGCCCCTTTCATTTCGTAGGCGATCTATCTCTATAGCTACTTTACTTAGATTTGGTTTTCTTACAGTACAGTTCTAATCAATGGAATTCCATAATCTATTTTTGGAATTTGACTGTGAGAGCCTTAAGGCGAGTAGTGATCCTAAGTGGAGTGAATTAGCAAAGCAAGTTCTTTACTTGCCCGGAGACTTGGATACCTTCTTCAATTCTTGGACCTATCTATCCTCTTATTTTTTAAGAGATGGGGGCTTTGTTTGCTATTCCCGCGTATTGTTTGTATTTCTTTATCCCGTTTTTCTTTTGACTTTGTTTCAGCTCTTCCTTCATCTTCTCAGGGAGCCGGCCATGCTTTTGCCCGAGTGATATGATCCCTGCGGTAGGGTTTCCTTGTATAATTGGCTTTCCCCCTTTGATTTTGATATATCTTACAAAGAGAACAGGTTTTAAGAGCATCCTTTCTTTCGCTTAGAGATTCATTCCATTCCGACCTAGCTTAATGACTACTCTGCAAGAATAGTTGAGTTTGATAAGGGACAGTTATATAAGTTGATACTTCTTCGACAGTTAGATAAGTTTCTATCTATTGATTCGCCCTTGATTGCTTCTTTTTCTTATTCTGATACATATGTTCAGTTATTGGAGTTTGGGCCAGTAGTAAGCAGTGAGTCAGTAGCTTTAGAGCAATGAGAGCTTTAGAGCAACGAGTCCAGTGTCTAGTTACGCTATTATAATAGTTGCGCAAGCTAGATAAGATTCTTTACTTTAGAGCCAACAGTAATAGGTAAGTCTAGAGAACAAAGGTACTCTCGAAAGGAAAGGTTCGCTCCAATACCGACAGTTCGAAAAGATAGCGGTGCAAAGCGTAGTAAGCAGATAGAGCAATGCAAAGATCAGTTCCAGTTCGAGGTAAGGAGTAAAAGGAATAAGGATTTAAAGCTCCAGTTAGCGCCCCAAGTGAGTCAGTAGCAAGCTATTCTGTCCTGAAGTAAGTATGGGTTCATTGCGAGTCAGAGTAAGTGTGCTTTATTTTATCCTCTATAGAGTAAGTGAAGTGTTTTATCCTACATAATAAAGAATGGGAATTTCACTAACGGAACTGAAACTGCTGAAGCAGAGGATGTATAAGTATAAGAAGCAACTGAATCCAATCTAAAGTAAACAATAGAATGTCCTGTTTGAGTGAAATCGTAGAGAGAAGAAGCAAGTGGGGAAGTTAAGTTGGTATCTGGAGTAAGAGTAGGCCCAGACTCGGTGGCTAAAAAAGGGTCAACAACAAGTGCTTCTGTAAGTGATAAAGTATAAGTGGGTTTAGGTGATTGATTCGCTTTCCATTTATTATCGGCTAACGTAGGATGCCGTTGCTAAGTCCCTATTTCATGGCGTTAGGGGCCTCTCCTAATTAAGTACATAGTACAAGGTGATTTACAAGTCCTGTTTTTGTCAACTCGAATAGCATTAGCAGAGGAAGCACCAACCTATCTCTTCTCTTAGCACCAACTTATCTCTTCTCTTAGCACCAACTAACTAACCCATATAAGAACCTAGTGCATAAGCTGGAACTACACTTTACACTTGCAGTTGACAATCAAACCTCTACCTCTCTTCTACCTACGACAAATACAAGAAAAGAACTGGCAATTCATAAGGGCACTTTGGCATTGCTTCCTTAATAGATGAAGCAAGGGATGAAACTCAAATTCCTGATACCGCCAACTAATTATTATTATAGGATAAAATGAATTATAAGAGCAGCTAAATAAGAGCAGATAAGTGGGTTTCATAGGGTCATTCATTTGCCATTAACTAATTTTAACTAACCTCTGTTCAAGGACGAGAAAGAGGTCTTCCGCTGCAGCTGGTGGTATGCAGGGTTAAGAGGATAGAAAGTACTGACTTTGAAGCGAGAGAATCCACAATTAAATATCTGAATCCAAATCTAAGCTCCCATGCCTACTGGAGCTAAGGGCAGAATCAAATACAGAGTTTGAAGCGAGGTGTTGTACTAATTATAATAAGAATGCCCAGACTTAGTTTCAAGATTAGAAACAAGATCACAGGATCCACTGCTGGGCTAGAGGATGAGTAATGCTTATTAAGTAGTGCCAATTTTGTCAACAAGAAAACTAGGTGGGTTGGCGAGAGAAGCGGATACAAAGGCAGAAGAATTTACCTACCCTGTGTTAAGTCCTTCAGCCTAAGAATTTTCGGTGGGGGGGGCATATAAGAATGGATAGCTAACCAACCCCGTGTTTCTCTTTTCAGAATGTAGTTTAAGTGTGGTTTAGTGTAAGAATGCCATATCGAGTAAGAAAATAATGTAACAATATACCTATTACCGAGCCCAGCCCTGCATAGAATTACTAAACTCCCGATTCAAGTATAAAGAAAGTAAACTCATACTTTTAGCGCAGGACCTCTCTTTGAGGAACCGTTTGATACTTCATCTGGGCATTTGGCTTCTAGAGACTTAGACACTGAATATGCTGTATGGAGACTTAGACACTTAAGAACCAACCTCATAACTAGGAACTCCACCACGGAAAATAAGGCTGGAACCAGCTACTAATAGAATAGATCTGGTGCTTTGAAGTCCTTGAACCGACCTCTCTTATTCTCCTACTATCGTCTCGAAGTCTCTTACTACTGTCTTCAAGCCCCGCTTATGGTGTTTTAGTAGCCTAGCGCGCCACCCCCCCCCCCACTTCTTTGTCTGGGCCTGCCATCTTTACATCTAAATCTGACTTGTTTGTTTCAAACTTCCTGCGGACACCTAATCTTACTTGTGAGTCAGAACTCCTGCTTTGCTTCTAGGCATTAATCCACTAACTTTGGCTATGACTATTGCTTTTGACTTTCATTATTTCACTATAGGTAGGCTCGACATCCTTCCCATCTTATCCATCTACGCTTGCTTAGAGCCTTGCTTACTAGTTTATTGGTTCCAGTCCCAACTCTTAAACTGATATTACCACCTTAGAGTATGCCTCCCCCTTATCTAATTCTATGCATCCCTACTTCAATACCTATGTTCTGTTTTCGTTTGTTAGGATTTGCTTGTTGGCTTACAAGCTAAACCTCTCTCTTATATACGTTAGGACCAAACTCAACTGATTCACCTCACGTAATTAAGGCCTCTTCAACGGGTGAGTAAGTCGAACTCTCTTTCGCCTGGTTATGATCCGATTTATTAATTCTATTATATTTCGAGTGAACGCTCTGATAGAAACTAAGTAAAGATGTATTGAAACAAAGAAAAGAAGTACATCATCTATTCTTTATTTGTACCTATTTATACAGGAGAAGAAAATATTAGAAGGATTAGACTATTGAGGATTTCCCTCAATAGCTTAGCTAATATGCTAAAAGTTGTTACAGTAATCTTATCGCTTAACATGCCCTCGTAAGATTATGCTCATGTTAAGGACACCAATCTTGGACCTATAAAGTGAAAAATAGCTTGCGGGCAAGTGGCTTCGTGAGAGAGTCTGCCAGTAGATCTGCCGTATAAACATAAGAAACAGGTAGTTGTCAGTTGATCTCTTGATCTCATACAAAATGAAAGTAATTGCTATATATTTCATACAAGAGTGAATTACTGGATTTGCACATACGTAGGTGGCTCCGATATTATCACAATATATGGTAGGAGTGACAGAAGAGCGTATGTCAAGTTCTGTGAGCAGATTTATCACCCAATTAAGTTCTATAGTTGTAATAGAGCGATACTCAGCTTCAGTGGTTGACCAAGCAATGATCTTTTATTTCTTAGAACTCCAACTGATTGGACTAGTGCCTAGAAAATTGATACCCAGATGTCGATGTTCTATCATCAACATTTCCAACTTAATCAGCGTCAATATAAGCATGAAGTTAGAGTGGAGTGTTTTTGTAGAGAAATATGCCATATTCAAGAGTACCATTAAGATAACGTAATACTCTTTAACTGCTGACCAATGTGTAGTAGACGGTCTATGTATGAATTGGGACAACTTGTTAATGACAAATGAAATATCTGGGCAGGTGATAGTCAAATATTGTAAAGAGCCAATTACTTATCGATATTGTGTAGAATCCGTAGTAGGACTTCCATCATTTAATTGAAGCGATTCACCAGTAGAAAGGGGAGTGGAAATATCATTTGCATCCTTTGTCTTAACTAATAAGTCTTGAGTATACTTTCTTTGAGAGAGGAAGAGTCCAGAATATGTAGACATTGCTTCCACTCCCAAAAAATAATTCAAGGGACCAAGATTTTTGAGGGAGAATCTAGCGACCAACTTCTTAATGAACATTGTAACCTCCATAGAGTTATTATCGGTCATAATGATATCATCCACGTAGACTAAAAGATATATTGTACTACTCGGTTGTTGATGGAGAAATGAGGAGGTATCAGACTTAGAGTTAGAGAAGCCGACTGATACAAAAAATGAGCCGAGTTCTTTGTACCAGGCTAGCGGAGCTTGCCGAAGACCATAGATAGCCTTGTGGAGTCTACAGACATGTTTCAGATACTAAGGATGAAGAAAATTAGGAGATTATTCCATAAAGACATCGTCAGTTAATGTTCCTTGTAAGAATGCATTGTTGACATCAAGTTGTCGTAGTTGCCAACCTTTTGAAATGACTAAACTTAGAATTAGTCGGATTATTGTGGATTTAACAACTAGACTAAATGTCTTTGTAAAATCAACGCCAGGATGTTGATAAAAGCCTTTGGCCACTAAACGTGCCTTATACCTAGCAATGGACCCATCAGGGTTCCGCTTAACTCGAAAAACCCACTTACATCCGATGACATTTCGTGCGGGATAAAACGGAACAAGTGTCCAGGTAGAGTTATGAAGGAGGGCGTCATACTCATCAGACATAGCTTGATGCTAGTAAGAAGATTTTTGAGCTTGAATAACCATGGTAGGTTTACAGATCTCAATAAAGGGAGTCACAATTGTATTGAGGTCAAGAACCTGACGTGGTTTGAAAATACCACTTTTAGAGCATGTTGTCATGGAATGTCTAAGTGGTTTAGGAGATAACAGCGAAATGAGTGCTGAAGAAGTAATAGAACAGGGTGAATTGGACTGAGGAACAATAGTGGAAGTAGGCAGGGATGAAGGAAATACTGGTGATTGAGTGTCCAAAGACTGGATGTCTGAGGCAGGAGGTATATATGTAGAAGAAGGAGAGGAAAAAGAGGGAGCGAGATGTTGTATTAGAGAAGCACTTCATTCATGTATGTGAGTTGGAGTGGGTGATTCTTGTGAAGGCTCATTGGATAATGGCATGTGCCAATGATATATAGTCAGCAGAGTAGTTGGCAAAGTAAGAGATTTAGACTAGTGAAATGGAAAAGACTCCACAAAGACCACATGCGAGACACAAAGACCTTGTGAGTCAAAGGATCATAGCGTCGGTAAGCATTATGTTTAAGAGAGTAACCAATGAAGGTGCAAGGTTTTGACCATGGGACTAGTTTATGTGATGCATAAGGACGTAACCAAGGAGAGCAGACACAACCAAAGACTCTAAATTTCTGAAGGTTTGCGGGTTTATGAAATAGTTTTTCAAAAGATGATTGATCCTGGAGGACTGAAGTAGGCATATGATTAATCAGATAGACTGCAGTCTAGAAGGCTGTAGACCAAAAAATAGTTGGCATGGAAGCATGATGGAGAAGTGTAGGACCAGTTTCAATTATATGCCGATGTTTGTATTCGGTTGAGCCAACTAGCTGAGGAGTGTACGGAGGAGACTTGAGATGTTGAATACCACAAGTATTTAAGTATGGTGTTAGATATTAGTATTCAACTCCACCGTCAGAGTAAACTATTTTAATGGTGGACTGAAAGACATTTTTCACCATTTTTTTGAAGGTAATGAAGGTTTTAGAGACCTCAAACTTATATTGAAGAGGATACAACTAAGTATATTTGGTAAAATAATCAACAAAGATAATATAAAATTTAAATTTGTTAAATAAAATACTTAGTGCAGGACCCCAAACATTAGTATACAAAATTTTAAACGGTTGTGAGCAAGAGATAGAAGAAAGTTCAAAAGGTAATCTATGACTTTTATTACTAAAATATGCATCACAATGAGTAACACTAGAACTTGCTTTAACAGATGGAAGAGAATAACGTAAACAAAATTTTTAGAGAGTTGAGGAAGAAGGGTGACCCAGACGATGATGCCACACATCCATTGGAACAATAATAGAAGAGTAGGCAGTGGGCTGAGAGATCGATGGCCACTGGTAGATGTTATCTTTACTCTTACCTTGAATTAACAATGCCCCCATGCTCAGATCCTTGACAAAAAAGGAGTTATGAGATAATTCAATGGATGTATTATTTTGTTTATAGAATTGAGAGATAGAAATAAGATTCTATTTGATATGAGGAGCGCATAACACATCACCAAGTGTAAAAGTACGAGAATGCGAATTAAGCATTGTGGAACCAATATGAGTGATGGGAAGTCGCTTACCATTACCGATGATGATGTCATCGGTACCACCATAGCTATTGTGAAGGGACAAGTTCTGGAGGTCCGAGGTGATGTGATGGGAGGCACTAGAGTCCATAACTCAGGAATGTTGATCAGAAGTTGGTGCAGCAGCAAGATGTGCTTGGGGCATGGTAGCGAAAGGTCGACGACGAGACCGACAGACATTAGCGGAGTGACCAACCTTATCACACAGCTAACAGACTATGCGTTGTTGAGGCATAGGAGTAGGTCGCCAAGGTTGTTGATAGTTGATGTTGCTACCTGGAGGCATGAGAGCAGGACACCAAGGCTATTGGCTTCCTTGAGGCAGAGCTTATGCAAGTCATTTGTTGATAGGTTTAGAATGCTGATTGTTCTTCCTTTTTCATTTGTGACTCACCTGAGCAATAATAGGTGGGCCTGAAACCTTATCTTCATGCTTTAGATATAACTCCTAGTCAGTCAACTTGTCAGACAGCTCCTCAAATGATAGTGACGAGTCACGTGCCCGTATTGCTACTGCCAATTCTTTGTACTCAACTCCAAGACCATTAAGAGTGTGAACAACAATTTCATCATCACTTAGGTGGTGCCCTGTTAATGCTAAATCATCGATAATAAGTTTTATATGTTGGAGATAATTACTGATGGTACTTCCCTCTTATTTGGTGTTCATGAGTCGTGAGAGGAGGCCGAGCATATGAGTACATAAACGATTAGCCAATGTAGTTTGCAACTTGCACCAGGCTTCAGTAGCAGTAGCACATGAAGATATAAGTGGTGCAATGGAACCAACAATAGAGGCTTGAATTGCTTGGAGAATGAGACGATCTTAACATAACCATAACTTAAGCTCCGGATTTGATACTGGACTTGGTGCCCTTGGGATGGTGATCATTTCTAGTGGACAACTGAAAGATCCATCAACATAGCCTAGTAAATCATAGCCAAAGAGGAGATTAGAAAACTGAGCATGCCAGGATGCGTAGTTTTCTCTTCTAGATAATTTATTGGGGATGAGGGCTGCATCATTAATAGATACAATCCCTGTATGTTGAAAAGCACTATTGCTTCCTATGGGAATAATAATTGGAACTTGAGAGGTAGAAGACAAAGACATTAATTAGGGGAGATGATACCAAGCACTATTGTTTTTGGGTCTGAAAGATATGCGGTGGTGAATGACTTGTAGATCCGGTGTGTGCTAGAAATAAGGTTGTATGCTATGCAAATAGGCCACTATAGGAGGCAGTAGAGATATGAGAGAACGTTGTTGTTACCAGGTAGGTGGCTAGGAGCAAATGTAGCAGCTTCCTACTCTTCTCTTTAACTCTTTAACCTCAACTGGGAGCAAAGGCAGATAATAGAGGGAGGAGTTAATCGGCCATCGAAGAAGGGAATGAGTAGCCAATGACTGTCGGCGCTGGGAGTTCGACGAGGCACTGTCCAATGGAGGAAGAGCACCACAGCTGTGTGGAAACTAGAGCAAGGTACAGTAGCGACGACAGCAGGTAGTAGGACAGTGAGAAGACGCTAGTTGTTAAATCAAAGAAAGGGGAGGGTTTAGTGAAAGAAAGGAAGCTCCAAGCTATGATTCAAGTGGAGAGATAGTAGTGGCAGACTAGTGTTTAGTAGAATAAGTCTTCTCAGTAGTGGTTCAATAGTAGCCAGCTTAAAAGCTGCCCTCTATTTCTACTTTTTAGGCAAGAGGAAGGTTGAAGGCACTGTCCACTGGAAGCGTGCTTGTCGGTGGCTTGTTTTGCAGCAGCGGACACCATCGACGTGGTTGGGTAGCAGACGTAGTAGGACAGCAATGCAGGAAGATGGTGGTGCTCACTAGGTGCTGCCGAGGATGACCTTTGCGGACAACCATCCTCTCCTCCACAAAAGAGGTGGAGGAGGAGGCTAGGAGACAGAGAGCCACGATTGTGGCGTTGGCGAGGCTGCATAGGAGATTAACGTCGATCCAGCTAGGCAAAATCGGTGTTGTGCCTGCGTCCTATTGTGCGAGTTGATGGGTTAGAAGGGTCTCACCAAGCCTGATGGGGCGACGAGAGTGCGCCCACAATCGGGGTCCTTAGCCAGCTTCATGAGTAGTGGAAGAAGAGACGATGCCGGGAGGTCAGTGCCGATCTTGTAGGTTCCATCGGTAGAGCAAAGGCATAGTTGGACAACATCGTCGACAAGGTTGTTGCCAGAGGAAGTAGAAAGGCCTTTGGTTTCCTACTATTTGCGCGTGGAAAAAGCAATCGGAAGATGCGACAAGGTGCTGTCTAACAGAGGAAGAGGGTTGCGGCTACGTGGCAGTGGCGGTGGCAGCAGTTGTGAGCAATGGCAATGCACGATGCAGCGGCAGATTGCTGGTTGGAAGGAGCGGAGCCAGAGATTAGATCCGGCAGCAGGGGATAGAGGAGCAACAAGGCAGTCGAAGGTGATAAGTGCTAGCGGCTGCTCTGCTCTAGCCTTGAACAAGTTGTTACAGTAATCTTGTCGCTTAACATGCTCCGTGTGAAAGAAAGGGAGAACAAGCATTATTGCATAACCCGCGAATCCATCTAAGCGGTCCGATTAGAGAAATTCCATCCATGGCACGTATAGCTACCGATTCGATCACTCTATCGAGTAAAGGTATGATTCAATTGATTCTTAACACCTTAATTGATGGGCTAAAACCAAAAATCTCTTTCCAGATCTGATAAGCCAATACATTCTAGAGCTTTCTCGGCTTAATGACTCTTCAGCTTAAGGAGTTTACTACTTAACAACACCAATAACGGGGCAAGACAGCACCTTAGACACTAGTTAACCACGGTATTTGATTCTGGTTATTGGCTGTACCCTAGAAATAGAAAAAAGCATAGATTAAAGAAGCGGTACTCTTCACTTGAGATAAGGGATAACAAGAGGAAAGAAAAGAGAGATGGTTTAGTAGGGACTAATCCGCCATTCGATCCATGCCGTGAGGAATAACACCACTATAGAACGCATTTCAGCTTAAACTATACACCAACTTATTTGACATATATAGTTTTCTTCTATCAGTCTTGCAAATGCATTTCTTTTATCATTGGACCTTTTTGATGTCTAGTACGTATCTAAGGATTGGACGATTTACCCTTTCCTATCAAAGCAGGGAATAGGTTTGTTTTTTTACCATGGTTACACGAACACTACTTTTGCTGGGTCTACCAGGGAGGGTTTTTACCATGGCTACACCAGGGGAGTTTTCCTCTAGATTATAACAGCGAGCAATAAATAGTGAAAAAAGGGAAAGAGTGAGCCACCTCGATCCCGATCTCCATCCCACTATGGAAGTAGGAAATCCATATCTTCCATTCTTACTATACTGGCTCTCGTTCTCGCACTGCGAACTTGCTTTTGGGTTTTAGCCTGCCTTTACTTCTTTTGAGGCTTACTATATTGCTTTATGAGCCTATGAGTTAGAGCCTACCCCCTCTTTGTTTCTTGAATCTAATTCAAGTGATTCATACAAGTGGGAAATATCATGATAACTGAATTGGAGGGCAGGCCTTCGGCTAGTTTTTTTCATGCAGCTTGAATACATAGGTAATGGTGATATGCCGGAAGAGATAGACTTAGAGAAGTGGTCTTAGCAGCATAGGAAAGCTTATCTGGCTGATTAGTTGAGGGGTTCTGGCTATTCGTTGAGTCCAATAGGTTGGTTGGCCTTTCGATAGGTTCTTTCATTCAATTGAGAACGCACAAGTCCATTCCATCATCTTCCTCATTTTTTTTGTTAGCTATTTAAATACAAGTCGAGAGATAGAATAGAGAGAAAGATTGTTCAAGGTTTTTGGCAGTGCTAGCTGGATATTGGGAGTAGGAGATAAATTGGTGTGTGGGAGAGCAATAGAGGAATTGGATTCATGCTTTCCACTAATAGAGCCTGCCCGGGTCTTTGTCACGCTTTATGCTTTGAAGAATCTACTTGCCTTCTCTTGCATCATTAGATCTGCCCGATACTAGATCACTTAGATACGAGTAATCCACTCGATGCTAGATCACTTAGATACGAGTACAGGAGTGAAGCCGCCAGCACTAGGACTTGAAAGAGCAGAAGAGGCGGCCCTTTCACTGTGCAATAGATGCATTTATCTATCCTATAATGTAAGTAAGTAAGCAACAAAACACCTTCATAGTTGTATCAGAGTGTGATTCCTGCTATGTCCCCTTCCATTCCTAGTTGTGTTTCCTCTGTTTCTGTATTAGGTACCCTCTAAGTATTACTATTAGTTCCATACCCAGATTACTATTAGTCCCATATCTGGAGCTATTAGTATTAGAGCCGAGAGGAGCTCTGTTCGAAAGAAATAAAAGCAATCAAGGAATCAAACAAGTAAGTAACAGAATCAACCTAACGAGTATAGGGGTGAGCTAATGAATGACATACTTACAAGCATAGGCATTTCAGCAATAAGTATAAGCATTAAAGCAAGGGGCAAGTACCAATACCAAAATGAAAGCAGGGAGATATAGGCGAACCTACAACAATGAAAGGGAAAGAGCGTAGCGGCTTTTTCTGCTTTTCTTTGGAATGATAGATCAGTTGTACCATTGTTATAAGTCAAATCGCTCTTTCCTATTCTCTTGTTCACACTACTTCTTCTCTATCTCTAAAGACATGCTTCACTTAAATCAATCTCTAAAGACAGGCTTCAATCTGTATCTCTCTCTAATTCACTAACCTAGTAACAGGGCGGGCAGTCTCAAGTAAATACTGAATTCTTATTCGAGTGTAGTGCCTTGTCAAAGCAAGAATCATTCTTTTGCACACTAACAAGCTATGGAACAAGCAAAAGTGCTGATGTTCAGTTTTGGAGTTTAGAGTAACGGTGCCTCCATCCTTCCTTATAGTCCAGTGTTTATATGCCTAGCTGAGTTCTTAAAAGGAGTAAGCTGTGTTATTATTCAATTTCATAATAGGTCTAGTCTAGCCCATTCAATTCAATTCAAACAAGCAAGGGCTTCTCTTTCAGAAAACTATGAAAGTCTGGGCAATCAGTATATCCTCTATGACAACACAAGCAACAAAAAGAGCTGATCTATACTCCTCAACAATAACATCAATATATATTCTTATTCTTTACTTAGTAGGGTGCATTATTAAGGCACCATTCTAAAGCTGACGACTCAATAGATTACTTCCCAACTGAGCTTGCTGAACCGACATAAGAACCTATCTCATAGACAAAGAAAAGAGCTCTAGCGGCACAAGAACCAATACTTTCTTATTTGCTTTCTTCCCTTAAACTCGGAGTTGGCCTTAACTAATTCTAATTCTCTGCAACTAAACTACTAAACAAGCAACCACTGGACAAGCAACAACGATATAATTTAGCCATCTAAAGATCAATTCCCCATCTTATAATAAGCGCAGCTAACGCTGCCCTTTGGTCGAGCTATAGCCAGCAGCCCAGCAACTAGCACTACTGCCCTCTCTTTTGATTCTTTCTATTTGTAGTTGATTTCCTATTTGATAGATCTATTATTGTTAGTGAGTGATATAAGGCCTTGTCGGCAGTAGATGCATTCCAGTATCGTAGGGGAGGGTATCGATTCTTTTACTGATTAGTTATAGTCGTTAGTGCACAGTTGAATTCCCTTTCTCTGGTTTCAGTATTGGAAGCATTGTTTGATTATGAGTTTATCTCGTTGCTTGTCGAGTTGTTCTCCTATGGTTATTACCTATATTCCATATGTGCGATAGTTTCTTCTAGATGATCATACCTATGCTTAGTGTGTGCTACATCGTACCTATTTCTCTGTTATAAAGATGTATAAGCAAGTAAAGTAAAGAGTGGGTGTTAGGGTGAAAGAAGGGAAGGGTGAGCCTAAATACATTATTATTGATTTTGTATTATAGTTGTGCTCGAGTTACTTGACCGTTCTAACTATCCTTGTCATCAAACCAACAAACCCGCCTTCTATTCTTGGCATACGCATCTCCCCTATCCGGTCTATACCCTGAATTCTGTATTTACCTCCATGGGTGCTCCCTCTCTTTATCTTAAATGGATGCCACTCTCTATAAGAATTGCACTGGTATGGGCAAGGTTGCTGCTACTTACTACCAGATGTGCAACTACTCCTATTAGAATCAATCGCTACTGCCAAGGATCTAATCACTGCCCTAGACAAGCAGGCTTGCCCTAGTGCTTGTCATAATCAAGCTCCAAACCAGGAAATCGACTACTACCAACAGGAATGGAACAAGTGCTTCTAAGCCTAAAACAGAGGAATAGGGAATTGAACTATCGCTTCCACGCCTCTACTCCCGAGTTGCATACTTACTATACTACCCATCAGTCTTACTATGCCTTCTCCCCGACTTGGCACCACTTACTTTCTTTCTTTAGGGTAGTTTAAAAGCAAGGAGGCAAGCCGAATCTCTACTGTGTTGGTGTTAGGGTCAGCTTAACTTCAAGTTTAGGTCGGGTGTTTGATTGACTTTAAGCCGAGAATGAGGAGTTACTACTTTGGCACAACAATACTTAGTGCTTCAGCTAAAGCAAAGGAGTTCTAAATGAATAAAGGTTCTTATGGAAGAACAGGATTGAGCTCCATAGTCAAATTGAAATTCATGAGTTGATTCTGTGCAAGCTTATTATTCATTATTGTTTTATGGTGTGCTAGGCAGGAAAGGATGTAGTAGAGTCAAGTGAAAAGTAGTAGAGTCAAGTTACCAAGAAGTAGTAGGATTAATGAATTACTTTATTTGAGTTAGTAGTTGTGTCATTAAGCTCTACAATTGGTGTGCACCTTCTTTCTATTCAACAAGCCCTGTGCGCATTCGCTTACTTTGTTTGCTTAAAGTGCTTACGTGAGTTTGTTCGGCATGGTCTCATAGCATACTCCGGGAAAGGAAGCCGAATCATCAGTTGTATGAAAGTAAGCAACAAACAATACCGCAAGTTAGCTAGTTTACCTAGAAGTGATAGATTCACTCTTGTTTTACTTCGTCCCAACTGTCTTGATACTAGGTTAAGGTGAATGTGAGTTAGAGAGATTAAGCAATCAGATCTTCTGTACAAGAAAAAAGCAATGGTGAGCTAACGGGAACAAAAGATAAGAGAGAAGGGTAATATTCAATCTTTATATAACTTTATGGTGATCGAAAGAATAAGTAGTTCTAGCATTGTCTACGTGCCAGGTAAGTATTGTTCGGCAAAAGCAAAGGGAATAATGTCTTTATAAACATCTGTATCACATGGTTGCTTCGATGGATGAGATTAATGTTTGAAAAGGTGAGTGCACTTGTTATATCTATCTATATATTAGTAACCACAGAGAAAGGAAAGGTAGCCTAGATCTCGAGAACGTAAAGCATTGAGTGTCAGTAGTTAAAGCCCAGTTGAGAGTTTAGTCTAGTGGAAGACCCTATTTGTAGTGATTCAATTTCTGTTATCAATAGTGTATTTCTTTATTCCTATATTGATTTGTTATTAAAGTAGTAAAGTTATGTCATTGTGGAATCCGTATTTGAAACTCGAGAAGAAGGTCAAACCGAATCCAAGGATGAAATTACTGTTACAAGTCGAGTTGGGGTGCAAGGAATTATGAGAATGAATCCACAAGTGCTCTAAGTCTCCAAGATAAGTGATTGGCTCTAAAAATCCTTAGAAGTCTGGAGCTGCCCTGAACCCTGACATTTCTACTGCTTCTTCTCTCTATGACATAAATGACAGAATTCACTTTAGCCAAAAAAAAAAAAAAGGACTTCTGATGCTGCTCCTTATTCTTCTAGAACTGGGCATTCTCCACCACCACTTAACCTTTACCTTTTTTTATCTTATAGGGTGCACCGGATAAGTAGTTGAGTTACCAACCAGATAGAGAAGAGAGGTTGATACCATGGATTACACTCGGGATGAAAGTAGAATTGGGCGAACAACTGACTCAACACTTGAAACTATACTCTAAAAATTGGAATGGAACTTGCCTGAACAAGACCTAAAGCTAGAGCGCCTACAGCACAATTATCTATCTACTTGTTTAACCTTGATTTAATGTGTTTTGGCATAAAAAATAGGAGTGAAAATAGTCTAGAATACTGTGGAATGATTGGTCACTACATGGAGCCAAAACTATCAAAAAATAGCTCCGTTTTGAGGTATTTTTCATATGCTATAGCGTTTGCTCTGAGCGACATGAAATGTCAGCCATCTCAGCATCTTGGAACTCCCTGGCTGGATGGGGCTTCGAGTATATGTCGGGCGTAGGCTTTCATCAATAATTGAACTTGCCTTGCATCCGATACCTTGGGAACCATCATTTATGGACTTACGACCATTCTTACAACCCTCTAAAGTCCTGTTTCGCTCTCTTTCTCTCTTTTCTCTGTTGCTTTACTTGTACAGCTTCCCTCTTTGCGAGATGTTGGGAGTTATCCGTCGCTCGTTTCTAAGCTAATCAACTTCTTCTTTGTAGGTCCTACCGGACCCGTACGAGGTTGTAAGTGGGCTGACTCTTTACGGATAGATAATGCTTTTGGCGTTTCATGACTTAGGTCATCCTAGCTAAGTTCGAAACAGTGGGCAGGGTTGTTTCACGACTTAGGCAATTTCAGCTAAGTCTTCGAGAGTGCCACTAGGGTGTCACATAGCTTAAGTAAATTCAACTAAGTTCGTGATAGTATAGTATTAGAGCAGGCAAGCAATTCAAACGAACAACGAAGAAGATTCGCAATCTCGCCATGGTGAAACATCATAGTGAATCAAGTAAGATAGAGTAAGCTGGACCCTTGTTCCAAGTAGCCGTAGGTGGGCTATAAGTGCAAACTCACTCGTAAACTATTAGAGTCGCTCACGAGGAGCGCGGTAGTAAACAAGACAAGCATGAAGTCGGGTATTCTTCACAAGTGGAGGAGGTGCCATCTAGAGTGCCAATTAGGAAAAAAAACCACAAGAATAGACTTACAATGGTGGAAACCCATCTCAATATTCTTGAAGTAAGCTAGGAGGAACTCTACCAAGGTCAACGAAGGCTCCTTAGGATAGAGAGCTCGAAAGAAGAAGCTGAATCTCAGATTAAGAAAGTTAAATCCCTAGTTGATCACTGATAGTGGATACCAAAGATTCTGTACGACATCTATATGAAATTATAGCCGAACTCATAACTAAGGTGATGGTGTTAACAAGGACTCTTGATGCAGGAGGGAATAATACCTGCGCTACGTCACCACAAAGCTTCAGGGCACCAGAGCCACATTTCTATGGGGGTGCTAGGGATGCCAATGAGCTTGAAAATTTTCTGTTCGATATAGAACAGTATTTTCGTACTACGAGGCTCGATTCTGAAGAAACCAAAGTTGCTATAGCAATAATGTATCTGAATGAAGATATAAAACTTTGGTGGCAAACCTATTGGGAAGAGATCCAGCAAGGCTGATGTCGAGTGGATACATGGGAAGACTTGAAGCGAGAGTTGAGAACTCAGTTCTTGCTCAGGAACATAGAGTTTGTCACAAGAAGGAAACTGAGACAAATCCACCAAAGTACATCAATCCGAGACTATGTGAAATAATTTTCAACATTGATACTGGATATACAGGACATGTTTAAAAAAAATAAGTTATTCAGCTTCCTCGATGTCTTGAAGCCATAGGCATAACAAGAACTACATCGGAGGAACATTACAGACGTAGTTGGGGCAATTACAGCCATATAAAGGCTAATTAACTTTGTTTCTTCGGAGGATTTGAAAAAGAAGAAAAAATCTTTGGGAAATCACCCAATAAAATACTCTCGAGCAAAGAAGTCTAGGGGCAAACAAAAGAAGAAGAATTTTCATAAGGGACCGAGCTCAAAAGCTAAAGTCCCAAGTCTGGTGGCTACTTCTTCTGCAGTGGACCATATATGGTGAGGGAGTGCACGAAAAAGTAGGCACTCAATGCTTTAACTGCATCAATATATCCCCACAAGTCAGACAAGGGTAGAGTTATCACCCTTAGTTCGAGTAGTTCTGAATCTAGTAGCAATAGTGAGGCATTGCAAGAACCCAAGAAGAGAGCAATGCATTTGTTGAATGCATTGCAGGGTCAAGTGGGGGATAACATAAATGCAAAGCCACCGAAGGCAGGAAGTAATTAGTTGATATATGTGGACATCAAGCTTAATGGCCGAACAACCCATGCAATAATGGACATAGGTGCTACCCACAATTTTATTACCGATCGTGAAGCTAAGCGACTTGGATTAATCTTGGAGAAGAGCCCAAGTCATATAAAGGTTGTGAACTTGGAGGTCAAGCGGATCTCTGGACAAGCAAAGAGGGTCTCCATCAAGATCGGAACATGGAGCGGGAGCACAAAGTTGATGCTAGTGCCATTGGATGACTTCCAAGTGATTCTTGGAATGGAGTTCATGTATGTGACGAAGTTGGTGCCAATGTCGTTCCTGAACTTCCTATGTCTAATGGGAGGAGATGATCCTAGCGTGTTCCAGTTTCTCAAGGAGCAACTAAGGACCTACTAGTTACAGGTGCCCTGCAAGCCAATTACGCGAGTGATGACACATGTGACACACTGCGTAATCTTTTTACTTATAATTAATATTGGCATATTCTCATATTGTATTATATGTAGCATATATATTGTGATATCCTTGGTTCTGTGCAATAGGAATCAGATCGTGATGAGATCATGATTATGAGATTGATTCATCTTTAAACACAGATCCTAAATAATCCCGGTCATAGGTTACTCAAGAGGGACATTGAGATAACCGGACAGATCGGTGTACTATATACTCGTCCATCTGATGGAGGTGGCTAGTCTCATAGCCACTTGTGTAGAGACACTAAGGATATAGTACAGGTGCTCATTGGAGAATGAGTTCACTGATTGATCCACTTATGGAATGCTGTATGGTTAATGACACCTAATGTCAGACAACAATTCCATAGTCCCAGTTGTGTAACTAGTCCTTGGACTTGAGACACCAAGGATGCCTTGTATGAGTACTCCTTTCTTTGACACCAGACTTACAGGTTTGGAAAGTCCAGATCTGGTACAATTGGTTATTGGGATTGGTAGCCAACCTTACGAAGGCAATTGAGTGTCAATAGATGATCATCCACTCTCAGTATCTTGAAAGGAATATCTCATATGTGCTTGCTTAGATAAATCCTTGGCCAGGGTCATTCAGATTGAGAGAGGAGTTCTCCGATAGAATCCGATTAGAGCAAGACAAATTGATTCCGTACATAACTTGACAGTACTATATCCAATATATGGTCTCTGGGATATTAGTTGGATGAGAGATTATAGATACATGGTAACTGTGGATAGATAGGTCTGATGGATTCGATCCCCTTGTACCGTTTGGGGACTATAGCGTATTAGCCTAGTACGTCCATAGTCGATGAGTCAAGTGAATTATTATAGCGATAATAATTCACTATATCAGAAGGAGTTCTGATGAGAGTAACTCATGGCTAGCTTGATATCGGGCCTAGAGGGTCACACACATATGGTGGATGCTTTAGCGAATAGAGGATTGAATGGAGATCCAATTAGCCCCTATTCTTATTAGATGAGACTCTATGCTGCTGGGCTCCTTAATTAAGGCCCAATTAGAGGCCTAAGAAGATTATTGGATAGAGATCCAATAATGTAAGGTTAGTGGATAATTGCATGGAGATCTAATACCCACTAAGGCAGGAGCCCTAGGGTTTTTTGGTGGCTCTCTATAAATAAGAGGGGAGACTCTTGGTTGATTGGCTACAACTTTAGCCACCACGTCTTATTCTCCTCCCACCCTCTGAGCAAGAGTTACAAGATCAGATTAGAGGAGTTTCGTTACAGAGATCCATAGTGTGGATACCGCTAGAGAGGAGGACGCTTGACCTCCTTCAGCTTCTCCATCCGAATATGGAATATAGGGATATACGATATCCCTAGGTAAAATCAATCTCTCATATATCATGATTTTTTATTTTTACATTTTTCTCGTGACCCCAATCTTTTGCACGATGATTTGATCTGCGTAGGAAACCAATTTTTGTTTTGATTTCTATTGCGCATGTGATGCATCCGCTGTAGGTTTCCCAACAGGACCCATAACAAGTCTTGGCTTTACAATTGAAGAAAGGGGTGCGAAAAGGTGAATCAACCTTTGTAACTGCTATGAAGCTAGAGATACTTAACGGAAAGGCCATTCAAGAACCTGCTGTTATGGCAAACATCCTGAAGGAGTTCTTAGATGTGATGACAACGGAGTTGCTAAGAACTCTACCACCACGCAAAGGCATGGATCATTGGATTGAGCTAGAGCCGAGAGTTAAGCCTCCAGTGAGAACACCATACTGTATGGCCCCTCAAGAGTTAATGAAATTCAGAAAGCAATTAGATGAACTGCACCATTTGGGGCTCCAGTCCTCTTCCAAGAGAAACAAGATGGGAGCCTCTGATTATGTATTGATTATCGAGCCCTCAACAAGGTGACGGTGAAGAACAAGTACCCCATCCCATTCATCATGGATTTGTTCGATTAATTGGGCAAGGCAAAGTACTTCTCCAAACTCGACCTTCAGTCGGGGTATTGGCAGGTGCACATTATAGAAGGTGATGAGGCGAAGACTACCAATGTGACCAAGTATAGAGCATTTGAGTTCTTGGTGATGCCTTTCGGCTTAACCAACACTCCGACCAATTCTGCACTCTAATGAACAAACTGTTCAAGGAGTATCTGGACAAGTTTGTGGTCATCTACTTAGACGATATCATCATTTATAGCCAAACACTTGAGTATGTTAAGCACCTCTGAACAATTTTTAAAGTTCTTAGGGAGAACACCTTGTTCGTGAAGAGGGAAAAGTGCTACTTCGTCCAGCAAAAATTTTATTCTTGGGGCATTGAATCAGCAATGGTTCCATCCGAATGGACAAGTCTAAGGTGTAAGCTATGACGGACTGATGAACACCAAAGAATGTAACAAAGTTGAGATCCTTCCTTGGGTTCATCAACTATTATTGACGCTTTATAGCTGGATACTCGAAGCGCGCAGTTCCACTGACGGAGTTGCTAAAGAAGGAGTAGTCTTGGAGATGGTCAGATAAATGTGAAGTAACATTTCAAGACCTAAAGACTACTGTGTTGGAGGAACCTGTACTTATATTACCAGACTATGGAAAGTCTTTTGAAGTCCAAACAAATGCTTCTGACTTTACTATTAGGGGAGTTCTTATGCATGAGGGTCATATAGTGGCCTACGAGAGTCACAAGCTCAACGAGACCGAGCAGCGATATCCTATGCATGAGAAAGAGATGACAGTGGTGGTCCACTGTATACGAGTGTGGTGATACTACCTTCTGGGAGTACCATTTTTGTTAAGGACGACTATGTCGCATTGAGTTACTTCCAAACTTAAAAGAAACTCTCCCCAAAGCAAGCATGATAGCAGGACTTATTACCTGAGTTCGATATGGTAATGGAGTATAAGCTCAGAAAAGCAAACTCGTGGCCGATGCATTGAGCTGGAAAGTGGAACTAGTGAATGCTATACAGTTGGAGGGCAGAGGCCAAGCAAGTCAATTGCACTCCAACTTCCTTTCCAGGATCAGGGATGTACTGTACCATGATCCTCAAGCAGTTACCCTGATGCAACTCATCAAAGAGGGCAAGGCATGATGATTTTGGGTCTAGAAGGGACTCATCTATACTAAAGGGAATATAGTTTATATTCCATGAGTGAACAAATTGAGACATGAACTCGTAAAAGAGTGTCATGATTCCCTTTGGGTGGGATATCCGGGTATCCACCGAACAATTGCTCTCGTGGAGAGGGCCTTCTATTGGCTGAAGATGAGGACAGATATGGAGGAATATGTTCGAACATGCCTTACTTGTCAACAGGACAAGGTGGAGCAGTAGAAGCCATTGGGACTTTTAGAGCCACTGCCGGTACCAGAAAGGTCATGGGAGAGCATTTCCTTGGACTTCATATCAAGCTTGCCAATAATAGGGGGCCTTGGATTGATACTCATGGTAGTCGATTGGTTTTCTAGGTATGCAACATTCATTGCTGCACCCCTATATTGCTCAGCAGAAGAGGTGGCTAAGTTGATAATGAAGAATGTGGTGAAGTATTGGGGAGTCTCACACAACATCATTAGTGATCGAGATTCTCGATTCGTAGGACAATTTTGGATCGAATTGTTCTAGTCGTTGGGATCTAAATTATACTTCTCCACAAGCCTCTACCCTCAGACATATGGCCGGATTAAAAGAATCAATTTGCTCTTGGAGCAATATCTCTGGCACTACATGAGTGCTAACCAACGAGATTGGGTGAAGCTATTGGACATCGCCCAATTCTCCTACAACTTGCAGTGAAGCTCTGCATCCAACAAGAGCCTTTTCGAGATTATTATGGGATAACAACCATCAACTCCTCATACCTTGGCTATTGATTATACAGGGAGTAGTCCATCAGCATATCACTTTGCAAAGGAATAACATCGCAATGCAAATATTATGCGGGCTTACTTAGAGAAGGCGGCCAAAAAGATGAAGAAGTGGGCCGACTTGGGAAGGCGACCACAGAAGTTCAAAATTAATGACATGGTGTTGGTGAAGCTCCAACCAGCATCTAGTTCTTTAGGCACAAAGTGCACAAAGGATTGGTATGCAAGTATGAAGGGCCTTTCCCAATCATGAATAGGGTAGGCAATGTCTCATACAAGTTACAATTACTGGAATGGCTTAGAATTTATAACGTCTTCCATGCGAGCAACTTGAAAGCCTACCACTCAGATCCACAAGATGATTCTCGAAATGTTCCAACTCGACTACCCCCTACCAGAGCCTCCTATGAGAAGCGAGTTAAAACTATTCTGATAGATCACAAGACAAAACTACCCAATAGAGCGAAGCAAATTGAGTACTTGGTGAAGTGGCAAAAGCTTCCTCGAACAGAAGCCAGTTGGGAGCTAGAAGATGGCCTACGACATGAAGAAGCCCGCGTCAAAGCCTATCAATAAGCGTTGATGAGGGCATTGATAGTTTAAGTGGGGGAGAATATCATAAACGATCATCGCTCAACCGCTATATCTTCGCTCAGCAAACCATTCATTGTGTTTTCTTATTTGTACAGATGTTGGTAGCTTGTATTGCCTTGATTTTATGTGTTTTGACATAAGAAATGGGAGAGAAAATAGTCTAGAATGCTGTAGAATGACTGCTCACTATGCAGAGCCAAAACTACTCTAAATAGCACTATTTTGGGGCATTTTTTTGCATACTGTAGCATTTGCTCTGAGTGATGTGAAATGTCAGCTATCTCAGCACTTTCGAACCCCCCGAGTGGTACCAAGCTGGATGGAGCTTCGGGTATATGTCGGGCGTAGGCTTTCATCAATAATTGAACTTGTCTTGTGTCTGATACCTTAGGAATAATCGTTTGTGGACTTGCGACCGTTCTTACAACCCTCTAAAGTCTTGTTTCACTCTCTTTCTCTCTTTTCTCTATTGTACTCAAGGTGTTCGATGAATTACTTGTATAGCTTCCCTCTTTGCGAGATGTCGGGACTTGTCCATCGCTCATTTCTAAGCTAATCAACTTCTTCTTTACAGGTCCTACGAGACCCACACGAGGTTGCAAGTAGGCTAACCCTTTGAGACAGATAACGCTTTGGGTGTTTCATAACTTAGGCAATCCCAGCTAAGTTCGGAACAGTGGGTAGGATTATTTCACGACTTAGGCAATTTCAGCTAAGTCTTCGAGAGTGCCGCTAGGGTGCTGTATGGCTTAAGCAAATTCAACTAAGTCTATAACACTAGGGAGAGTCCAAGCTAACTGGAACTTTCCCCCTCTTGCCCTAGTCGGCCTCTCTTAAGAGGAGGAGGTGGCTAGGAGACTCCCATCCCATAAGGACTCCTCCCTAACCCTAGCCAACTACTTCTTTACTAGGGGTAGTGGCTATATTAGGGTTTATTACATTCATGACTCAATTAACTCTGGCTCGTATCCAACTCCGACTCCTATTCAGACTCTAGTTCAGCTGAATCCTAACTCTATTAGGATTTAGACTGATTTATTACAATAAACTCAAATCTTCTCCTAGCCAACCTAATGTCAGGTCTAGGTTGGCCAACAAAGCTCAATCTAAGGACTCAACTCAATCGACTAAGACCCTCAGTTAGGGTCCTAACAGCACACTCGTATTTGATGATATCTAGATCAAAGGTCCAGCTTCGTGCTCCCTTTAATTCTTCAAGTAACTCATCCATTATTGGAATAGGATATTGCCTATGACGGTTATGCCATTGAGAGCTCGGTAGTCGATGCACATTCACTACGTTCCATCCTTCTTTTGTATGAGGAGCACCGACGAAGAGTAGGGGCTGTAGCTTGGCTGAACGATTCCTATTTGAAGCATCTCCTTTACTATCTTCTCTATTTCATCTTTCTTGAGGTGACGATAGTGATATGGCCGAGTGTTCACTAATGGTTTGCCCGGAAGAATCAAAATATGATGATCATGTTGGTGGGTAGGAGGTAGGCTGTGCGGTTCGACAAATACATTTGAAAATTTAGCAAACAAGTGGAGTAGGTTTGGGTCTTCAAATTTTGTTGGCTCCCCCATAGATTATTTCTTAAGTTGCATCAAGAAGCTATGCATACTTTGTGCAAAACTTTCTCCATTCGTTGTGTGCAAATCATCATTACGTTGCTCCATGTTTCCCTGCAGTATCACCTATTTCCCTTTGGTGTAAAATTTTATAATTAATTTCAAGAAATTTCAGTAAATATCACCTAATATCATTAGCCATTCAATGCCAAGCACAACCTTATAATCATCAAGAGGGAGGAGGAAGAAATCTACAATTATCTCTTGGTCCTACAACAATAGTTTCACCCATGGGCACTTGCGATCACACTTCAAAATTCGCCCATCGATAACCTTAATATCAAAGCTGCTACAACCCTCAATAGGTAAGGCCATCCGAATAACAGCTTTGTTGTTCATGAAATTATTAGTGCTCCCAGTGTCAATAAGAATGGTGATCAATTGCTGTTTTAGAAGTGCTCCCACTTTCATTGTTTGCGGGTTCACATAGCCGGTAAGAGCATGCATTATAAAATCAACCGGCTGCTATTTTTCCTCTACGATCTCTTCCTCATACTCTTAGACCTCCTCATCCATATCTTCCATGGGTTTAATTAGTAGGAGATGCCCCTTTTTGCAGTGATGATCATGGCTCCACAGTTCATCGCAATTGCAGCAAAGACCCTTTGCCGATCTGTCGCATAGTTCTTCTCTCATCAATTTTTTTAGCAGTGAAGGATGACTAGGTGTAGAAGGAGGTTTATATGCTGCAAGTCTAGAAGTGGTTCTCATCCTTCAAGTGTCCTAGTTAAGATGCTCCTCTTGGATTTGGGAAAAAGAAATTACTACCGTTACGGTGTGAGGCTACCGTGCCTTAACTTCTCCTTTAATCTCTGACTTGAGTCCTTCAATGAGTCTTCCTAATAATTGCCTATCCGTATAATCATGAGTGAGATAGGATAACTTCTCAAACTTGGTTTGGTACTCTTGGATCATGGTGGTTTGTCGGATCCTTGCGAGATGGTCGTTGATATTTTCATATTCCGTCAGTCCAAAGCGGTTCAGTAGCGCGTTCTTAAATTGTATCCACATCGAGGCCTCATGGTTTTATTCAAACCAATTGTACTACTAAATAACATCTCCTTCAAGGTGGATGACAGCGATGTCTACCATAGAATCATCTGATGTTTGGTAGTAGCGGAAGTAATGTTCGGCGCGCGAAATCCATCCCACCAGGTCTCCTTCTTCCTATCGAGGGAAGTACACCCTCATGTGTGGCTGAAGCATGTATGACGGCTGTCCCTCCTTCTCTAAAGACCTCTCTAAACTCTCTCCTTACTAGAATTTTGTTGGACATGGTGGTTGTCCAATTTTGAATTATGTGAACAAAGCGCATAATTTGTCCTCCAAGCGTAATTCAAGCTATGATTCAATCGGTGATTCCAATGTCTCAAATTTGGCATCAATTAGATCTTGAGATGTCATTACATATGCCTCTAATTTGTGATGTCTTTGTCTTTTTTCTGTTGATGGGTTTAGGGCATTGGTGGTGGAAGGTTTGGAAGATAAGCTCGGTGGTGGAAGGTTGTGGCTAGGAGGGTTTACTATTTTGGGCTACGATTTTGGGTGCTGTTAGGGTTATGAAAATAGGTTATAATGGCTGTCTTAAGGCTAGAAGGGTGCCATAAAAATATTGCGGTTAGTGGCAGCAAGGTCGTTAGGGTTTGGTGGTTAAGAGAAGAAGAAAGACAAAGGTACAATAGCATATTTTTTCGTCAAAAAATATTCAGTAGTAAAGATGTAATTTTTTCTAGTAATTGGCAACAAGGATTTGAGTAAAACTTAAAGGAAATCCACTAGTAAGGGAGAGGAAATACCATCAAAAAATTTATGAAAGAAAATGGCAGCAAAAGATTCGGCAAGATCAAGATCACGAGAAGGTATTACGACAGATTTTTACGTCTAAAGTGTAGCAGTTTGGACATAAAAGATCAATAGTTTATATTCATAATTTTTCAACGAAACCAAAAGGAAATATAATATTAAAGAGTGCCAAAGCTGGCATAAAAAACTCGTGAAAGATTAGATAGAAAAATCACAGCAGCAAGATCAAAATAGGTAGTAAAATGTGGCTGAATTCTATAGTGCAACATTCACCATAAAGATGAAGACTTTACGATGAAAAGTTTATTGTTAAGACTCTAGCTAGATGATAGAACCCCAGAAGGAGCTCTATAGATTTGATCTTTGAAGGGGATCAACCCTTGGAACGCTATAGGGGTTCCTCACTCTAAGTAGTCAACCATATGGCTGAATTGTAGATTGATCTTGCTTGATAAAAGAGAGGGGGTGATAGATCTTTATATAGGGCTCTAAACCCTAGCCCATGGGGTGCTTACCTAAGTAAAATTATCTCTTTTACCCCCTTCTATAGTTGACTTCCCTAAGTGGGAACAAGTGGCGGCTATGTTTGCTCTATAGCCGACCTAAGCAGGGAGAAACCCTGGCCGACCAGCCCAGTAAAGGGGGCAATAGCTACTAAACTCTAAGGCCCCAATCTAAACCCTAACCACACTTCTTTATAGGATAGAATTGGCTAGGTGAGATTTTATTACAAACTTATAGGTGAGATTTTATTGACTATTTCTAGGGAGATTAGGACTCAACCCTACTGGAGTTCTATCAAATCCGCCCTCTTAAAATCACATTATCCTCAAGGATGAGGTTCCATGAACTCAAGGAACCGGGTCTTTAGCTCTTCATTAGCTTGGGTGTCAGTTAGAAGAATTTGGGCTGAGTCATCATCTTTAAATTTCCATTTGAGGTGGGACTCATAGAGGATCAACTGTAATCTTGATATGGTGCATGGATCTGATCTCCATTTAGGGCCCCAATGTGATCTCCAATTTTACAAGGTCCAAAGAAATAGGGAGACCATTTTTTTAGGCTTGAATTTCATGTTGGTGGACTTGATCTTTTTAAGGAAACTTTCTTCTGCTTCGAAGTTTATTAGGGGGAAGTTTCTTCCTTGCATGGGCTGCCATATTGTCATGGGCTTAGCTGATTTTGCCTAAGCCATACGGCACCCATGTGTGTCCGTCCGCACAGGTCAGCCCTCCCCGAGATCTCCTAACGTCCCATAGACTCACAAAAAGAGAAAATGGGCCAGAAGAAGCAATTCCCACAGGATCCACAAGCAACTGCTCAAGAAAACACTTTATAAAGCCAAAATACAAATTACACCCATGGACATTACAAACTCAGAGAGGTTGCACACAAAGGATAATGGTCCATTACAGACCGAAGTCCCCACAAGTGCTTATAAGACACACTTGTATTTACAAGCCAAACTTGGCCATAAAACAAATCAAACTAGGGCTGCTAAGTCTACTACAAGCCCGCTTCTTGTTGTACAAGATATGTACCTAAACCGAAGGATACGGACAAATACGAGCATTTCATCAAACACCTTATTTACATTATTGTCCGTGACATTCTCCCCCACTTATTCCTTCGACGTCCTCATCGAAGCCACTATAGACGCTGCATCTCCTCGCATTCTGTTGAATCTTCAATCTTTTGCTTTGGCTGCAACACGCCCCTTTGGCTCCTAGCCGCTCTCTACTGCTGTTGTTGAGTAGTCAAACTCCGATCCGCCATGCTGTTTCAACTCACCAATGACTGAATCTGGTGTGGGGTTGGCTGAGTTGTGCTGATCCTTGTTGGTTCTCGTGGATCCCTCTGATGAAGGAAAAGACCTGCCTTATTATGCACCAGTATTGCAGTATGCTCATATTGCTTGAACTGGGTGGATGCTTGTTGGAGCTTTAACGAGCATCGCCTCGTAGACTTTGAAGTTTGTAAGGTCCTTTCTCCATAATGTTTGCCCATTGAACCTTCTTACGCTGTTAGTTGTCACTTCTAAGTATATTCGCATCACTCCCTCTTAGTCAATTGGGAAATGAAGTGGAAAAACTACACTCAGTAGTACTGATCACCAATGGTGAGGATTTGACAACCATTGTCTTCCATAAGATTTCTTTGAAGGGTCACTGAACTTGTGCAGAGCTCCCATGCTTGGATAAGTAAGAGAACTGGGATACTTGACTTCACCCATTCTCTTCGTAGTTGAGAAGGTAAGGTTACTTGGCTTCGCTCACCTCCTCGAGTTAAGAGAATTGGGGTACTCGGTTTCGCCTATCCTCTCGAGCTGAGAAGGCAAAGGTTACTCGATTTCGCCTGCCTCCTCGAGTTTGTACTTCATGCATTGAGCTGGTTACTAACATTCGCCCACTCTTTGCTCACACTTCTGAAGCACTTGAAGTGGTTGCAGTCCTTGTGTTAGGTTAGCTACTGTGATTCGCCTTCCCACTGCCATTGAACTTCTGGAATGCAAGAAGTTTTGCCCGAAAAGAGCAAAAAGTTTACCCTAACTTAGAGTCCCCCAACTTGGAGTAAGTCTTTGATAGATCTAGTCGCCTTTGGGATTGTACCGTCTTCTCTATCACTTTTGCCGCCTACTCCTCTGAGTAGAAAGGTACAGTACCATGTACTGCCTACTTCGTTCCTTAGTCGAGCACTCCTGCATCAACCCGAAGTCCCTTAATTTCAGCTATCTTGATGAGAAGCCCATCGACATCGGTCTTATGAAGTTTCTTGGCCTCTGCCCTTCTACCCTGTCTTGGTACTTGGAGCTTGCCTCTGCATTCTCCACCTCCTCGGCCCCTTTTACGACCAATGCTCTCCCTCCATGAGAGTAAGAGATCGATGACTCCACGGAAGTCCCGCATCTGCGGTACCATGGTACTGCCAAGCCCATAGCACTACTATCCATTATCCTGCATCTTCATCCCTTCCTTCACGATCGGTAGATCTGCCTCTGCGGCACTGTGGAGCTCCTCTGAGTCCACCTCCCCTCTAACCGACACTTTTCTTTTGGGTAGCTGAGCCCCGCTGGACTCGTCGTCACTTCCTTGCCCCTTTCGACCACCTGCTTCGACACCACTGTGTCCTCCTAGCAGTTCTCCTTGGTCGATGGAAAGATAGACTGCAACTCTCATGCATGGCCTCCGCCATCTTGTTGCAGGGCTCGCGTCGATTCTGTTCTCCTTAGCTTCCTTGGTAGTAACGTTCGCTTACTCGGCCTTGTCCTCTGACTTGCCAGGCTCTCTTAAGCGAATATGAGCACTAAAGCAGTCCAACTCTCCAAGCTCTGATTAATCAAGTCCCCACGGGACTCACCGGTACTTGCAATCGACTACTCTCGGTGGTACATGCCCCATCCCGACGACCAAGGCTTTCATCCGATGCAAGCTTGATGCATACACACCCGCCTCTGATGCTGTGGCATTCACTCCTTGAATCCACATCCCTTCTTGCCATTGCATTGTTCACCGAAGTGGAGCTCCTAGCAGCTCCTGATTATTCACCTGATCACGTCCCCCTCCATGGGAGTCACTGGTACTTGCACTTGGACTTCATCCTCGGTGGTGTACAGCTCCCATTCGCTGATGACTAAGGCTTTCATCCAATACAAGCTTCGATGCATATACGAAGACCCGCCTCTGCGGTACTATGACATTCACTCCTTGAATCCATAGCCCTTCTCCTTATTGTGTTGTACACCAAAGTGGAGCTCCTAGTAACTCCTGATCATATCTCCGCATGATCTTTGTCCCTCACGGGACAAGATTGCCTGTATTGCATTGCCACGAACTATTCTACCACGATCCGCTACACTATGTAGCCTCCTGGTGACATCTCCATTGCATACAGATTCTCGTGTGATGAACTCGGACTACAACTTCTCCACGTGTGGCCTTTGCCAACACATCGTAGGGCCTCCGCCATCTCCGATTTTTAGTTCGCTCCCTTAGCAATTCCCCTTCGTCCACCCACTCTTGGGTCATACCTGGATGAAGCATAGCTCTAGGACAGTCCGTTGCCTAGTAGCTCCTGAAGTCCCCTAACTTCGCTAGAGTTGGTGCACCATTGTCTGGATCTTGGGTCTCTATCCCCTACCAACACAATCTTGCTATGCACCTCCTGTTCCTGACAACTCGAATGACAACACTGTGGTATATTCTTCAAGAGTACTCGCCTCTACGTCCTCTTGCCCCGTACTAAAGTCTCATGATCCCAACTTTGCCTCCACAAGTGGAATCACCTTAGTTACTCCATCAAATGCATCTCTGAGGTAGCTTGCATGTGCCTTGAAGCTCCCTTCGTCTTTGGCACCATGCAAAATAAGTCTATCCCATCAAAATGGAGAATCCATGGAACGACATGATCCCACTCTTGCCTCTATAAGAGTTCATGCCCTTGACCTTTGTCCAAGCAAAGCTTCGTGCCTTCGCTCCATGTTCCATCTTCTATGTCAACTACCTTCATACGGCTTGGATACTTCACCGAGTTTCACCCAAGTCACTTTGCTCCTCGATTTGCATTGAGTTGATAGTGGCCCTCACGTCCATCATTCCACGGGTCAGCCCTCTGTTGAATTTGATTTCTACCTCGACTCTTAGTGTGCCTTCATATGATGTTGCCTTGGATTGCTCCCCCACTTGATCTCGAAATGCATCCACCAATGCATTACCTCCTTCGAGATCATGCGACGACTCTTCGTCGCTCACTCGGTCCGTTAAGCTTTGTGGAGATATAGCCTTGAGGAACTCTTCCTCAATATGTGCAGTCCATTGCACATGATTCTCCCACTAGAGAACTAGGACTTATCCCTCCTGGATATTTGTCCTGCTGGAGCAACTTTTCTCTTTACATACTTCCCACTAGAAGTTTCGGAGACCACCATCCCCTTTGGACTACCCCGTCTAGCTGAACTTGTGCTTCGTTCTACCCCCACAAATGTACTTGCTAGATTACGACCCTTTGCCCATATAGTCTCCACTGTACCTTTCAATGTCTAGCAATGTACTAAACTTGTTACATATTTTAGACGCCTACGGACATATCCTTTCCATGTCGAAGAGAAAGTTCTGATGCTCCATGGCGCCGAGTTCTAATCGCGCCTTGTGATGGCCACGAACACTCCGTCATGCATGTACAAGCCCTTGTATGAGTTTCTAATCCTTCGAGTTAGCAATTCCCCTCACCTCTGTGAGCTCTGCACAACTCTTTCGATCATTACACAACACCTCCCACATTGCACGGTCTCATCTTTCACCAAGTGCCCTGCTTTGCATTGAGCACCGTCAAGTTTGGTTGCCAACGTTGAGCTATAGCTTGAACTCAACCATCCCAATCTTTGTGTGCTATGCATCCTTCTTCGCTTGCTTGTCCTCATAGTGCCTCTCACGCAAAGGGGTTGGCTATTCCTTGAATGCCAAACCAGGATGCCCGCTCCTCTGAGCGACTTCTTTCCCTATATCTCAATGTCCATTTCCCCCAAACAGTTGCGCGTGCTGGCTGTCCTCCACACAGCTTAGCTAGGTCCCCCACGTTTGTATGACAAGTATTTCTACGTGTGCTTATCCCGCTCTGATACCATATTGTCACGGGCTTAGCTGATTTTGCCTAAGTCGTGCGGCACCCATGCGTGTCCGTTCGCACAGGTCAGCCCTCCTCGAGATCTCCTAACGTTCCATAGACTCACAAAAAGAGAAAACAGGCCAGAAGAAGCAATTCCCACAGGATCCACAAGTAACTGCTCAAGAAAACACTTTATAAAGCCAAAATATAAATTACACCTATGGACATTACAAACTCAGAGAGGTTGCACACAAAGGATAATGGTCCATTACAGACCGAAGTCCCCATAAGTGCTTATAAGACACACTTATATTTACAAGCCAAACTTGGCCATAAAATAAATCAAACTAGGGCTGCTAAGTCTACTGCAAGCCCGCTTCTTGTTGTATAAGATATGTACCTAAACCGAAGGACATGGACAAATACGAGCATTTCATCGAACACCTTGTTTACATTATTGTCCGTGACAATGTGGTTGCTCTGTAATAGTAGTCGTGCCTTCTTTTGGAGTGAGGGCTATCCTCTGATAAAATCTCTAGTGGTGTGAGCCTGACCTGAGTCTGAGGTGGGTAGGAGGGGTGATTTTTGGGTGCCCATTTTTACTTCTTTGTGCTGTTGACCATCTTGCATAAGGATAGTGCTGACCCCCACTCTAGATATGTCTGCTCCAATAATAAATGTATGGCCATGATTTGGTGTGGACGACATCATCATTGTGAGGGCTATAGTTCTACTTAGCCAAGGTGGTGCATCTTTCTTTATACTGAGAGGGATGATGTTTATGCTTCATTGAGTCCTACAAATAATCCTTCCCCTTTTTGATTTCGCTACTGGAGGGGCTCAATTTTCTCACGATCTTGGGCCATAGATCAGAGGTCATCATTAAGGTAGTCTTGAAGCATCATGGTCCGCTCCTGGGGAATGTCGTGGAAGTCACCTGGGATCTAGAAGTGCTGCATCAGCAACTATGGTGAGTTCGGTGGGATGTAACACTTTAGAAGTAACTTATCTCTGGGGAAAAGGATGTAAGGATGTGTCGTAGCGGGAAATAAGCATGGCCAAAAAATCAGTGTCTCTGTCATCTCTTGGATGACCCTTTTATCTTAACCTTCTGATGTTGTATGAAGTAATCTAGTCGAGCAACAACTAGTAAAAGTTTCGGCCAATTCAGCATAGTGGGGTTGGACAACTTTAGAGGAGGTAATTGGCTCGGTTTAGTGGAGACACCCAAAATTTTAGCAAGCTTTGGGAGAGGGTTCTTATCTTCAATCTCATGAAACTCTTGAATTTGAATTAGGAAATCACTGGAATTTTCTTTTGATACCCCCTCCAAGTGTTGTGTTGTGGTTGTAGTTTCTAGGCTCTCTCATAGAATCACCTGTTTTCTTTTCCTAAAAAATTTCATAGTTATCTTTGAAAAATTTTAGAAATCATCTTCAATTGTGGACAACCAATCAATACTGAGCACTATATTAACACCATCGAGAGGGAGGAGTAAAAAATCAGCAACTATGTCTTGCTCCTATAAGATCAGTTTTACCTACGGACACTTCTGGTTGCACTTTAGAATTTGGCCGTTAACTACCTTAACTTCGAACCCACTGTAATATTCTTTTTAGAGCATTAAGTGGGCAACAACCTTACTGCTCATGAAGTTGTGTGTGCTCTCAGCGTCGATGTGGATGATGACGGACTGCTGCTTGAGAAACCCTTCGATCTTTATTTTTATAGGTTGGTGTAGCCGGCTAAGGTAGGGACGATTCGAATGGCTAGTTGTGGTGTATCCTTCTCCTTGGGCTCGAGAGTTGTATCTTCAAGTTTGGGTTCTTCAGTGGAAACAATCATTAGCGGTGTCTCCTTTTTACATTTGTGTTATAGGCTCCATAATTTATCATAACACCCACATAGTCCCTTTGTCGATACATCAGGAAGGTCTTCTCTTGTTAATTTCTGTGACTGAGGAGGTCGACTGATAGTAGGAGAAGGTGAAAGCTTTGGTGCCATTGATCGGGGAGCAACTCTAGTCTTCTGAGCTTCATAGTTCAATCGCTCCTCTTGATGTCGCGCAAAGGAGATGGCTACCTTAAGTGTGTACGACTTTCGCGCTTTAACTTCTTCCTGAATCTCCAGCTTCAAGCCCTTAATAAAAGTCCTCAATATCTATTTTTTAGACCAATCATAAGTCTGATTAGATAACCTTTCAAACTTGGTTTGGTACTTTTGGATGGTGGAGGTTTGATGGATCATCGCTAGTTCTTTGCTAAGGTTCTTTTTATAATCCAAATTTGCACCACGTTGTGATCTTATCGGGCTCGGTGATTGGCCCAATCTAAACTCCTCAAAGAGAGCGAGTGATTTAATATCCATACGTGTCTCAAGAGCCTCTAATTTAGCTTCGAATAAGCCCACTAATGTCATGATGTAAGGATCTTTAACTTGTCAAATCAAATCAATTAAAGAGTGTAGCTACAATCTTCAGTTTTAAGACAGCAATGGCAGTGATGTCGAGGCTACGGTGGTGAAGTCTCCAAGTGGAGGATGGTAGCTAAAGGTAACAGCAATGATGGAGGACTAAAATGCCAGCAGTAACGTTGATTGCGGTCCTTCGGTGATGCTGCAATGTTGTCAAGGCTGCAATTTTTTAAGTAGCTGATATTTGTCGAAAGATGGCAGCCAAGAGATCTAAGTCAGAAGACAACAGCGATGGTGGAGGAAGAAAAGGGCAGCAGCAATGTCAGCTGCGACTGCGGTGTGATTTCATGGTTGCAGGTGGCATCGGTTGCAACAAGGGTGTGGCTGCAATAGGAGGAAGACGGGGCAATGATGTAAACGGCTATTGCGGGGCAGCAGTGATATAGAGTGAGAGATGGCTACTATTGTGTTCAATTTGTCACTAGCCACGATTAAGATAGTTGACAGCGAATGAATATTGCAAGCTGCGATGTAAATAGATTGCAGCGAAAGATCGCTGTTAGTAGCTTTTTGCCGCAAGGATCACTGCTGGCTATGATCAAGGAGGATGACAGCAAGAGATCATTGTTGGCAATGTTGAGCAGTCAAAGATGCATGCTAAGGTTGAAGGGATAAGGGAGATTGGGCAGCTGAAATGTTGGTGGACCGAAGGTTATGATTTTTGGGTACGGTTTGTGGCTATTTTGGGTGCAATTTGGGGCTATAGCTTTTTGGAGTTTAGGATACGAATTGGTATAGTTTTAGGGCTATGATAGCAGTAAATAAAGGTTAGAGAACTATATTTTAGATCTGGGATAGATGGCAGCAAAGGTAGGTGTATCGGTAAGGAAAGTTGGCTGAAAAGGTAAGTGGATCGATAAGGAAGTAGGCTGCGGTTAGGGCTGATTGGGATGACTGTTTGGCTATGGTTTTGTTAGGGTTTTTTGAGGAGTAATAGTAAGAATTGAAGATGAGAGGAGGAGTCTCAAATCTAGAAAAGATGGCAGTGAGATCCGATAAAATTTCAATGAAAGATCGCTGCGGTATACACTATACTGCCAAACAAAATTCCCATCGAAGAAGCAGCAGTTTCACACTATTAATTTTAGAAAAAATCTGAGGCATTTATAGAGAATTTCGATATCATAATCTCAATTTAGATGGTGACATTATTAGTAATGTGGATCAAGAAAATTTTGGTAGCATAAAGGTGGAAAAATTGTTGCAGACAAGATCAGAGAATTCTCATCATAAAATTTCAGCACTGTGTAATGAAGGATTGTAGCACTATAAGTCCGGATCTAGAATAATTTTTTTTTAGAGATCAGTCTTAGATGAAAGCTAAGATGATCTATGAATTTATTTAAAAATTTTGGCTAAAAGGATGATCAAAAGTTCAGTTTCAAGATGCCAATAAGCGGTGGGCAGATTCTTTATTATAAAAATTTCAACAGTGCATGATGATAAAAAAAGGCACAATAAAACCAGTTCTAGAAGGAATCTTTTTCAGAAATCAATCTCAGATGAAAGCTGAGTTGATATATGAAATTGTGTGAAAGTTTCAGCCAAAAAGGTGAAGAAATAACCTAGTTTCAAAAGGCAAATAGGCGGTTGAAAATTTCTGTAGTGTTTCGCCTTCGCAACAACGATGATATTTGTGATGAACAAAATTTTCAATGGATAAAATTTAGAAAAATTTTAATTGTTTAAGCTAAAATATGTGTTAATAGTTGGCAAACATACATGCAATGTACTTATGTGTCACCTATGTACATGCACAAGTGGCACTACTTTAAACAAGGTAGTGACACATGTCCTCACCATGTTTCTTTTTTTTTTAAACTTAATGTGAATATTTTATAATTTATTTTATTTTTTTAAGATTCACACTTAGGTCCCTAGCAATCAAATTTTAATATAAAATTATTTAATTAAGAGAATTAATAAATAAATCCTTTAATTTTATAAATGAGTCCTCATAAATAATTTTAAAATATTTCATTATAAATATTTTAGAAATGAGGGATATTACGCTCTCTCCCCCTTAAAATAAAATTTTAGTCCTTTAAATTTATTATACCTTCATCGATGAAAAGATGAGGATAGATTTTCTTCATTTCTTCCTCTAGTTCCTAAGTTATTTCATCCATAGAATGATACCTCCATATCACTTTCACTAGAGAAATGATTCGATTCGTTAGTATCTTTTCTTTCTTATCAATAATCTGTATAGGTTCTTCCACATAAGATAAGTTGTGTTTGATTACAATCGGCTCATACTGAATGATGTGAGAAGGGTCATGTATATATTTCCTGAGCATTAAAATATGAAATATGTCATGGATACGACCCAAGGATGGTGGCAAGACAATCCAGTAAGCGACAGAACCAATCCGTTCAATAAATCTAGGGCTTAACTTTCCTTTCTTCTCAAATCTTACCATACCCTTGGAAGGAGAGACCTTCAAGAATACAAAATCCCCCACTTGAAACTTAATTTCTCGTCTTCTATTGTTAGCATAGCTTTTTTGACGACTCTGAGCAGTCTTTAGTCTTTCTCTTATAACTTGAATCTTTTCGATAGTCTCCTACACTTTATCGAGCGATAACAATTTCCTATCACTAACTTCATCCTAACAAATAGGTGTTCTGCACTTTCGCCCATACAAATATTCATAAGGGGCCATCAGAATACTAGACTGGTAACTATTATTATAGGTGAACTCAATAAGAGAAATATCTTTATCCTACTCACCTTTCCAATCCATGATATATGCTCTAAGCAAATCCTCAAGTATTTGAATTGTTCTTTCCGATTGCCCATCGGTTTGAGGGTGATAAGCAGTGCTAAACTTGACTTTAGTGCCTATAGATTCCTATAATATTCTCCATAATCTAGACTTAACTCATTTAAGTCTCACTTATCCTTATTTGTATTGTAGTGAATCTAGAATGAGCCAAACTGAGAATGAAGAGAATTAAGAATGAACTGCACAAGGAAAGATTCATCAACATTCATTCCCAACGCCTTAAGTTTAGCAGCTTTGTCAGTCATATTGAGGATGTGATCCTGAATTCCTCGAGTACCATCACACTGAGCTGTAGTCAGTTTTTTCATTAATGTGTCAGCCAATGACTTATCAGCAGATTTAAATTTGTCTTCAATAGCCTTTAAATATTCACGTGCGCTAGATGTAATCGGTAATGAAGTCTTTATATTGTTTGTAATTGTCATCCTTATGAACATTAAACTAAGTTTATCAGATCTTTCCCAAGCCTTCATTTTATTGACTTGTTCCACAATACTTTTATCAGTTAATTCTGTAGGCTTTTCAACAAGCAATGCCAAATCAAGATCTAATATACCCAATGTAAATTGCTCGTGCTCTAACCATTCTGAATAATTTGATCCAAAGAGTACAGGGACACTAGAAGCATGAGAATGTATGGACGAGAATACCATTGCAGAATATAAAATAACATTAATGCTTTGAGTTTCACCAAAATATGATGAACTATTGATATCATCAATATTTAACCTTTGGGTAAAAGTATTGACATATCTAGTGTTTACACAAGATTATTTATGGAGGACTGATACCATCATTGTAGAATAGTTTTGCTACCTTTGGGTATACAATTCTAAACTGCAAGGATATCTAAAACCGTATCATCCTACCCAATCACATAATTATTTGAAATAGATTATCCTTTAGGATTATCTAAATCTCCTAATTATGCATGTAATTTTGAAAATTATTTCTTTAATGTCATTTAGGACTTGTTCTTTAATGTAATTTTATAAATCATTGATCTAGACCACTTTGGTGACTACAAGACCAATGCAGTAATATAAAATATAAATTAAATTATCCTATGAATGACAAGACTTTAATTATATTTCATATCCTATAAACTTACCATCCCAGGCTACTTTGGCAGCTACCGGTCAGGTATAACTTAAGAAGATGAACTACAAATAATATTCATCAAGTTTATTTAAACTAATTCATGCTGAGACATTTCAATAATAGGATAACAACCATAATAATTATTGAACACTTAATCAGTAGAAAAAACTCATATGATAACTGTAATCATGATAATACATAAATCATATATTTATGTGAAAAATAAATATTATTTCATAATTACTAATTTTTACATATAAATAACTGAATAAATATCCAAAAACCAACAATTGGATTTAAAAAATAAAATTAATAATTCATATGTGAAAACTATAAAGAAAAAATAATTTATATATTTTTTATCTAATTAATTTTATTTAATTGGAGAAGCCCATAAGTCCAATTAAATAAATTGATCAAAAATAAAATATAATCATTGAATAATAAAAAATATAATCATAATTAAATCTTATTAGATTATATATTGATCAATTTTATAATTGAGAAAATAACCAAAATTTCTTAATTTTATAATGATAGAACTGTAATTCTAAAAAAATAATATAAAAGAATTATAGAATTTTTTACTTTTTAAAAGATTATAGGATTAATAAATCACAAGGGTAAAACTGAAAATAATCCTATTTAACTGAAGGGTAAAACTATAATTTCGATGAATGGTAAAACTTTAATTTGAGTAGAGTGGTAAAATCATAATTTTATATTTAATGGCAAAACTATAATTTTTTTGATTCAATGGTACAATTGTAATTTTCTTAAGGAGAAGAAAAAAAAAACCTAACCTCTTCTTTTCTACCGCCGTTGCCGTGTGGCCAGGGCCGCCAACGCGATCGATGCGATCACGCCGCCATCGGCGGCGAGGTCGCCATCGGCGCGAGGCTGCTTGCGACCTCTACTACACGCTGACGCCTCAGCTCAGCGAGTGATTCGGCCCTGTGCACACACACTATCACCGTAGGCAGATCCAGCCAAAAACCCAATAAGATTGTTGCGTCTTTAATACATAACGACCATCAAGAATCATTCGCAATCAAATGATTAAAATTAACAGATAGGAAAACAAATCAATAAGATATTCAGATCAATACATTGTAAACAAAAATAATAGATCTAATTTTTTTTATCTCAAAACCTAGGCTCTGATACCAATTGTTAACATAAAAACTATAATCATACAAACTATTATGCAGAAAAAACTATTATGATAGGATTGAAATCAAATAATACTAGATCTGTTTACGATGCGTACCTTTAGATACCATATGATTGAGATCCAATTAGATCTTTAAGAGCACCACCCGTTGGATCTGAATAACACCAAATATCGATCTGCAAGAGGAACTAGAATAGATCTAGACCCCTTCTCCTCTCTTCCTATCTTTTCACAGGACCACCTTAATTGATGATTCTGGGAGATTAAGAGGATAACTGTAATCTCTTGATCTATTCACCCCTTTTGTCGTTCTGTATCTTTCCGTGCCTTTTCTTGCCTTGGGTTTATAGTAGGTCCTGTCTATTTATAGGCGAGAGCAGAGGGTCTAAGGTAAGTTATTAGGAGAGTTCCTTCCATCAAGGACATCCCCTAAAATATCTCAATACAATATGGACTTTATTTAATATTGGCTAATATCTTTTATTAGAATCCAAATAATCCATAATATATCTTATTCAATTAATAAAGGGCCACATAATCTTACAAGAATCTTATTTAACATTCTAGGACTAAGCACATTGATATTAGACATCATTTTATTAGCGATCATATTAACAATCATGGTATATTTGTAGATTTTATTAATACAAACAATCAATTAGTAGGTATTTTTGCTAAACCATTAAGTGAGGAACAATTTGAGTTTATTAGGAGAGAGATCTTTTGAATCTACCAAATGCATGAACTCTTTACGTCGAAGTTTTGATTATTATCTTGGTCTCTTAGTTTTCATGACTTAAGTTATTCTTTTGAGGTAAGACCATTTCCTATGATTCTTCTTCTTGCGATTTACAAAAAGAGAAATTTATCGAAATGATTCATGTTTTTCATGTGATGACAAATTTTTGCACCATTGAGTCCTTCCCTTCTTTATCTTTTTGACAATTACAAAGGGGGAGAAAACCTTACAAACTTGCAAATCCCAAAAGAGAAGACAAAACTTGCATGTTGTACTTTTTTTCTTTTTTGTTGATGACAAAATATGATGATTTAATCATGCATGTATGATGTACTTTAAGGGAGAGAAATTATGATGATAATTTAAAACTTGAATCATACATGATATGATGTAATTTGATGATTTGAAATTATGCATGAAATACTTATTATTTTATTATGCCTACAATAATATTTCAACTATGATTCAGATTGTTTCGACTTGAATTCAAAGCTTTTCACTCTTTTTAAATTTAAGTTTTCTTTATTACAGTATGGCATATAGATAGGGGGAGTTTAGTTAAACTCCATCATTAATTGGTTATCATCATAAAAAAGGAGGAGATTATTGAATCTCAGATTTTAATGATAAAATCAATCAATAAAGTTATGATCTAATCTGTGTTCAAGAAAGTAATGCAGGACTATCTTCGATCATGAAAAGGTAAAGTGATTGAAGAAAATCAAACGTTGGGCTGGAGTCAAAGAATGGGCATCGGGCCAGAAATCGGACACTGCGTCTAGATCGAATGTTGCGGGAGTCAACATGTTGATGGATCAAGCAATACGCCGAATGCACCGAGGGTTTGGATGAACAAATGACATATTGGACAACATGATTAACACCATAATTATTTGTCTAGATTGAAGTAGTTTAGAGTTCTAATCGAGTTGGCTTTTAATTGGCTTTTAATGTAATACAACCAACTCAATTAAAAGGTCATTAGGCCTTAATTAGGGTTGATTTAGGCTTATTAGAAAGCTTATTTTAGTGACCCAAGATCAGGTAAGACACAGTCTTCGAAGACTATCTCTGAAAAGACACAAATCTTAACTACCTTAAGATCGGGCTTCTTTCCTTTCCATATCTCATATGGTGTAGACACTACCAACTTTGATGAAACTCTATTCAAAATATAAGTTGTAGTCTCTAGGGAGTACCCCTAGAATGAGACGGGTAGGTCAGCGAAACTCATTATGGACCGCACCATGTCTAATAGCGTGCGATTCCTCCTTTTTGATACACCATTGAGCTGAGATGTATAAGGAGTTGTCCACTGGGATAGAATCCCATTGTCCTTAAGGAAATAGATGAACTCCATACTCAAGTACTTTCTTCCTTGATCTAAACGAAGTGTCTTGATACTCTTTCCAATTTAGTTCTCCACCTCATTCTTATATTCCCTGAATTTCTCAAAGGCCTCAGACTTGTACTTCATCAAGTATATGTGTCCATACCTAGAGAAATCATCAGTGAATGTAATGAAGTATGAGTAACCACCTATAGCCTGAGTTAACATGGGACCACGTACATCACTATGTATGAGTTCCAATAACTTAGTGACTCTTTCTCCAGTTCCACTAAAAGGAGAGGTGGTCATCTTCTCATGAAGGCAAGGTTCGTAAGTTACATATGACTCATAGTTAAATGGATATAAGTATCCATCTTTTAGCAACTTTTGAATCCTTCCCTCATGTATATGACCTAGCCTACAATGTTATAGGTATGCATTATTCACCTCATCTCTTTTCCTCTTAGACATATTTATATTCATGATGTATGGAGAAGTGTCTAACACATATAAGCCATTTATCAATGTCCCTTTAGTGATGATCTTATTATCTATAATTATTGAATAACTATTGTTCTTGAAAACTAATTTATATCTACTAATTGTCAAACAAGAGACGAAAATAATATTTTTGATAATGGAAGGGACAAAATAACATGCATCGAATGTAATAATAACTCCACCAAGTAGATGTAGGATGACCTCCCCAATAGCAATTGTAGCAACTCTTGCTTCATTGCCCATCTTTAGGTCCATCTCACCTCTAGCCAATCTCTTAGGTCTTGCCAGAACCTGCAACGATTTGTAGATATGATAAGCACTCCCGGTATCCAATACCCATGTGTTATCATAAAAATCTAACAAGTGGAGACTGATCATGAATATACCTGAAGCTTCTCTAAGCTTCTATTTTACCTTATCTGCAAGGTAGTCCTTATATTTCCTCTTCAATGCTCATCTTGGCCATAGTAGAATCATTGTGCTTTGTCATTTCCTGGGTTTTTCTTGGCAATCATTGCCTTACCCATCTTCCTTTGCCCTTGCCCTTCTTAAGGGACTTACTGGCCTTCCTTTTCTTATTGGTTTCACCAATATAGAGAATTGACTTCTCTTTCTTGGTGGTGCTCTCACCTTCTCTCAACATAATGAGGAGCTCAGGTAGAGTTATCTCAAACTTGTTCATATTAAAGTTAATAATGAACTATGAAAAGGAATCTCATAAGGATTGAAGTATAAGATCAACATACAGGTTATCCTTTAGGACTATCTTTATACTTTACAAAGTGAGCAATCTCATCCTCGCTTGTCCTTTCTTCCAGAGTGGGAACAATCGTGTTGAGGACATATAGGATTTTCTCCTTTGTACGAATAATTCTCAAATTGCAGAGCCTTTAGACTAATAAAACGGTTGGTATTAAGTATGCCACATAGGGGGTTTGCAAGCGATAAACAAGATATAACATAAATTAAATAACATGCAGATTTTACAAAAAATACTAATTAAGATATAGACTTCTATCTTAATATACTCCCACTATTTTCCTAATAAATCATGTGACACCCTCGACACATGAGACGAAAGTCTCCGGTAGACTCCTAATGGGGATCGAGATCCAATCGGCATCTTAGTGCAACCTCGAGGGACTCAACCAACTACACTAAGCCCAAAAGGTAGGAAACTCTTGCCAATCACAACTCCTTATGATTTCCATCATGTTCGGCCTTTGAATCATCATGGTCTCTACTGCTCGACCAACCATGAAGTTCAGTTAAATCATCACCATCATTATAAGATGAGTCTGATATGATGGATATGCTCTCGACTGCTCAACCAAGTCATACTATATCCTCAGGTTACCAGTGACATCTATATGTTGTAGGCAAGAACTCGATCACATAGATAGGTGAGCCTCGAGTGACTCAACCAACTCAAACTATGTTGTGATTCAATTTCTTCCTATAATGATAGAAGGCCACGTAGGTCAATCTTATTGCCTCACGCTTACTGACTTAATATTATTGTAGGATGGGTTTTCATTTTGTATCGGCCTCATAATATGTCGTGTCACATACATACATATTTAATATATATCTACATCTCATGTAAATATATATATATATATACATATATCAAGTAGATATATGCAAGCTACACTGGATGGTCATGAGCCGTTACCCAATATGATTAAGCCTGAGCCAATGGGCCTAATCACTCACAATAGGATTTATGTGTGCATCGGTACATCTCCATGCCCTGTGATTATTAATCTCGCCATCATCGATTCCGTTATATTATTGCATCACCATGCGTTGTGATCTCCCGCCATGGCATCGTGGGTCCCGCTATCACCTCTATGCTCACGCTGCGCCTCTCCATATAATTACAAATGATCAGAGACATACAGGCCCGATAATAATGAGAAAAATAGAGACTCACAGGCACCAACAACAATAATAATAATAATAATCATCATCATCATCATCATAATTATACACATCACAACACATGGCTCATGATCATCCATCCACATCATACATCACATGTACATCACATCATATGTAGGATTACTAGATGTATAATAATTAATTAAACTATTTAATTAATTATTTTTTAGAAATTAGAAATTTTTAGAATTGTCAAGAGTGTTTTTTATAATTCTAGATAAGAGGACAGTCCTCGAAATTTCTAAAATTATTTAGGGTATTTTAAAAATTTTGTACACGAGGACAGTACTTGAAATTTTCTAAATTTAGAGGGGCAAAATAGTTCTTTTCTCAAAAGGAATGTCCTAACCCCTCTTGCCCCCTCTACGCCATTACCGTTGTCGCCCCTATGTGGGTGACAGCGGCCCTTGCCTGCCAGTAGTCTCTCTGCCAAGGGGCGGGCGCTGTTGCCTTTGTAGTCGGCGCCACCCTGCGGGCATTCCTGTGAGTGGCCACCCTTGGAGGTAGCAGCTTCTGCCCGCAGGCGGCCTACCTATGGGCGCCGACCCGCAGGCGTTGCCCTTGCGAGCGACTGCCTCTACAAATTGGTCGTGGGCTGCTGCCCACCTTCGGCAGTCCCTATCGCAAGCTAGTCACGGGGGGCTGCCCCTTATAGGCAGCCTCTGTCCCGGGCTAGCCACGGCCTAGCTACGGGCTGGCCATGGCCGGCCGCTCTTACGAGTTGTCCAGGCCGCAGCTGGTAGCCCCTTTGCAGGGGACCATGGCCGTGGTCGGCCACCCCTACAGGTGGCCTAGCCATGGCTGGCCGCCCTTGTAGGGGGCCTGGTAGTAGCCAACCACCCCTTTCCTCGCTACCTTCGCTACAAAAATATAGTAAGAATGCATAAAATAGTTCTAGGTAATTCAATCTCATCACACGCAATTTTAAAACCAATCTTTCACACGAAAACCTCGGCTCTGATACCACTATTGGGAAACCTCAGCGGGTGCATCACATGCGTAGCTGAAATCAAAATAAAAAATTGATTTCCCACATAGATTAAATTGACATGCAAAAGATTGGTGTCGCAAGAAAAAAACGTAAAACCAAAAAACTGCATCATGTGTGAGAGATTGGTTACATATGGAGATTGTATATCCCTGTATTCTAGATCCAGATGGAGAGGATGAAGGAGGTCAAGTGTCCTCCTCTATAGCGGTATCCACACAATGAATCTCTGTAGCAAAACTCGTCCAATCTGAACTCGCAACTCTTGCGCAGAGGGGGGGCGGGGGAGAATAGGAGGGGGAGGCAAAAGTTGTAACCTATCAACCATGAGTCTCACCTCCTATTTATAGAGAGCCAACAAAAACCCTAGGGCTCCTACCTTAGTGGATATTGGATCTCCATCCAATAACCCACTAACCTTGCATTATTGGATCTCTATCTAATAATCTCCTTAGGCCTCTAATTGAGCCTTAAGCAAAGAACTCATTAGCATAAGGTCTCATCTAATGAGAATAAGGGCTAATTGGATTTCTATCTAATCCTCTATCCACTGAAGCATCCACTATATGTGTGTGACCCTGTAGGCCTGATATCGAGCTAGCCGTGAATCGCTCCATCAGAACTCCTTCTGATATAGTGAATTATCGTCCCCATAATAATTCACTTGACTTATCGACTATGGATGTACTAGGTCACTACATCATAGTCCCCAAACGGTACATGGGGGATCAAATCCATCGGACCTGTCTATCCACAATTACCATGTATATATAATTCCTCATTCAACTAATTTCCCAAAGAATATATATTGGACATTGTACTGTCAGGTCATATACGGAATCAGTTTATCTTGCTCTAATCAGATTCTATTGGAGAACTATTTCTCTCTCAATCCGAATGACCCGGGCTAGAGATTTATCTGAGCAAGCACATTTGGAATATTCCTCTTGTGATACTAAGAGTGGATGATCCTCTATTGACACTCAATTGCCTTCGTAAGGTTGGCTACCAATCCCGATAATCAACTGTACCAGATCTAGAGCTTTCCAAACCTGTAAGTCTGGCGTCAAATAAAGGAATACTCATATAATGCATTATTGGTGTCTCAAGTCAAAGGACCAGATATACAACTGCGACTATGAAATCATTGTCTGACATTATATATCTTTAACCATATAGCATTCCATAAGCAAATCAATCAATGAATGCATTCTCCAATGAGCATATGTACTATATCCTTAGTGTCTCCACACAAGCGGCTATGAGACCAGCTGCCTCCATTATATAGACGGGTATATAGTACACCAGTCTGTCTGGTTATCTCAATATCCCTCTCAAGAGCTGTGTTTAAATGTGAATCGATCTTATTATCGTGATCTCATCACGATCCGACTCTCATTGCATAGAACCAAGGACATCACAATATATATGCAACAAATAATATAATGTGAGACTATATCAATAATAATCATAAGCAAAAAGATCACACAGTATGTCATACGTGCCATCACTCACATGATTGGCTTGTAAGGTACCTATAACCAGCAAAAAGGGGTAGCTTCTTATGATAGAACTAGTAGAGGATGAGGACATCAAACCATCTGAAGAAAGCCTCAAACTTGAAGAAGAAGCCACGGAGGAAGAGTCTCAATTGGCCGACTTTACGGTGCATTAGCTAGCCAGCTACTCCAACTCGCAAATGATGAAAGTGGGAGGACTTCTCAAGCAACAACCCGTCACTATTCTCATGGATACGAGCAACATAAATAACTTTCTCAATAGCAAGGTTGCTGCTCTTATGATGCTTCAAATCGAGGGTTGCAATAAATTTGATGTAAAGGTCACCGATGGCCGGATCCTTACATGCGACTAATGGTGCCCGAGGGTGAAATTGCTTCTACAGGACCAAGAGATTGTAGTCGACTTCTTCCTCCTACCCATTGACGACTATGAAATCGTGCTCAGAATCAAATGGCAAACAACGTTAGGTAACATCTCCTGAAATTTCTCTAAGTTGATTATTAAGTTTTATTGTAAAGGTAGACAGGTCACCTTACGGGGCAAGCACAGGAGCCATATCTCCACCATTTCGACGCAGTGGATAGAGAAAGTTTTGCACAAGATATATGGTAATTTTTTAATGCATATCCAACATCCATTAGAGGAGAAGAACATGCAAATTACAGATCCTAAGCTTGCCCAACTGCTGGACAAATTTGCTGATGTTTTTGTCGAGTCGCATGGACTTCTCCATACCTAACAACATGATCATCGCATCCCTATACTCTCGAGAAAACCTCCAACAAACTCAAGGTCATACCAAATCCTCACTTACAGAAGGATGGTACGTGATGGATGTGCATTGACTTCCGAACTTTGAACGCCATCACCTCAAAGATAAATATCCTATACTAGTAGTGGATGAGCTCTTGGATGAACTAAAAGGAGCCCGAGTCTACCAAATTGGACCTCTGCTTCGAGTACCATCAAATTCGGGTATATGCTGAAGATGTTCCAAAAACGGTATTTCATATATATAACAACCACTACAAAACTTTGGTAATACCCTTCGAATTTACAAATGCTTCTTCTACCTTCCAAAGCTTGATGAATAATATTTTTTAGAGGTTTTTATGCAAATTTGTACTGGTATTCTTTGATAACATTCTCATTTACAGCCCTACACTTGACATACATTTTCAACACTTACGAATTGTTCTAACAATTCTTCAGGAAAATACTCTTTATGTTAAATAGTCAAAGTGCAACTTCTTATAGTAGAAAGTGAAGTACCTTGGAAACTTTATATCAGAAGATGAAGTGGTGATAGACCTGACAAAGGTCAAAGTAATGCAGGGATGGCCGAGACCTATGAACATAAAATCACTACGCGGCTTCCTTGGACTTACAGGCTACTATCAAAAGTTTGTGAAAAGCTATGGCAAGACTAGTGCCCCACTCACTTCCTAACTAAAGAAAGACTCCTTCTAGTGGTCTGACAAAGCATCCATAGCCTTTGAACAACTAAAGACAGCCATGACGATAACACCGGTCCTAGCACTACCCGATTTCAGTCAACCCTTTGTGATTAAGGCTGACACTTCCGAAGTTAGAATTGGAGTTGTTCCAATGCAAGATGGCCAACCACTTGCCTATATCAGTAAGGCCTTGTCTCCTTCTCATCATAAAATGTCAGTGTATGATAATGAGATGCTTGCGATTGTGCATGCCGTCATGAAGTAGAGACCCTATTTGATCGGCCAATGCTTCCAAATTAAGACTAACCACTGGAGTCTCAAATATTTCTTAGAGTAGAAAATATCATCCCCGAAGTAGCAAAGATGGATAACTAAACTCCTTGATTTTAATTATAAAATTATTTATCGAAAGGGAAAAGAAAATATTGTTGCAGATGCACTATCACGGCTACCGGAGCAAGCCAAAATTTCAGCCATCTCCCCTCCTTCCATTGACTTCCTTGAGGACATTAGGGAGGAAAGGAAGAGGGATTCAGAGACCCAAAATATCATAGAGAAATTGAAAAAGGATCTGGGTGCCATTGGCCACTACACTTGGAATTCAAAGGACCTACGCTACAAGGGCCAAATTGTGCTTATTCCCTCTCTCCTTACATCAAAATTATTATGCATGAAGTGCACTCTTCACCTTTAGCAGGGCACTTTGGCTTTCTGTGAACATACAAGAGGGTGAAACAAAACTTTTATTGGAGAGGCATGAAGAAATCTATTTGTGATTATGTAGCTAAATGTGATGTGTGCCAACAACAAAAGGGTGAAACAGTGGCAAGTCCGGGAAAGCTACAACCACTACCTATACTAGACTCAACATAAGACTAACATCTCTATGGACTTCATTGAAGTGCTACCACCATCTCAAGGTAAAAGTATAATCTTTATAGTGGTAGATTGCTTAACGAAATATGCCCATTTCTGTGCTGCAAGACACCCTTATATCGCTGCTAGTAATGCTTAACTCTTCATTGAAAATATTGTTAAACTACATGAGATGCCAAGGTCAATTGTGAGCGACTGTGATAGCGAATTTATAAGCAAATTTTGGACCGAATTATTTTACAAGGCACCCAACTCAAGATGAGCACAGCCTATCATCCATAGACGGACGACCAAACAGAGGTGGTGAACAAATGCCTAAAGGCTTATCTGTAGTACTTCACCAATAATCAGCTAAAAGAGTAGACAAAGTGACTTTCTTGGGTAGAATGGTGGTACAACACGACCTATCATTCATCCATCAAATATACCCCTTATGAGTTTTGTATAGCTGACCACCCTTGTAATACCTAAGCATGTAATTGGTGTGGCCAAAGTAGACCAGGTCGACCAAAGTTTAATAGATAGGGATAAGCTCCTACAATTGCTGAAGGATAACTTATTTGTCACCCAAGCCTACATGAAACAACAAGCTGACATTCATCGAAACGAACGAGAATTTTTTATAGGAGACTGGGCCTATCTTTCCCTACAACCATACAAGCAGCTGTCCATCAACATAAGAGCCTCGATGAAACTATCTCATTGATTCTATGGACCATATCAGATCATGGAGTGTATTAGAGCTATGGTTTGTGACATATAGATTGAAGCTACCAGAAAACGTCAAGATCCATCACATCTTCCATGTGTCTCGCTTGAAGCCTAAACTGGGAGAATACGAGTCGGCCCAGACCTAATTGCCGAGCACCACATATGATGGCGAAATTCAAGCCCAACCACAAGCCATATATATATATATATATATATATATATATATATATATATATATATATATATATATATATATATATATATACATATATATATATATATACATATATATATATTTATATACATATATATATATTGTGTGTATATATATACATATATATATATATATATACATATAAAATATATCAGAAACTCAAATGAATAAAATGAATTATTAGAAAAAAATAAAAAAGTGAAAAAAACAAGAGATTCCATATTGACATCCGCAAGCGATTCCAGCTTCACTGGGTGACTAAACGCTATTCCCGGCAGGCCTCCCACCCTTCTCTATCCACCTACGCAAGGCACACTTTTGTAGGTTTTGATGATGAAGGCCACACTGACAAGCGAGTACGAGACCGGCAAGGACGACGGCATTGCCACCACCACCCTCTCCATCCATGCCAAGTTCGGCGACGCCAGTCTCCGGGCCACCGTCGCCAACGCTCTCGTGCTCGGCGCCGCCGCCCGCTCCCCCCCGTCCCTCTTCTTCTCCCTCCAGAAGCCCAACTCCTTCTCCATCGACTACTCCCCCAAAAAGGTCATCAATCCCCCCCCTCATCATGCCATGCATTCAGAGTTCTACGTGGGCTTAGGACTCGTTTCGGTCGTGCAGGCTGGCACTGATCAGAAGGATGATCCGCAGGCGAAGTTCAAGTTCATGAACTCCATCAAGTTGATGGAGAAGACGGTGAGCATGACGTACAGCCACGCTCTGCAGGAGAGGCGGACGGCGGTGGACGGGTTGGTGGAGTTCAACAAGAACAACAAGATGGCAGTGCACCACGTGGTGGGGACGGAGGAGTGCAAGTTGAAGTACACGTACCAGCACGGTGACCGGCAGAAGACGGTGGTGGAGCCGACGTACAACATGGCGGCCAATACATGGGACTTGGTGGTGTCGCGGAAACTCGACCGGGGCGACGCCCTGAAAGCGAGCTACCAGGCAGTGGCGAAGAAGCTTCAGCTGGAATGGAATAGGGACTCCAACGTCAATGGCACCTTCAAGGTACGTTGTTCTGCATGTAACCCCCCTTCTTCTTCTTCTTCTGGGTTAATTTCAAATCAGTCATATTCGACGACTTTTTGTTTATACAAACTATTAGTATTTCTTACATATTTTGCGGAAATAGTAATAAAACCAGGTCGATCGCAGATTAAAGCCAGATAAACACTAGGTTATCAAGAGAAATGAACGTGGATTAGCCTAAATCCAAGTCCCAAATGATTTCACCTAATACTCATTAACCCACCGAAAAAAACTAAAAAAGAATTGTTGCATGTTTAACTTAAATTGACATCTACAACTGATTATGTTATACACGATATTGTTAGATTTTCTCGAGTCCTAGTTGTATTGATCAGAGTTGACAAATGTTGGACAACAGTTTAATTTAAAAGTTTAAACTATTAAATTGTGAGCCAGATTTATCATGTTTTACCTTGCTTTTTCAAATGTAAAACTATTCCTTAATGTATCTTAAATTTCATACGGTTGAGTACTATTTCAAAATCATTTCAGTTATTTATTGATCCTTATTTTCAAGTGCAAATGCATATTATTTCTAATATTCAAGGATCACTTTTTTCCTTTAATATCTGGAGTTCAAACTCGTCGACAATTGTCCATTATGGATTTTTAACACTCATGGAATATTATTTCCAAAATCTTCTTCTTCTATGTGCAGATTAATTATTAACTTTATTTTCCTTAAGGAGTGATTGAAGAAAGAATGAAATGCACACTTTATTTCTTGATTTATCACATATTTATACACTTAGGAAAGGAGGTTAGGAATGTTGAGAAGGGAATATTTCACTCAATAGACTAACAAATTTTGCTCATGCTATTACGAAGATCTCATCTATTAACATGCTCCCGCAAGATCTGCTCTTGTCAAGGACGCCGAAATTGGAGCAATGCAATAAGAACAATTTGCGGGCGAATGGCTTCGTGAGGGAGTCTGCTAGTTGATCTACCGTGTGAATATGAGAAACACATAGTTTATAGTTGACTATTCAATCTCGTATGAAGTGAAAGTCAATGGCTATATGTTTCATACGAGAGTGAAATATTGGATTGGCACATAAGTAGGTAGCCCTGACATTATCACAATATATCGTAGGAGTAGTAGTAGAGTGGATATCAAGTTCCTTAAGCAGATTCATGGCCCAATTAAGTTCTGTAGCAGTGGTTGCAATGGAACGATATTCAGCTTCAGTGGTTGACTGAACGACCGTCTTCTGTTTCTTAGAACTCTAACTGATTGGATTGACTCCTAGGAAGATGATATATCTGGATGTAGATGTTTTATCATCAAAGTTTTCCGCCCAATCAGCATCAACAAAAGCATGAAGTTGGAGTGGAAAGTGTTTATAGAGAAATATACCAAAGTCGATAATTCCATTAAGATATCATAAGACCCATTTAACCACTGACCAATGCGTGGTAGACGGTCGATACATGAATTTTGATAACTTGTTAATTGCAAATAAAATATCTAGGTAAGTGAAAGCTAAGTATTGTAAAGAGCAAAGTACTTGTCAATATTGAGTAGAATCCGTAGCAGGATTGCCATCAGTTAACTTGAGTGATTCACTAGTTGAGAGAGGAGTTGAAATAGCTTTCGAATCCTTCATGTTTGTCTTTAATAATAAGTCTTGAATATACCTCCGAAGATGTATACGTTACTTCCATACCCAAAAAATAATTAAGGGTACCGAGTTCCTTGAGAGAAAATCGGTCAGCCAACTGTTTGAGGAACATTATGATTTGCATAGAATTATTACCTATCACAATGATATCATCCATATAGACTAGAAGATATATTGTACTATCAAGTTATTGACGGAGAAATAAAGAGGTATCAGAACTTGGAGTTGAAAAAGCCAACTAATGTAAAAAATGAACCAAGTTTTGTGTACCAAGCTCATGGAGCCTAGCGAAGTCCATAAATAGCTTTGCAGAGTTTACAGACATGTTTCGGATACTGAGGATAAAGAAAACCAAGAGGTTGTTCCATGAAGACTATCTTTAGTTAAGGTCCCTTGTAAAAAGGCATTGTTCACATCAAGTTACCGCAGATGCCAGCCTTTTGAGATGGCTAAACTCATAATAAGCCAGATTGTCATGGGTTTAACAATAAGATTGAATGTTTTTATAAAGTTAACACTAGGATATTGATAAAAACCTTTAGTCACTAGGCAAGCTTTATACCTGGAAATAGACCCATCGGGGTTCTGCTTAACTTGAAAAACCCACTTACGGTTGATGATATTTTGTGTGGGATGAAATGGAATAAGTGTCCAAGTAGAGTTATGAAGGAGGACATCATATTCATTACACATGGCTTTACGCTAGTGGGGGGCCTTTTGGGCTTGAGTGACCATGGTAGGTTCACTGGTCTCAAGAGAGCAAATCACAATAGTATTTAGGTTAAGAACCTGACGTAGTTTGAAAATACCACTTTAGAGCATATTGTCATCAGATGTCTAAGTGGTTTAGGATGCGATGGTGGAATGGATGCTGGGGAAGCATTAGTACAGGCAAGTTAGATTGAGGAACATCAGCACTATTGGGTTGAGAGGAGGGTAAAGTTAGTGACTGAGTGTCCGAGGGTCGGATGTCACCAGTAGGAGATATATATGCAGAAGGAGAAGTAATAGAGGGGGAGAGGTGTTAGACCGGAGGAATACTCCACTGATGTATATTTGTTGGAGTGGGTGATTTTGGTGGAGACTCATTGGATGATGGCATACTCCACTGATGTATATTTATTAGAGTAGTTAATGGTAGAAGACTTGGAATGGTGAAATGGAAAGGAGGACTCCACGAAGATAACATGATGAGACACAAAGACTCTGTGAGTTAGAGGATCGTAGCATCAGTAAGCATTATGTTCAAGAGAGTAACGGATGAAGACACAAAGTTTCAACTTTGGGGCTAGTTTATGTGATGCATAAGGACATAGCCAAGAATAACAAACACAACAAAAAAACCCTAAGTTTTTGAAGATTTAGGGATTTAAGAAACAGTTTTTCAAATGGAGACTGATTGTGGAGGACTAGAGTAGGCATGCGATAAATGAGCTAGATTGTAGTCTGAAAGGCTACAGACCAAAAAGTAATCGGCATGGAGGCATGATAAAGAAGTGTGAGACCAGTTTCAACTATATACCAATGTTTATGTTCAGTCGAGCCAACTAGTTGGGGAGTGTATAGGGGAGATTTGAGATGCTGAATACCATAGGCTAAGAGACATGATGTGAGTGCTTGGTATTCACTCTCACCGTCAGAATAAACTATTTTAATTATGGACAAAAAAATATTCTCCACCATCTTTTTGAAGGTAATAAAGATTGTTGAAACCTCAGACTTATGTTGAAGAGGATAAAACTAAGTATGCTTGGTATAATAGTCTATAAAGACAACATGGAATCTGGCCCCAAATGTCAGTATAAAGAATTTTAAATGGTTTTGTGCAAGAGATAGAAGAATCTTCAAATGAGACATGCATCACCATGATTAAAAATAGAACTAGCTTTAAAAGTTGGAAGAGTGTAATGAGAGAATAACTTTTGTTAAGTTGAGGAAGAAGGATGTCTAAGACGATGATGCCACACATCTATTGGAGCAGAAACAGAAGAGTAAGCAGTAGGCTGAGAGACTAATGGTCGTAGGTAGATGCTGTCTTTATTTTGGCCCTGAACTAATGATGCCCTTGAGCTCAGATCCTTGACAAGAAAGGAGTTAGAAAAAAATTCAATAGATGTATTATTTTGTTTATAGAATTGAGAGACAAAAATAAGATTTCATTTAATATGAGGAACATATAACATTTCATCGAGTGTAAAGTTAAGAGTATGTGAATTAAGCATTATGGAACTAGTATGGGTAATAGGAATTCGCTTACTATCACCAATGATGATGTCATCGTTACCACCATAATTGTTGTGAAGGGACAAATTCTAGAGATCTGAGGTGATGTGATGGGAGGCGTCAGAGTCCATAATCCAATTATATTGATTAGAAGTTAAAGTAGTAGTGAGATATGCTTGGGGCATGTTTGAGAAAGCAGAAGGTCGAGGATGAGATCGACAAACTTTGGCGGAATGACCAACTTTATCACACAACTGGTATCAAGATGCCAAGGCTAGCCCAAACCCTTATTGACATGCTTAGAATATTAATTATTCTTGCTTTTGTGACTTAATTGAGCAGTGATAGGTGGTCCTGGTACGCTATCTTCGCTCTTCAAATATATCTCATAGTCAGTCAACTTGTCATAGAGCTCTTCAAATGATAGCGGCGAGTTACATGCTCGTATTACTACTGCCAATTCGTTGTACTCAGTCCCAAGACCATTAAGGGTGTAAATAATAACTTCTTCATCACTGAGGTAGTATCCTATCGAAGCTAAATCATCGATGATGATCTTTATATTTTGAAGATAATCAACAACCATAATACCCTCTTGTTTTGTGCTCATGAGACGTGATAGTAGATTGAGCTTACGTGTATGGGAATGACTTGCCAAGGTTGTTTGTAACTTACTTCATGCTTCAGCAACAGTGTTACAAGTGGAGACAACTGGAGCAAGAGATGCATAGACTGAGGCTTAGATGTCTTGAAGGATGAGAAGATCCTAGCAGAACCACTGTTTATACTTCGGATTTGGTGCCAAACTAGATGCACTAGGTAGATTGATCATCTTTAGTGGACAATAGAGATAGCCATTGATGTAGCCAAGCAGTTCATCCCCAAGTAGAAGATTGGAGAATTGGGCACGCCAAGACATATAATTTTTGCTTTTGGATAGCTTGAATGGGATGAGTGTTACAATATTAATGGAGATAAGGCCCAGATTAGAGAGATGCTATTATTTCCTGTAGGGAGTGTAACAAGCACATCAGAGGTAGATGATAAAGACATTATGATGTACTAATCTGAAGGAAGTTGGCAATTGTCGAAGAGTTAGCAGGGAGCCAGCTCGACGGTAGCGAAAAAAATAGAGGCTGCGACTGCTACACCATTAGTCGTTTGTTGTTGTTGGCTGGGTGATCTCCGATGGGAAGAGATTAACCAGGCAGCTTTTTCTCCTCAAGAAGCGAGAGATGCCTGATTATAGGTCGTAGTGATGCGACCTAATGCTGGCAGGTAGGACGGCTGGGTCAAGGTTGTGGCGCTAGAAAATGATGACATCCTTACCATGGAAGTTGCAGCATTAACCGAATGCCACTACCGAGATGCTGCTAGGAGGAAGAAACTAGAGTAGTAGAAGCGAGGAAGATGTGTGACGAAGATAGCAACATGGAATTATAGTTCTTGTCGAGAAAGGGAAGGGGCTACCACTTATGTAGAATAGGCGATGGAGGCTGCAACCAGTGCAGATGTGCGAGGAAGTAGTGGTCAAGTTGCCAAAAGAGGAGTTGCGACTACCAATAAAGAAGGAAAGCAGTGGATCAAAGTTACCTGAAAGTTACCGAGGAAGAGGGAGAGGACGTCGGCTTTGTCATCTCTGTCATGGTTTGCTTATATATGGCAATGCAAGTGCAAGGCAAGCTAGTGACTGCTTGTTTCAAGTATCATATGAGGAAAGCTGTAGAAGTTATGGAGATGAGAAGTCCAATGGCGCTAGCTGAGTTCTGTCGGAGCTGTGGGTGCAACTGACTAAGTTCGACAGTGTAGAGGAGGGCACAAACACTAACGGGAAGGTGGAGGGGGAAGGAAGTAGGCTCGGCAGGAAGCAAGCGTGGTAAGAAGCAGCGATCGGTGCATAGTTGTCGCTAGGAAATTGATCAGATACATTGATCTGATAAAAAAAATAAATAGAGTCTTTACCGAAACCTTGCTCCTCTATGTAGATTGTTGTGCTGTTCAAAGTGAACGCAACAACATCTGTTGGGCAAGGGGCGACATGGATCGGTAGGATCGACCCGGTTGTGCCCGATGAGGAAGTTCCAAATGAAAGGGATCTCGCCGATGTTGGCATCGTCGGGCCACACAAAGTGGTAGAGGAAGGCACTAGACTGGGTGCCGACGGTGTTGGGGGTCAGGGCGGTGATGTTCCCAATGCCGGTGGGTATCATTGTTCTTCTCTGCTATGTATGCTGCTATATGTGTTGAAGAGGAAGGCAGCGTGGGTGGGCTACTGTAGTGGATCAAGGGCTCAATCTAAAGGCCATGACATTACCGATCTTGAGGATCTGATTGATTTTTTAAAAAACGTCGGTTGAGGCACTGTCCCAAAATTCGATCCCTCGATTACCAGTGATCAGATCATTGAGAAGGATGGAGTTGTCCTCGGGGCTAAGCAGGCCATGATGTCTTAGATCACCGAGGAGATTAGGGAGTAAGGTAGCATCGTTGTCGAGGGCCCGTTAGCGATGGAGAAGCAATAGAGGCATCGACGATGGGCACAGCGATGATACTTAAGCGACAGGCAATGAAGAGAAGGGTGTGGCCAGCAACAAAAGAAAGGCAGCGAGTGTTGTTGCTGCATTTCTATCGGGAAACAAAGGTCATGCGACTGACAATTGTGGCTTCATAAAGGAGTCATCGATGGGTGGTGGCCCTTAGACTTGCTCTGATACCTTGATAAAAATAATAGGAGTTATTGAAGAAAGAATGAAATGCTCGCTTTATTCCTCGATTTATCACCTATTTATACACTTAGGAAAGGAGGTTAGGAAGGAAAATTTTCCCTTGATAGACTAACAAATTCTGCTCATGCTGTTACGGAGATCTCATCTGTTAACAAGCTTAACATGAATTACTTTGCCCATCTGAGACTTGGCTTAAGTCACATAACTTTATTGGTCCAATTTTTTTCTTCAATTTTTTGGTCTATTAACTTTGGTAAAATTTATTTTCCTAAAAAATAGAGTTGTAGGGCAATCAGTTAGGGTTTAAATAGATAATAGACACTACAGAATCTTAAGATGTTTAAGTTATTGTCTAAGCTATTGTTGAATTCTTAATAAAATATTAATGTTAGGAGAAATCATCGTAAATGTTTGAGTCAACCAGACATGGTCCAAACTCGAAGGCACAAGAATGTCTAAGGTGTCTCCGAGGTGGCTCTAAGATGGAAGCATTGAGCTTTTGATGCATCGCCTGCACTAAAACCAATGTTGGGAGAAGTATCCAAACCCGATCCCTTTGACGTTCAAGTTAATCACCAAAAACGTAGTAGGTAGAGGTTTTCTTGAGGAGGAGATCCCCCCAACATGGAAAGTATAGGGAAATCTTAATAAAGAATCACATACATAGTGGAAAATAAAACCAAAATCCAGATTTCCCAAAGAACAATATTTGATCATCATGCAAAGATTTATGTGAGAAAATCACAAAACCAAAAACTATGCATCACGTGTTAGATGTTTTACATGTGGAGATCATATATCCTCGTAATTTCAGATCTGTAGGAGGGGATGAAGGAGGTCATATGTCCTCCTGTCTAAAGATTCACGTGGCAGATGAAGCGACGATGCTTCTTCCTTTTGCAACATGAATCCTTATAGTTTTTGTGCACCACCTTGTAGCAATGGTCAAGAAGGGCCAGCCCCTTCATGCTGTCCTCTTGCACCACCAAGAGGGCTATCGAGGGAGGGAGGAGAATAGGAGGTGGTCAATTAGGTATAGCCTATGACCCTTTAGTCTCTCTCCTATTTATAGAGTTTTATGTCAACTTTGTTCAGACTGAATCAGCACTAAGAGAGAGGAGGAGGAGGAGGAGGAGGAGGAGGGGTGGTGGGATCGTAATAAGCAAGTAAAGCAATTTGTAAAGTAATTAAACAACAAAGAAGAGAAGGCACACCAATTTATAGTGGTTCGGTCCACATGATCTACTATACTCCTGATTCCTCTTCACTCGAGGCCACCGTGCTTCCACTACTGATCTTTTTCTAATGGGCAAAGATCAACCGCTCCTTACAACTCTTTCTCTATTTCTTAGGCTCAGGAGAGAACCTTTACAACCCTTTACAAGTATTCCCTCACTCTCCCTTAGAATAACCTCTAAATTTCTCAAGAAGGGAACTCAACTTTCAACAAGGTTTTCTCATATAAACCTTAAGTTGATGATCTCACTTTTTGCAATTCCAAACAAGAATAATTGAGGTACTTATAGACCTCAAATGGCTTCAAATCTTGGAGCCAAAATTGAAATTGCTAAGTTTTCAAGATACTAACGATACCATCACCTGCACCGAGCGGTACCAACATCGAGCAGAGCTCGAGAATCTGGGCTATGATGGTACTATCACCCGTAATAGGTGGTACTACCACCGGCAACCGGTGGTACCACCGCTCGAGAACCCAAAAAAGTATAAACATATACTTTTTATACCCTGGATGATACCACCGCTTGACTTGATGGTACCACTATCCAGATTAGTAAAATGAGCCTCATAATAAGCTCAAATCGGTCCCAATTAAGGGCCAATGGGCCTCTAATTGAGTTGGCCTAATTACATATAAGTATGCATCATTGTTTAAAGCATGTATCTTCCCTTGTTGGTTGTGATTGATTTCATATAAGCATGCCCATGTCTTTTAAAAACATACATAATTGTTTAAAATTTAAAAACAATATTTATCATGAAAATCTTAAACATTTAGGCATAAATCATCTTTAATCAAAAGATTTATTAAAATAAAAATCATCAAGTTTCATTGATATATATATATATAATTTTTTAATAAAAATTTACATTTCTTACTAATCTTTTTCATCATAAAAATTTATAAAAAGCATCAAATAATTCATTGTAAGGTAAAAAAAGATTTGCTTGACTTACCTCGTTAATGTGAGCCTCATATTCACTTGTTTGTTCCTCATCTTTGTATGCACTTGATTCGTCCGAGGTCGCCTTGAGCGTGTTCTTCTTCTTCGATTTGAGACATTTACTTTTGAAGTGCCCCAACTAATTACATTTGTAGCAAGTTATTGTGTTCTTTTTTAGTTCATTTGTATTCATACATTCATGTTTTATGAACTTTTTAAAACTTTCTATGAAGAATTCAAGGTCATCCTCGTCACTTGAGCTTTCGCTCGAGTGGTTTTCTTTTGTTCTAAGTGCCAAGTCCTTCCTATTCTTTGGAAGGTTGTTCTTATGTCCATGATATGACATACATGTCATTTCATGGGTCATTAATAACTCGATAATTTATTCAAATAGAAAATAGCTTAAGTCTTTTTCTTCTTGTATGACAATGACTTTTGGATCCCAATTTTTAGGAAGGAATCTTAAGAATTTTATTAATGAGTTTTAGGTTAGAAAGACTTTTACTAAGTGCTCTTAAACCATTAACGACATCTATAAAACAGGTGTATATATCTCCAATGATTTCGCCTTGGTTTCATTCGAAACAATTCGAAACTATGCATCAAAAGATTAATTTTAGAATCTTTAACTCTACATGTGCCTTCGTTTGTGATTTCAAGAGTATGCCAAATCACATATGTAGTTTCATAAGTCGAAATATGATTAAATTTATTTTTATCTTAAGCACAAAATAAAGCATTCGTTTTAGCATTTAAAGAGAAAGTCTTCTTCTCTAAATCATTTCATTTGTTCATTGGTTTAGAAGATTTTTGAAAACTATTTTAAGTGATATTCCATAAACTAATATCCATAGAAAACAAAAAAAATTCTCATTTGGTTTAGAAGACTTTTTTTTTATTTTCTAAAACAAGAAAATTTCCATTAAACATAAGAGGACGGGGAGGGGTGGGTGTGAATTAGTACTTTTGAAAAACTTTTGGCAATTTGAGGATTCATTCAATAAAGCTTGTATCAAAAAATTATTTAAACTTGAAAACATTCGTAGAACTATAATGAGCAAGTAAAACAATTTGGAAAGTAATTAAATAGCAAAGAAGAGAAGACACACTAATTTATAGTGGTTCGGTCCACGTGACCTACTCCACTCTTGATTCCTCTACACCTCGAGGCTATCGGCTTCCACTACTGATCTTTTCCCAATGGGCAAAGATCAACCACCCCTTACAACTCTTTCTCCTTTTCTAAGGCTCATGAGAAAACCTTTACAACCATTTACAAATATTCCCTCACACTCTTCCTTAGAACAACCTCTAAGTTTCTGGAAAATGAAACTCAATCTTTTAACATGGTTTTCTCACTATATGCCTCAAGTTTATGATCTCAGTTCTTGTTATTCCAAGTAAGAATACTTGAAGTATTTATAGACCCCAAATGACTTCAAATCTTAGAGCCAAAATTCAAATCCCCTAGTTTTCGGGGTACTAGTGGTACCACCACCATCACCGGGTGATACCACTGTCAAATAGAGCCCAAGAATCTGGGCTCTGGAGGTACCATCGCATGGAATAAATAGTACTACCATCAGCAGCCGATAGTACCACTGCTTGAGAACCTAAAAAAGAACAAACCTATACTTTTCATACCCTGGGCAGTACCACCACCTGACTTGGCGGTCCCATCACCCAAGTCAGTGAATGAGCCTCCTAATGGGCTCAAATATATCCCAATTAAAGCCCAACGGGCTCCTAATTGAGTTACCATAATTACATTCAAAACCAACTCAATTAGAACTCTAAACTACTTTAATCTAGATAAATTATTATAAAGCATGAATCATATATTGTTCAACATGTCATTGGTTCATTTGACGCTTCGTTCGACCCTTCAATGCATCATCCTCTCTTATGGCGTATTGCCAATTGGCATGTTGATCTCCGCAACATCCGGTCTCCTTGGCGCAATGTCCGATCCTTCTGGCCCAATGCCTGGACTTATGGCATGAAGCCTTCTGTCAATATGTCGACCTATCTTTTGACATGTTCGGCTCTAGCCCAATAATTGATTCTTCCTGCATTAATCAAGTTGCTTCTCCTTGATCGAAGCTAGTCTTGCATCACTCATACACACATTAGATCATAATTTTATCAATTAGTTTTTTTTATCAAAATATGAGATTCAACAAACTTAACCCTAATGGATCCTGCTCTAGTAGGTATTAGATCTCTATTAACTATCCTAGCCTCTTGGATTATTGGATCTCTATCCAATAATCACTATTTGCTCTTATTGAGTCTCACCCAAAGGATCCAATAAAATAAGGGCTTATTGGATATACAATAATATAGGGGCTCGTTTGATATCTAATATCCAAACCTCTACTCATTATAACATCTACTATATGTATGTGATCGTCTAGGCTCAATACCAAGCTTATCGTGAGTTGCACTTGTCAGAACTCCTTCTAACTAAAACTCTTTCTGACTCACTGAATTATTATCCCATAACAAGTCACTCAACTCATTAACTATGGATATACTATGTCACTATACTATAGTCCCCAAATGGTACAAGAGGGATCTAATCCATTGGACATGTCTACCCTTGGTTATCATATACCTATTGTCCATCATCCATCTAATACCCTATACACCATATATCAGGCATGGTATCAAGCCTCATATGGAATCTATCTAAGTCTCACTTTAATCAGATTCTCTTAAAAATCTCTCTCTCTTAATTTGAACGACTATGACCAATGATTTGTTTGAGTAAGAACAAATGAGATATTCCTCTTACAATACTGAAAGTGGATAATCCTCTATTGCCACTCAATTATATTTGTAAGGTTGGTTGTCATTCCCAATAACCAGCTATACCATATCTAAAGCTTCCAGAACTATAAGTCTAGTATCAAAGAATGTAGTACTCAAATAAGCCATCCTTGATGTCTCAAGACTAAGGACCATACACACAATTGGAACTATGAAATTACTATCTAATGATCAAGTATCATTAACCATACAACATTTCGTAAGTGGATCAATTAGTGAAGTCATTCTCCAATCAACACCTACACTATATCCATATTATCCCCATATAAGCAGCTATATGATCAATTGCTTTTATCATATGGATGGGTATATAGCATACCGGTCTATCTGGCTATCTCGATGTCCCTCTCGAGTAACCTCTGATCGGGATTATTTAGGATCTATGTTTAAATGTAAATTAGTATTATTATTATGATCTCATAATGATCCAATTTCTATTGTATAGATCCAAGGACATCATATATATTAGTTCACTAATAATATATAGTGAGAAAATATCATAATATTAATAACAAAAAAGAGTGCATATCATACATGCCATCACTTAAGTGATTGGCTTGTAGGGCACATTTCACATTTGACTAGTAATCTCTAACTTGACATAAAATCAATCACCCACATGCCTGATACCCATCAGGTCTCAATGTCACTCATAGACCAGGACTTTGTCAATAGATCTGTAATATTATCTTCAGATGAAACTCTTTCCACTGCTACATCATCACGGGCTACAATCCTATGATAAAATGAAACTTTATCAAAATATGCTTGCACTTCTAATGAGACCTAGGTTCTCCCACCCCCCCGCCCCGCGACCCCCCCCCGCCCATTATTATTACAATAAAAGGGAATCAACACCTTGCTCCTTGGCACAACTCCCAGATCGGTGATGAACTTCTTTATCCAAACATCCTAATTTGTTGCTTTTGCCATAGTTTTGTACTTCACCTTTGTGGTTGAGTCAATAGTAGTATCTTGCTTGGAACTCTTCTAGCTTACTACTACTTCATCATAGTAAACACATACCTTAAGTTTGACATGCTATCATTGATATCAAACTTGAAGTTCGAGTTCGTGTAGCCCTCATCCTAGAGGCTACCTCCTCTGTATATCAATAAAAGATCCTTAGTCATTCTCAAGTACTTAAGAATATACTTTATTACCTTCTAGTGTTCTAATCTTGGATCCACTTGATACCTGCTCGTGACACTCAAACTGTGTTATATCAGGCCTGGCACATAGTATAATATACATGATAGATCCTGTTGTAGAAGCATAAGATACCATATTCATGTTTTCCCTTTCTTTAAGAGTTTTTAGGAATATACTCTTAGAAAGTGATATTACATGTCTCATCGGTATAAGACATCTCTCACAATTTTTAATGCCAAACCTTTTGACAATACGTGGATTGGGACAATCTAAGTATCCTCTTCGATCTCCAAATATAGATCTGAATCTCCAAATATAGGATGTTTCCCCTAAGTCCTTCATGGAGAAGTGTCTAAATAATGAAGTCTTAACTATAGAGAGCATTCCTATATCATTCCCAATGATCAGGATAGTATCTACATATAGCACCAAGAAGGTGATAGCGCTCCCACTTATCTTTATATATACACAAGGCTCCTTTTTATTCTTAACAAAGTCATAAGATTCGATTGCCTCACAAATCTTATATTCCAACTTTGGGAAGCTTGCTTTAGATCGTAGATGGACATAAACAATCTGCACACTTATCTGGACTCTCTTTGGGCATGAATCCCTCAGATTGTATCATATATATCTTCTCGGGGTTGCCATTGAGGAATGTAATTTTTATGTCCATCTACCGGATCTCATAATTATAGTGTGCTACAATAGCCAACAGAATTCTAATGGATTTTAGCATGGCTATGGGTGACAAGGTTTTGTCATAGACAACACATTGCGTTTGATAATACCCCTTAGCCACTAACATTATTGATGCACCTTAGGGTATCATACCCATCTTCTTTGATCTTCTCCGATTATGATTATGAGATCTCCACCTTATAGGTCTTCACCTTTCCATCTTCTCCGATCTTCTTCTTAAGATCCACTTACAACCAATGGGTATGATACCCTAAGGTGCATCAATAAGGTTTCAAACATTATTGAAGTACATGGAAAACATATTAAAATTCATGACTTCTTGCCACTTTTCGGAGTCTATGCTTATAATAGCCTCATCGTAGGTCTGAGGATTGACATCTTGAGTGTCCTCTCCCCTAATATGTTTCACATATCTCTCAAGAGGGTGGGATACTATTCCTGACCTATGTAAAGTTGGAACTTACGTGCTAGATACTTGAACAAAGTTGTCCTATGAAATGGTGCTTGAGTTAGGTTCTCTAACCTTGCTGAATTTTATCACACTCACATTATTTACATCAAGAATGTATTTCTTCTAAAGGAATACTGTCCTCTTATCAACAAAGACCTTTTGGTCCTCAAGGTCATAAAAATAGTATGCACAAGTCTCCTTGGGGTATCACACGAATTTGTACTATTTCATTTTTTGTTCCAACTTATCGAGGTCATGTCTTCTTATGTGAATTAGGCAACCCTAAATCTTAACAACCTTAAGATCAGGCTTCTTCCCTTTCCATATCATATACAGTATAGGCATTACCGATTTAGTTAGAACTCTCTTCAAAAGGTAAGTTGTGGACTCTAGGGCATTTCCTTACATTGAGATACGTAGATCGATGAAACTTATCATAGATCACACCATGTCCAATAGTGTGTGGTTCCTCTTTTCCAATACACTATTGAGTTGTGGTGTATAAGGAGTCTATTGGGATAGGATCTTATGGTATTTGAGGAACTAGGTAAACTCTATACTCAAGTACTCACTTACTTGATCTGATTAAAGAGCCTTGATAATCTTTCTATTATGGTTCTCTATCTTATTCTTATATTATTTGAATCTCTTGAAAGTTTCAAACTTGTACTTTATCAAGTACATATGTTCATTCTTGGAAAAGTCATCAGTGAATGTAATGAAATATAAGTAACAACCTATGACCTAAGTTAACATAGGACCACATACATTTGTATGTATGAGTTTTAGTAACTCATTGGCTCTCTCTAGTTCCATAAAATGAAGAGTTGGTCAATTTCTCTCGAAGATAAGATTAGCAGGTTCTTATATGATTTATAATCTAATGGATTTAGATATCTATCCTTAGCAACCTTTTAATTCTTTATTAGTGGATGTAACCTAGCCTATAATGCTACAAGTATGAATCATTCACCTCAACTTTTTTCTTCTTAGACATACTAACCCTCATGACATGTAAAGCAACATCTAATATAAATAGTTCATTTATTAATATTTCTTTACTGATGATCTCATCATCTAAAGTTAATAAATAATTATTTTTTAAAACTAATATATATCCATTATTTATCAAACAGAAAATAAAATAATATTTTTGATAATAGAAGGAACAAAGTAGCATGCATCTAATGCAATAACAGCTCACCAAGTAAATGTTAGGTGACCTCACCAATAGTAATAGCAGTAACCTTTGCGTTATTCCCCATCCTGAAATCCACCTTGCTTCTCGCCAATCTCCTAAGCCTTATCACAATATGCAATGAATTGCAGATATGAGATGTAGTGTCAGTATCCAATATGTATTATCATAATTTTTTGACAGATGAAGATCGATCGTGAGCATACTAGAAGCCTCTCAAAGCTTATATTTTGCCTTCTCTGCAAGGTACTCTTTACAGTTTCTCTTCCAATGCTTATCTTTATCGTAGTGAAAGCATTAGGCTTTGTCCTTTGTCGGGTTCTTTTTAGCAACCTTTGTTTTTCTTGCTTTGCCCTTGCCTCTGCCCTTCTTAAGGGACTTCTTTGCCTTCTTTTTCTTTTGGTCTCACTAGCATAGAGAACTAACTTTTCTTTCTTGATGGTGCTCTCAGTCTCCCTCAACATACTGAGGAGCTCAAGGAGAGTCACCTTAGGTTTATTTATATTAAAATATATAATAAACTATAAAAAGAAGTCTAGGAGAGACTGAAGTATGAGGTCCATACACAAGTTATCCTCTATGACCATTCTTAGACCTGTGAGTTTCTCAATCCACTCAATCACCTTAAGGATATGATTTTGAACCGATGTCCAGTCAGTCATTCTGGTGTGGACGAGACTCTTAGATATCTCGTATCACTGAGTTCATTCCTGATTCCTGTTCCTCAAATAGTTGGCGAAGATGAAGGAGGATATAATTAGCATCCATGCTTTCATGTTGCTTTTGTATCTCGGGGTCATAGAGGCCAACATGCGAAAAGTGGGATCATTTATATACTTAATGTAGTGAGCAATCTCTTACTTGTCCCTTCCTTTAGCGCATGGATTATTGTGTCAAGGATATACGTGTTTTTCTCCATTGTAAGAATAATTCCTAGGTTACAAAGCCAATCCATACAATTTGAACCAATGAGGCAGTTTGCATTAAGTATGCCACGTAAGGGATTTGAAAGTAACATTTTCTAAAAGAAAAAAATTTAGTATAAAGTTCATAACATGGAGACTTTGGATTTTACAAAAAACTAAGATATGGTCTTCTATCTTAATTTGTTCTTACTATTTTTTCGCGAAACACATAACTCCCTCTTGTATGTGAATTGAAAATCTCTCACAGATTTATAGTGGGGATCGGGATCCAATCGATGTCTTAGCATAACCTCGAGGGACTCAACCAATCACACTAAGCCCAAAGAAGTAGACAACTCTTGCCAATTACAACTTTTTGTGATTCCTATCCTATTCGGCCTCTAAACCATCATGGCCTCGAGGAACTCGACCAACAATGATGTTCTGTTAAGTTAGCACCATCATTATAAGATAATTTTAATTCAATGATATACCCTTGAGGGACTAGACCATGCATACAATGTCCATAAGTCATCAGTGACATCTTAAATCCCAATATAGGTGAGACTGGACAGATTCGACCACCTCAGCCTATGTTGAAAAATGATCTCTGCCTATACTGATAAAAAATCACGTGGGTCAATCTAATTGACTTACTCTTATATATATATATATATATATATATATATATATATATATATATATATATATATATATATATATATATATATATATATATATATATATATATATAGTAGGTGCACAAATATCAACATATCACATATGAGCAATCACACCAGATGATCATGACTACAACTTAATATAATCGGTCATAAGCCAGTGGGCCAGTCACTCATAAAATGGATCTATGTGTGCAACGATGCATCTCCATATCCTGTGATCATCCATCGATCCTGCCAGCATCTCGTATCTCCATGGGTCGTGATCGTCCGAATCAACCTCGTGGGTCCCACTGCCATCGCCACACTCCTATCGTGCCTCCTCATATAATTATAACATAATCATAAGCACGCAGATCCAATAAGTGAAAATAAGAGGCTCATAGGCCCAAATAATAATAATAATAATCATATTCACATATATAAATCGCCACATGATTCATGATCATCCGTCCATATCAAACATCACATATGCACATCATGTAGGACTACTAAATAATATAATTAATTAAATTTTGGGGAACCCTACACTAGAGTGCCCTATGCAGCTAGGAAACTCTAGACCCCAACGTCCCCCTTGCAGTAGGAGTCTTGGCCGCAAGGTGTCCATGGGCAGCCAGGGAACCCTAGCACCAACCTGCCCCCTATGATCAGGAATCCCTAGCCATAGAGTCACCATAGGTGGCTAGGAAACCCTAATCGCTAAGGTTCCCTATGAGGTCAGGACTCCTTGGTCGTATGGGGTGGTCGACCGTGGCTGCAAGCAACAAGTTCTGCTTTTGACCATGGTGGGTTTTGGCTAGGCTGAGAGCACCAAAATTTGCTCTCGGCCAAAGTTGCAATCTGCCTTTAACCAATTCGTTGGGCAGTAATAGTTGTTGCCCTTTCTCCTATGTTTTGCACCAACCATTTTGATGTCAAAAAATCAACCTAAAGCACCTTACAATGTTAAGAATAGGTGTTATCCAGATTTGAAAACTATGACAAAATCGTAGTAACTATGCATAAAAATATTCTATATGATTCATCACAACACATGCTATTTAGAACCAATCATCGCACCATGAACCTGGTTTTGATACCATTGTTGGGAAACCTTAATAGAACATCACATATGCATCGAAAACTAAAACCAAAATCCAGATTTCCCAAAAATTAATATCTAGCCATCATGTGAGGATTGGTGCGCAAAAAGTCACTAAATCAAAAACTATGCATCAGGTGTTAGATGTTTTATTTGGGGAGATCATATATCCCTGAAATTTCATATGTCTAGGAGTGGATGAAAGATGTTAGATGTCATCGTCTCTAGTGGTGATCCACATGACAAATAAAGCAGTGATGCTCCTCACTTTTGCAGCATGAATCCTCATAGTTTTCATGCACCACCTTATAGCAATGGTCATGAAGGGTTGGCCCCTTCTTGTTATCCCCTTGCTCCACCAAGAGAGCTGTCGACTAAGGAGGAGAGGGAGAGAGAAAATAGGAGGAGGCAGCTAATTAAGTCTTGCCTATGACCCTTTAGTCCCTCTTATATTTATATAAGTCCCTGTCAATGTAACCCTAATGGATCTTTTCCTATTGGGTACTAGATCTCTATCCAATTACTATAGCCTCTTGGATTATTGGATATCAATGCAATAATTATTATTTGCTCTTATTGAGTCTCACCCAAAGGATCCAATAAAATAAGAGCTTATTAGATATCCAATAAAATAGGGGCTTGACAGATATCTCATGTCTAAACCTCTACTTGTTGTAACATCTACCATATGTGTGTGACTCTCTAGGCCTAATACCGAGCTGATTGTGAGTTGCACTTATTACAACCCTTTCTGACTCATAACTCTTTCTAAATTTTTTAATTTTATGTAACAATTCACTAAACTCATCGACTATAGATGTACTATGTCATTATACCATAATTCCTAGAAGGTAAGAGAATATATAATCCATTAGACCTTTTTACCCTCAGTTAACATATACCTATAGTCCCTCATCCATCTAATATCTCAAACACTATATATCGGGTATAATACTATTAGGCTTTATATGAAATCTATCAGAGTCTCACTCTAATTGGATTCTCATAGAGAACTCTCTCTTTCAATCTGAATGCTCTCGACTAGGGATTTGTTTAAGTAATATCACATGAAATATTTATCTCATAATATTGAGACTATATGATCCTCTATCGATACTCATTTTTCTTCGCTAAGGTTGACTACCATTCTCAATAATTAGTTGTACCAGATCTAAAATTTCAAGACCCACAATTCTAGTATCAAAGACTAGAGTACTCAAACTAGGCATCCTTGATATATTAAGACTAAGGACCAGACATTCAATTGGGACTATGGAATTACTGTCTGACGATTAGGTATCATTAACCATCTAGCATTCTGTAAGCTAATCAATCGTTGAATTCATTCTCTAATGAGCACTTGTACTATATCTCTAGTGTCCCTACACAAGCAACTATGAGACCAAATGCCTCTATCATATAGATGAGTATATAACACATCAGTCTATCTAGTTATCTTGATGTCTCTCTCAAGTAACCTATGATCAAGATTATTTAGAATTTATGTTTAAAGACGAATTGGTCTCATTATCATGATCTAGTTTTCATTGCATAGATCCATGGACATCATAATATATTAATCCAATAATAATATATCATGAGAAAATACCATAACATTGATAACCAAAAAGAGTGTATAGTATATCATATATGCCATCACTCACGTAATTAACTTACAAAGCACTTATGACTAGCAACACCATAAATTACTTTTTATACTTGGCCTTGGAGCGGACAACCTATAATTGCTCCAATATCTTCTTCTTAGCATTTTGTCCATGTAGGTGGTAGGGAGGAGATAGCCTCGAATGGTCTACCTTGGACTTTTGCCTATGCATGGTCTACCTTGGACTTTTGCCTATGCAGGTAGATGGACAAGGGTGATCTGAATCTTTTTCCTTCCACTCTAGCTTTCATATGGTGCTTACATGTTGGATGATGATTAGCCATTAATATATTCTCTACCATTTGTCTCCCTTAAGGTATTATTATGATCATATCAGCACTAAGAGGGGGAGGAGTTGATGTGGGGTGGGGTGGCGGGGTGAATTAGAACTTTCAAAAAATTACGTCGATTCAAAAAATCATTCGATGAAACAATATCGAAAATGCATTTTGACTTAGAAAGTGAATAAAAGTAGTGAGCTACTAAATCAGTAAACAATAAGAATGAAAAGCACAAAGGAAAAGAGCACATTGGATTTATAATTGTTTAGTCATCGTGACCTATGTCCACTCCTGATTCCTCCACTTAAGATCACTGGCTTCCACTATCGATCTTCTTTCCAATGGACTAAGATCAACTACCCTTGTTACAATTCTTTCTTCTTTTCATAGGCTCAAGAGAGAACCTTTATACCCCTCTTTTACAAGTATTCCCTCACACACAGCCCCTAGGTCAATCTCTAAGATCTAGGAAGAGAGACTCAACACTTTAAGAGAGGCCCTTAATTGGGTTAGCATGGTTACACCCAAAACTAACTTAATTTAGACCTAACCTTCAACAATCAAGACATAAATGACTAAAAACAAGAGTTCTATATTGCCCAGCATGTTATTGGTTCATCTGAACTTCGTCTGAACTTCCGATGCATCATCCAAAACTTCGACGTATCGCCCGATCCATTGCCATGTTGACTCTCGTATTATCTGATTTGGTGTAATGTTTGATTCTTCCGGCCCGATGTCTGATCTTAACTTTAATCCAATATATGATTTTTCTACTTCAATTGTTTTACCTTTTCATGATCGAAGTTATTCCTATATCACTTTTCACAAACATTGATTAGATCACTAACTTATCTATTGATTTCATCATTAAAATCCGGGATTCAATAATCTCCCCTTTTTGATGATGACAACCAATTGATAATAGAGTTTTAACTAAACTCTCCCTATCTATATGCTATATTGAAATAAACTTGAATTTAAATTTTGAGAGCCTTCTAATCATAATATCTTTGAATTCAAGTCGAAACAATTTTAATAAAGGTGACTTTCACACTTATACATCATATGCATCATCATAATAAAAGCATGAGTATTGCATGTATAATTTCAAATCATCAAGTTTTGTTATAACATGCATAATTCCAAAGCATTAAAATTTCAAATATTTATCATAACTTCTCCCCCTTTGTCATCAACAAAAAGGAGAAGTGCAACTAATAAGTTTTTGAGATATGCAAGCTATTAATTTAGCAATTTTTACATCATTTTAGAATATAAAGGTTAGCAAAATTTAGCTTCTCTTGAGATGTGTAAAATAGTAATTTTTGCTTCTTGAGATTGTATAAGCTAGCACTTTTTGCTTCATGAGATGGCCAAGCTAGTAATTTTTACTTTTCCCTTTATTATTATATAAAAAGAAAGGAGGTGGGAAGGATTCAATGATACAAAAAATTTACATCAATATTTCAATTATAAAAAAAAGGATCAAGTCATTAATACCAGAAAACCATGAGTCATATTTGACAAATCTTTCTTTTGTAGATAGTAAGAAGAAGGATTCATAGGAAATGATCTTGATTCAAAAAGAAAACTTAAGTCATGAAAATTAAGAAATCAAGATCATGATCCGAAAAAAAATGTATAAGAAGGATTTATATATTTGGGAGATTTAACATGCTTAATTCATTTCTAATAAAATCGATTTATTCCTCATTCAATGGTTTAGTAAAAATATCTGCTAGTTGATATTTTGTATCAATAAGATTTAAACATATATCATTATTATTAATATAATATCAAATAAAATATTTAGTTCTAGAGTGTTAAATGTGATTCTTCATTAAACATATTGCACTAGTGTTATCAGATTTTATAGGAATGTTTTTCAAGTAAAGTCTATAGTCTTCTAAATTATTTTTCATCCAAATAACTTGCGCACAATAAGCACCCTCTGTGTCACGCCCCTCCAAAATATCCACAATATTTAAAATTTTCCTCACAACTAATCCAGGATCCAAACACACATTTTGAGGTCACTAAGAAAACATTCAGATCAAATTTTCACCCGATAATTCATATAATCTGAACTCAACTCTTCAAAATAATAACCACACATAAACTCATAAGTGGCGAAGTCTATGCAGTCACCAAATCAACGATTACCATAAATTCATATCATTACATGAATTCAACTTAACATTCCAAAATCCTATACATGAGGGATCCTTTGTCTTACACAAAATCCACAGGTTTAGATTCGTCGTCACATTTCATAAGATGCAGAGTAGCTTATACAACAAAAACACATATGCTAACAAAGATCTGCCCAAAATCTTCTAAACTTTCCACCGCCTCAGCCCAATCTTAACAATTAAGCAAGCGATACGCTATCCTGAAAAATTTATCAACAAACGGGTGAGCATAAGGAGCTCGAAGTGACTAACATATCCATATCAAAATAATACAATTTCCAAAGGGATACTTTCAAATTACAAGGCGAATATACGATTTCGTAGACATAATATCGTTAGGAGCGAAACATAATTGTCTTTTCAATCTTACATATTTGGTTCCCGGATGGGGCATAGAGTAATTGGAGCATCTCAAGAATAAAGGAAACATATCGGAGCTTATCGGTGGCATACGAAATGTTACGAAGCATATCAACGGCATATGGAATATTTCGAAGCAAAATCATCGATGAATGAAGCATTTCAGAGCATATCAAAAACAAATATCGTACAGAAGCTCAAACGCGTCATCCTTGACGTCGCAATCATATCATTCTTATCCGAGCATGAGCGAAACAACTCACCAAAACTCGGATGTCATATCAAACATATAGGTGTAGTGGGATCTCAGAATGTGATCCATCCATTTCTGAATGACCACCGACAAATGTCTCCCACGTGGGAGCTCCATCCACCCACGTCTAGGTGAAGTCGAGGGGTCGGCAGAGCATCGCAGCTCTAAGCACATACCCTTTACCATTTCGCAAAGATCCGAATATCACAGTGGGACCCCACATAGCGGGCAATAGCGCATACCCTTTACCATTTCTGGTAAAGGTCCGGACAATCCCACACATCGAGTACAAGAGGCGGTTTAACAATAAGTAGCATATGTCGGAAACACACGCGGAACAACAAAACGTGCATGTGCCTTTTCGAGACAATACGAAACAAAGAACAAATCTCTCACAAATGTATTCAGATTTGGAATGAAATGAAAACAAGAGTGTATAGGGATTCCAAGCAATCATATTTAGCTCAATTCCAATAAGAAGGTTAGACGAATTCAAATATCCAAAGGAATGGAACAGAATACGCGAAATCGACCAAAGCTCGATTTCGGACAGAATTCCAGTGGCACAACAAACAAATATTTCAGAATATCAATTATTCTCCAATACCCATAAGAAAGCTATGGTCGAACCATATATCAATCTATATTTTGATGGAACAAATTTCGTATGAAACAGGGTTCCCAACACGGAGTTACTTTTGATTTGGTAACCCAAGGGCAAAAACACAATCACTGTTTTACAGAATTTATAGGGTCGGATTCAACAGATAATAGGGTAGGCAATTGAATTCCAAAATTTTCAAACTATATGTCAAAAGAAAGATTTTCAAGTCTAGTTTCAAATAAAATCAGTTTGGTACAAATCAGAATTTTCAACAGGGAGTTATAGGCATTTTTATATTGACAGGTCAGAAATCTTAAACCCTATTTTACAGCGTCTGTAGGCTCATTTGAAACAGATGTTTGGGTAAGTATTCGGTGTCCAAAATCTACAAAATCAGTGTCAAAAGGAAGATATAAGAGTCTAATTTCAAAGAAAATAGTTCCTGCCTAAATTCACATTTTGTACTGAAACTTGTAGCTGAAACAGTGTATAGGGGTCAGTTTACCGAAAAACTTCAGAATCCATGGTTCTATGTCCAAAGAGAGACATATCAGTTTCTAAATAGAAATCCTTCAATTTATTTTGAATCCACATAAAAACAGAGACTAAAGATTCTATAGGATGGGGTTAGAACCTAAAGATTCTGTAGGATGGGGTTAGAACACTTGCCTTTGATAATTTTGACCCTAAGTGAAAAGATTTGAGCAAGAACCCTTAAAGCCCTAATTTTCTTCTTCTTCTTCTTCTTCTTCTTTCTTTCTTTCTTTCTTTTTTTTTTTTTCCTGAATCATCCACGCAGCTACCTTCTCTGCTTCCTTAAGAACGAAGGCAGAGAGGCTTAAACGGTGAAATTTGTCATTTTATACCTTTTGTAATTTAGTCCTTGCATTTAGTACATTTAGGATTAGGTCCTCAGGGTTTACATATAGGTCCTCAGATTCTTTCTTTTTTTTTTTTTTTTGAACAGATCACCCAAATCTTACAAATAAGTTACCTCTGATTCATACTCTATTTCTTTTGTCAATTTAAAATGAATGCTTACATTATCACCAGAAATTTATACGAAAATTCGGAAATGAGGGGTGTTACACTCTGTTATATATTTAGCCTCAGCTATAGATAATGCAACAAAATTTTGTTTCTTGGAAGACCAAGAAACAAGTGCATGACCTAGGAGTTGATATGTTCCATATATGCTTTTTCATTATATTCTACATCCAACTAAGTTAGCATTGACATAAGTAATCAATTCAAAATTTTTAGCTTTAGGATATCATAATCCTAGATTAGGAGTTCCTTTCAAATATTTAAAAATCTTTAACTACTTTTAAGTGAGATTGTTTGCGATTATATTAAAATCTAGCACATTTACTATATCACACCCCTATAAGTTTTTTAATCAAAACATTCTCCATCATGGTCCATATCTAATTTTGTAGAAGTGCTCATAGGTGTGTTAATAGCTTTAGCACTATCTATATTTAATTGTTGCAATAAATCTAAAGCGTACCTAGTTTGACTAGCAAAAGTTCCATCACTTAGTTGTTTAATTTGCAATCCTAAGAAAAATATCAGTTCCCCTATTAAACTCATTTCAAATTCTTAGCTCATACTTTTGATAAATAACTCAAATAAAGATTCATTTGTAGAACCAAAAATAATATCATCAACATAAATTGGAACAATAAGAAAATTATTTTAAATTTTTAATAAATAATATGGTATCTTTGAGAAATTATTTTAATTGTGAAAAGGATTAAGCCTCTCATACCAAGCTATAGGGGCTTGCTTCAATCCATATAGAGCCTTAGATAATTTGAAAACATGGTTTAGAAAAAGAATATTATCAAATTCAGGTGGTTGCTCAATATAAAAACTTTTATAGAAATAAAGTCATTAATAATAGCACTTTTGACATCCATTTGAAATAACTTAAAATTATTAAAATGTGCATAGGCAAGGAGTATCCTTATGGCTTCAAGTCTTGCGAGAAGAGCAAAGGTTTCTTCATAATTGATACCTTCTTCTTGATTGAAATATTTGGCCACTAATCTAGCCTTGTTTCAAACCACGATACCATGTTCATCTTGCTTATTTCTAAATACCCATTAGTGCCAATTATAAGATGGTCACTAGGTCTAGGAATAAGATTCCACACTTCATTTCTCTCAAATTGATTTAACTCCTCATGCATTACAAAAACCCATGAATCATCTTTTAGAATATCATCAATGCATTTCAGTTCAATTTAAGACAAAAAAAGCAGTATTAGCATAAAAAAACTTTTAAATAAAGAATGAGTTTAAACACCTTTTGATGTATCTCCGATGATTAGCTCCTTAGGATGAGCATCCACATACTCCAATTCCTTGGGTAAGGATTTTTTGGAAATAGATGCATCCAAGTTACTTGAGAGAGGATAATTTTCATTCAAATTTAAAGTATCAAAATCAAAATCATCATCAAAGTCATTTTTCTTAAATTTTGAAAACTTATTAAAAACAACATGGATGGATTCCTCAATAACTAAAGTTCTTTTATTAAAGCTATGATAAGCTTTAGAAATAGAGGAATATCAAAGAAATATGTCTTCATCGAATTTTGCATCAAATTTTCCTAAGACATTTTTTCATTTAAAATAAAACATTTACAACCAAAAACTTTAAAATATGAAATATTAGGTCTTTTATTATTCCATAATTCATAATGAGTTTTATAGAGTAGTGGTCATATAAGAACCTTGTTTATAACATAGCATGCTGTGTTAACGGTTTTGGGCCAAAAGTATTTGGGTAGGCTATGTTCATTAATCATGGTTCTTGCCGTCTCTTGTAAACTCTTTTTTTTTTCTCTCAACAACTCCATTTTGCTGTGAATTTCTTAGAGTAAAGAAATTATGGTCATACCAATTTAACTCACAAAAATCTTGAAAATTATGATTTTTAAATTTACCACCATCATCACCATGAATAGATGAAATCATAAAACCCTTTTCATTTTCAACTAGTTTACAAAATTTTGAAGAACATTTAATGTAATCACTTTTATGTGCCAAGTATGCCCAAGTATATCTACTATAGTCATCAACAATTATAAAAATATATTTATCACCTTTTAGGCTGGTGATGTCAATTGGTCCAAATAATCCATATGAATTAATTGTAGTGGTCTAAAGATACTTACTTGATTTTTAGATTTAAAGCTACTTTTTTTCTTTACTTAGTTGGCATGCATCACAAAGTTTATCTTTGACAAATTTATTCTAGGCATATCTCTTACGAGTTCTTTAGTTATAATTTGTAAAATTAGTTTCATACTTGTATAATCCTAATCTTTTATGCCAAAGCCATGCATCATCATTTAAAATCGAAAAGCAAGTTTTATCATAAATCATCAAGATCAATAATATACATATTTTTAGTCTTTAAGGCAATCATTGATCTATTTTTGTGAGGTGTCTCTATAATGCAAATATTAGATTCAAATTTGATGTTATAAATCTTATTACACAATTGACTAATGCTTAGTAAGTTATGTTTTAAACCATCTACTAATAACACGTCTTCAATCAAGATGTTTGATTTGTTACCTATATTTCCTTTACTAATAATTTTTCCTTTCTTGTTGTCTCCAAGGTGACATATCATTCGTCTGGGCTAGTGAGCTTAGATAAATATGTTAGATCTCCGATCATGTGACTTGAGTATACACTATGAAGGTATCATCTCTTACTCCAAGCTTTTGATTGTATATATATCTTCAAGAAAGGAGAGAGAGGGGGTGGTGGGTGGGGGTGGGGTGGGGTTTTGCTTTAGGTACTCATTTAGCTTTGAATCCCTCATGAAAAGATCTACCTATTTTGACTAATGGCATTAAGTTATTTATGGTTCCTTTAGGAACCCAAACTAATTTGCTATATATTTTAAATGAACGTTTATAAGTATAATGTTCATATCTACCACAAAAATTATATTTATTTATAGGAAAACATATAATGTGGGTCCTTTAATAAATATAGTTGACTTTTATTGAGTGTTTCTACTCACAAAATTGATTCTTTCTTTTCTATGTACATGAGCTTTGTTAGCAAGGATCATGTTTAATGTTTTATTTCTAATTTTAGATTTTTTTAATGTTTATTGTAGAACTACTATTTTACTAGGTTTAACTCTTCACATTGAGTAGAAGAGGTTGACAGACAATTATCATGCTTATTTTCTAATTTTTAAAATTTACAAGAGAGAGAAGTATGATCCTTTTTTAGTAATTTATATTTCTTACTAGCTAATTTAAAACTATCATATAAATTATGAAAAATATTTAGTAATTCATGAAAAGAAAAAGATATTTCGGGTGAATCATATACCTTATCATTAAAGGCCATTAGTGCGTAATTTGCCACTTCGACTTAGTTGTTTTGCTCTTTATTCTTTAATGTGCTTGATTCGACCTAAGTTGCCTCAAGTAGCTTCTGCTTCTTTGGAAATTCTTCTTCAGTTGAGGACATTCACTTTTGAAATGCCTCGGCTTCTTGCATTCATAGTAGATGACATTGTCTTATTTTAGTTCATTTTTGTTCTTTGTATCTTGTTTACAAGATTTATTTTGTTTTATCATCACTTGAGCTTTCGCACGAGAAGTCTTCTTTGGTTATAAGTGTTGAAACTCAAATTTTGATAATAAAATTAATTAATGAAGTTATGATCTAATCAACATTTAAGAAAAGTGATGTAAGACTATCTCGATTATGAAAATGCAAAATGATTGAAGTAGGATAATTAAACATTGGGCGAGAGTTAAAGAACATGTATCAGGCTGAAAGAATCAGACATTGCATCAAGATTAGATGTTGTGGGGGTTGACATACTGATGGATTGAGAAATACGCTGAAGGACAACATAATGCACTGAGAGTTCAAATAAATCAATGAAAAGCCAACAACACAAGATTTATGCTTTATAATCATTTATATCATGATCATCATAATTTAGGTCTTAGTTGAGTTAGTTTTCAATGTAGCCATGCTAACTTAATTAAGGGCCTATTGGGCCTAAATTAGGACTGATTTGGGCCTATTGGAAGTGCAAAAAGAAGAGTGCTTGTTTCAAAAAATTTGCCTAAAATAAAGAATCAGAAGTGTTTCTTGGAATTCATTAAAACCAAGTAAGTGAGCGATTAAACTTAAGACCGAATGAAAAATCTTGATTTAGCTAAGGAATGCTAAAATAGAAAGCAAATTTAAAAGAGAACTAATAAGGCTCATAGAATTTATAGTGGTTCAGTTAACAACTTGACCCACATCCACTTCTTGAGTCCTCCTTTATCGAGACCTATCGGTGTCGACTAATGATCTTCTTATATGAGTGAAGATCAAAACCCTTTATAACTTTCCCCTTTTCCTAGGTCTAGGAGAATAACCTTTATAATTTTTTACTCTTCCTTTCAACTTGATTTACACTTGAAGCACACAAGAGAAGCTCTCAAATTTTATAGAATTTCTCAAAAAAATTTACCTATTTTTCTTCACATTCTTGCTATCCAATGCAAGAATACTTGGGATATTTATAAACCCTAATTGCCTTCAAAAATTAGAGCTAAAATTCAAACCATTTTTGTAAAATCGGGTATGAGTGGTACTACCACCGAAACTGATGGTACTACCACCAAAAGCACCCTGAAATAAGGACAGTGGTGATACTACCACCGCTTGGGTGACATCACCACTGCCCATAGGCGGTAGTACTGTTAGGAATCCCAGAAACTATACTTTTTATACAATTTTTATACCCGATTTGTACCTCATATTGACCCCTTTCCAGGTCAATGAAATGAGCTTAACTTGAGCTTAAATCTAACTCAAAGTGGACTCATTGCCTCACACTGAGTTAATTTAGATTTCTTCTAAATCTAACTCAATTAAGACTCAAAACATATGATGCTAACTATGACACACTGAGGTACATAAATAAATCATTCTTGTTATCTGGCATATCGATTGATCCTCTAAACACTCGATGAAATTCCTAACATTGTTTGGTGAACTCCTGGTGAGCTCTTGATCATCTTTCGACAAACTCCTGGCGCATTCCTGGGAAGCTCCCGGCGAACTCCTGACAAGCCCTTAATCATTTTAAGCGAGCTTTCGATGATCTCCTAATGAGTTCCCACTACAGTGTCTGAACCTTGGCCTGATGCCTGAACTTGTCTCTGGTCCAATATTAGATTATATTATCTTTTCACCATCATAGTTAATCTTACATCACTCATCTCTGACACACAGGTTAGCTCATAAACTTATCAATTGATTTTATTATCAAAATCCATGATTTAATAGGTATTGCCTAGAAGATATAGTATTTGAGATTGTGTCAAGTGGTGGTACCACCAAAGCTGGTGGTACTACCGCTAATGCCTAGTCTCCAGACAATCAGGCGATGATGGTACTACCCATTAATGGTAGTGGTACCGCCAGCACCTCAAAAACCTCAAAAATTTAAATTTTGGCTCCAACTTTTGAAGTCATTTGGGGTCTGTAAATACCTCACTCATTCTTGCTTGAGGATATAAGATTGTAATCTCTAGACAGTTCCCCTCCCCTTAAAAGTTTAGAATTCATTCTAAAGGAGGTGTGAGACTTGTAAATTTTCTCTCCTAAACATTTAAAAAGGAGAAAGGGTTGTAAAAAGTTAGTTAAATCTTTGCCCATTTAAGGAAGATTGTTTGGAAAAGCGGTGGCCTTGATGGAGGAGAAATCAAAAGTGGATGTAGGTCATGATGACCAAACCACTATAAACTTGATGTTCATTTCCTTTATGCTCTTCACTACTATTACTTTTTAATTTAACTGGTTATAACACTTTTCAAGTCAAAACACACTTTCAACATCAGTTTTCATCGAACAAAAATTTCAAACCAAGCTTTTTAGGGTGGGTGAGTTAGGGAAGCTCTAACTCACCCACCCCCACCCTCCTCCCTACTCTCTTAGTGCTGATTTGATCATTACAATTGGTATCAAGGCCAGATTCACTCAATTGGATTAACACCCAAGTGAGTTCTAATTGCTTTTTTCGGCAATCATGAGGGTCACTTTATCACTCGTCGTCCTATGTTTAATGGGATAGACTACAATTACTAGAAAACACATATAGAATTTTTTTGATTTCTATAGATTTCAAGTTGTGGAACATCAGGGAAAATGGCTTTTAAAAATCTTTCAATCCAATAAATGTTGGAATGATTTTGAAAAAAAGATATTTTCTTTGAACGCTAAAGCTATGAATGTCATTTTGCACTTTAGACAAGAATGGGTTTAATTGTGTTTTTGTATATGAAACTATATATGATATTTGGCACACACTTGAAGTTACACATGAAGGCACAAATAGGGTGAGAGAATCTAATATTAATCTCTTGCTACAGAGTTTTGAGTTATTTCGAATAAAACTAAGTGAAACTATTGGAGAGATATACACTCGGTTTACGGATAACATCAATGGTTTAAAAGCTCTTGGTAAATTATTTACTAATCTTGAACTTGTCAATAAAATCCTAAGATCCCTTTCAAAGAGTTGGGATCCAAAGATAACTATAATTTAAGAGACAAAGGACTTAAATTGCTTTTCGCTTAATTAATTTATCGGGTCACTAATGACCTATGAGATGACTCTTATGTCACATGATGAATATGAGAACAACCTTCTAAAGAATAGGAAACATATGACACTTAAAACTAAATAAGACCACTCGAGCAAAAGGTCAAGTGATGATGTGGACTTAGCACTCTTAACAAGAAAGTTTAAAAAATTCATTGAAAGAAACAAAACAAATCTAACAAAACAAGACACTAAGAATAAAAATAAAATAAAAAAGGACACAATTATTTGCTATGAATGCAAGAAGCTGAGACACTTCAAGAGTGAATGTCCCCAACTAAAAAAGAAGTTACCAAGGAGAAAGAAGACACTCAAGGCGACTTGGGACGAATCGAGTGCATTCGAAGACGAGAAGCAAGCCAACAAAGACGAAGTAGCGAACTACTCTGATGGCTCTCAATGATGAGGTAAGTGACTCAAACAAACTTCTTTACCTTACAATGAATTACTTAATATTTTTAATGATTTTTTGATGAATTTAAATTTATTGGTAAAAATTATAAATTGTTAAAAAACTAGTAAATTTAAAATTTTAAAAAATGAGCATGATAATTGCATGCATTAAATGTGAAAAATCAGAGTAATTTAAAAAGAAAAATATATTATTACAACAAACATTAGAAAATTTTAAAATAGATAACAAATAATTAAATATAATTCTTGACAATAAGAGTCATGTACGTAAAAAGGAAGGAATTGACTTTATGAGTAACACTTAACAAAAGCCAACTACTTTTGTTAAAAGACCTACACTATATGTCCCACCTAAAAAAAAATATAATTTTTGTGGTAGATATGGATATTATACTTATAAATGTTCACTTAAAAAATATAGCTCTTAAAAAATATAGCTTACACAAATTAGTTTGGGTTACTAAAGGAACCTTAAATAACTCAATGCCAATAGTCAAAATATGTAGATCTATTCATGAAGGACCTAAAGTTAAATTGATCCTTAATAGTAAACCCCCTTATAGATATGTTTATAATCAAAAGCTAAGAGTAAGAGATGATATCTTGATAGTGGATGATCAAGGCACATGACCGGAGATCCAATATATTTTTCTAAGCTCACTAGCCAAGATGAAGGATATGTCACCTTCAGAGATAACAACAAAGAAAAAAATTATTGGTAAAAGAAATATATGTAATAAATCAAATCTTTTGATTGAAGATATCTTATTCGTAGATGGTTTAAAACACTACTTACTTAGCATTAGTCAACTATATGATAAAGGTTATAGTATCAAATTTGAATCTAATGTTTGCATTATAGACATATTGCATAAAAATAAATCAATAATTGCCTTAAGAACTAATAATGTGTACACTATTAATCTTGATAACTTTTGTGATAAAACTTATTTTTCAGCTTTAAACGATGATGTATGGCTTCAGCATAGAAAATTAGGTCATGCAAGCATGAAACTAATTTACAAATTATTACTAAAGAACTTATAAAATGTATGCCTAGAATTAAGTTTGTCAAAGATAAAGTTTGTGATGCATGCTAAGGTAAACAAACAAAGAGTAGTTATAAATCTAAATATTAAGTAAGCACCTCTAGATTGCTACAATTAATCCATATAGATTTATTTAGACCAAAAGATATCACAAGTTTAGGAGATAGTAAATATGTGTTTGTAATCATTAATGACAATAGTCGATTTACTTAGACATACTTTTTAGCATATAAAAGTGATTATTTTAAATCTTTTTCAAAATTTTGTAAACTAGTTCAAAATAAAAAAGTTTCTATGATTTTTTTATTTGTAATGATCATGGTGGTGAATTTAAAAACCATGATTTTCAAGATTTTTCTGAGCTAAATAGGTATGAAAATAATTTTTTCACTCTATTAAATCTGTAACAAAATGGAGTTATTGAGAGAAAAAATAGGAGTTTACAAAAGATGACAAGAACCATGCTAAATAAACATAGCCTACCTAAATACTTTTGGACCAAAGTCGTTAACACGATATGCTATGTCATAAATAGAGTTCTTGTAAGACCATTACTTTCTAAAACTCCATATGAATTATGGAATAATAAAACACCTAATATTTATATTTTAAAATTTTTTGTTATAAATATTTTATTCTAAATGAAGAAGATGTCTTAGGAAAGTTTGATGTAAAATCCGATGAAAGCATATTTCTTGGATATTTCTCTATTTCAAAAGCTTATCATGTCTTTATTAAAAGAATTTTAGTTATTGAAGAATCCATCCATGTTGTTTTTAATGAGTGTCATAAATTGAAGAAAAATGATTTTGATTTTGGTATTTTAAATTTGAATGAAAAATTCTCCTCTCCCAAGCAACTTGGATACTTCTACTTCCAAAGAATCCTTACCCGAGGAACGAAAGATTATAGATGCTCATCCTAGGGAGTTAATCATTAGAGATACATCAAAAGGTGTTCAAACTCATTCACTATTTAAAAAATTTTATGCTAATGCCACTTTTTTATCTCAAATTAAATTAAAATGCATTGACGATGCTCTAAAAGATGATTTATAGGTTTTTCCAATACATGAGGAACTAAATCAATTTGAGAGAAATAAGGTATGGATGCTTGTTCCTAAACCTAGTGACCATCTTATAATTGGCATTAAATGGGTCTTTAAAAATAAGCAAAATAAATCTGGTATCATAATTCAAAATAAGACTAGATTAGTGGTCAAAGGTTTCAACCAAGAAGCAGATATTGATTATGAAGAAACCTTCACTTTCTGGCACAACTTGAAGCCATAAGGTTTTATTTAAAAAAATTAAATTATTTTAAATGGATGTCAAAAGTGATTTTCTTCATGATTTTATTTTTGAAGAAATTTATGTTGAACAACCACCCAGATTTGAAAATGAACTTTTTCCAAACCATGTTTACAAATTATCTAAGGCTCTCTATGGATTAAAGCAAGCCCCTAGGGTTTGGTATGAAAGGCTTAGTTATTTCCTTATTCAAAATAATTTCTCAAAAGGTAAGATCGATGCTATATTATTTATTGAATATTTTAAAAATAATTTCTTATTATTTAAATATATGTTGATGATATTATTTTTTGTTGTACTAATGAATCTTTATGTGAATCATTTGTCAAAAGTATGAGCCAAGAATTTGAAATAAATTTAATATATGAATTAACATTTTTCTTAGGACTACAAATTAAGTAATTGAATGATGAAATTTTTATTGATCAAACTAAGTATGCTTTGGATTTGTTAAAACGATTTCATATGGATAATGCTAAGGCCATTAACACACCAATGAGCACCTCTTCAAAATTCGATATCGACAACAAAGAAAAATATTTTGATCAAAAGACCTATAGAGGTATGATAGGTAGTTTGCTACATTTAACTACAACTAGACCTGATATCATGTTTATTGTAGGCATGTGTGCAAGATTTCAGTCCAATCCTAAATAATCTCATTATAAGGCAGTTAAAATAATATTTAGATACTTAAAAGAAACTTCAAATCTAGGATTATGGTATCCAAAATATAAATTTTTTTATGTAATTGCTTATACTGATGCCGACTTTGGAGGATGAAAAATAGATAGAAAAAGTACCTATGAAACCTGTCAGTTCCTAGGTCATGCACTTGTTTCTTGGTCTTCCAAGAAACAAAATTTTGTTGCATTATATACAATCGAGGCTGACTATGTAATAATGGGTGCATGTTGTGCACAAGTTTTTTAGATAAAAAATACTTTAGAAGACTATAGACTTTACTTGAAAAACTATTCCTATAAAATGCGATAATACTAGGCTATTTGTTTAATAAAGAATCTCATTCAATACTCTAGAACTAAACATATTGATATTAGATATCATTTTATTAGAGATCATATTAATAATCATAATATAGCCTTAGATTTTGTTAATGCAAAACATCAATTAGTAGAAATTTTTACTAAGCCTTTGAATGAGGAACAATTTAATTTTATTAGAAGAGAGATAGGCATGCTGAATCTTCCAAATGCTTAAACTCTTTTCGTATATATTTTTTGGATCATTATCTTGATTTCTTAGTTTTTATGACTTGAGTTTTTCCCTTGAATCAAGATTGTTTCCGTTGATTCTTTCTCCTTGCAAATTACAAAAGAAGAGATTTGTTAAAATAGATTCATGGTTTTTTAGTGCTCATGACTTGATCTTTTATTTTTCATGTGATGTGATTTTTTGCACCATTGAATCCTTCCATTCTCTTTCTTATTTTGCTAACTATAAAAGGGAGAGAAAGAAGTGTGTGATCTTACTATTTTTAAGAAAATCAAAAATTGCTAGCTTGCACATTTCAAAAGAGAACCAAAATTGCTAGCTTGCTAGCCTGCATGTTTTAAAACTTTGTTGATGTGAAATTAATACATGCAATACTTCAATAAATTAATGCATGCAATACTTTAATATGATTTGAAATTTTGATGCACATTACGATGTACCTTAATGACTTGAAAATTATGCATGCAATACTTCAATATGATTTGAAATTATGATGCACAATATGATGAATACAATCATTATGATTCATGATTAAAGTTGAATCGACTTGTATTCAAAGGTTATCAATCCTTTTTAATTAAAATTTGCTTTATTTTAAATATGACATATAGATAGGGGGAGTTTAGTTAAAACTCCATCATCAATTGGTTGTCATCATCAGAAAGGGGGAGATTGTTGAATCTCATATTTTGATGATGAAATCAATTGATGAAGTTATGATCTAATCAATGTTTGAAAAAAGTGATGCAAGACTATCTTTGATCATAAAAAGGTAAAACGATTAAATTTAGATAATTAGACATTGGATTAGAGTCAAAGATCGGGCATCGGGCTAGAAGAATCAGACATTACATCAAGATCAGATGTTGCAGGAGCCAACATGCCAATGGATTGAGCAATACGCCGAAGGAGAGCATGATGCACTGAGAGTTTAGATGAACCAATGACATGCTGAACAATACAAGATTTACACTTTGTAATCATTTATGTTATGATCATTATAGTTTAGGTCTTAATTGAGTTAGTTTTGATTGTGACTATGCTAATTTAATTAAGGGCCCATTGGGCCTAAATTGGGACTGATTTGAGCCTATTGGAAGACTCGTTTCAGTGACTTGAAGTTAGGTTTGGCAGTGATATCGCCATACCAAGTGATGGTACTGCCCAAAAGATATAGTCTTTGAGACTTTATCATGCGGTGTTACCGCCTAGACACTGTCTTTCAAACTGTATCAGGTGGTGGTATCACCCATTAATAGCGGTGGTACCACCAGCACCTTGGAAACCCCAAAAATTTAAATTTTGGCTCCAACTTTTGATTCTTTTACTTTGATTATTTTATCTTTTTATGATCGAAATTAGTCCTCCATCACTTTTGTTGAACGTTGATCAGATCACTAACTCATCAATTGAGTTCATCATTAAAATATGAGATTCAACAGGTATGTTTTGGGGCTTTTATTAGAAAGGCCCAAAATATAATTTTTAATTCATCTTATAAGCCAATTACTAACCTATCCCTTTGTGACATCAAAAGGACACACAATGGTCGAGCATATTTCTTTTGGTGCAAGTCAGGTTTCTCTGACTCACACATCTCAGGCATATCTTGATTTGTGTACTTTTATTATAGTGGATTTCTCCTTATGTGGGTCAAGTTTTCTCAACTCATACGCCTTAAGCATATTTCATCCTACAGCTTTTGTTATGGCTGATTTCTCTTAGCACAAGTCAAGTTTTCTTGACTCACATGCCTCAAGCATATTTGGCCTATGCCTCCACCATGATGGATTTATCTTGGCATGGGTTGGGTTTTCCTAGCTCACATACCTTGGGCACATTTTGCCTTGTGGCTCTATCATGATGGATTTCTCTTAGCATGGGTCTAGTTTTTTCGACTCACACATCTCAAGCATATTTCAGTCTTATGCCTCTTTAGTAGCATATTTCTCTTGGTACAGGTTAGTTTTTACTGGCTCACCCCCCTCAAGCACATTTTGCCCTTACACCTTTGTTGTGGTGGATTTTTCTCTTAGTATGGGTTGAGTTTTCTTGACTCATACATCTTAGGCACATTTTGCCCTACGCCTTTGTTGTGACAGATTTCTCTAAGTATGGGTTGGGTTTTTCCTACTTATATGCCTCAAGTACATTTTGCCCTATGCCTCCATTGTGATGGATTTCTCTTGTCATGGGTTGGGTTTTCCTAATACAACGGGTATATTTTGCCCTATGCTTTTATTGTGGTGGATTTTTCTTACCATTAGTTGGTATTTCCGGACTCATATGCCCTAAACTTTTTCCTGATGTCTCCATTTTGATGGATTTCTCTTGGCATGAGTCCATTTTTCCTAACTTACATGCCTTAGTCATATTTGGCCCTATGCCTTTGCGATAATGGAATTTTCTTGGTGATGGTCGGGTTTTCCTAACTCACACGCCTTGGTTATATGGTGAATTTATCTTGAGGTGGGTCAATTTTTTTGACTCACATGCCTAAAACACATCTGACTCTATACTTCCATCATGGTGGATTTTGAGTCTTCCCTCTGCCATAGTGGATTTCAAATCCTCCCTTCGCATGGCAGATTTAAAATCCTCTTGCAGTGATAGACTTTAAGTCCTCCCTCCATCATGGTGAGCTTCAAGTCCTCTCTTTTGGCATTTTATCCACATGGGCAACAGGGGGGAGATAGCCCTAAATGACCTGCCTTAGACTTTTGTCCACATTGGTAGATGAGCAAGGTGACTTGGATCTTTTTGTATCCATGATAGCTTCCATGTGGCACTTATATATTCGATGATGATTGAATGCTAATATATTCTCTATTAATTACTTTTCCTTAGTTCAATTCTATATTCATCTAACACAGAATAATATTTTTAATTATTGTATGTATACATCTTATGTTTTCTACTTGATAGGGAATATAAGACTAGCTAGCCATCATTTACCACGCCAGCACCATATCAGGACCGATGCTCTCTTAACCAATAGGGTCGAGATCCGAAAGGTGGCTTGGGTCAATCTCCAAGCTGTCGAACTAAGTGGCTCAGGTCAATTTCCGGGCTGCTAAACTACTAAGCTATCGAGTTGTCGAGACACATCCTAGGAAGACTAAAAGTAGTTCAGATGGGTTATGAATCAACCCTCCTATGAAATATCTGGAAAAATATTTCAAGAAGATTAAGGGGTAGTTTGGGTATTAGCCTCCCCTATGGAATATCCATAGGAATATATCAAGAAGATCAAGGGACAATTTGGATCAGTTACCAACGTATTCTAAGAAGATCAAGGGGCAGTTCCGGTCAGCAACAAACTACTCCCTCCATGAGATCTATACGAGCTACTCCTCTTCCTCTAGAGGTTAGTATAAAAACAGGCTTAAAGCTCCTAAAGAAAAGGAGAAAAAAAAGAAGGCCAGTAACTTAAATGTTGGAGAGACCTGCTTGGGAGAACTCTTTCGACCTTGGTCTTTGTGCTGGAACAAGAAGGGAAAGACCCCTCATCCCCTATATGGCTTCTCTCACTCGAATTAGGGCCATGTCATGCTGATACAAATATCAATGATAAATTTCCCTAATAGTTTGGCGCTAGAAGGAGGGCTCGATATCGTAAGAGAATTTGAGGATCGATCCTGTTCTTGAACATTTGGACAAAATGCCGCCTTCAGCTGAAGACACCTTTCTTCAAATAGGGCAACAATTATCCTTCTCCCACATGAATGCGTCCACTTCACCATGAGCACAACTATATTAATGATGATCATATAGCGGCCCTAGATCTTCGACTCCACAAGTGCTGGACAACCTAAATCTCACCTAGTATATGCAAGCACTAGCCGATATAATATAAGTGGTCACCCCGCTTTTGCCTCGACCACACCAACAAGTGACACCACCTCCTTGACCACTGATAATAATTCCTTTACATTAGGTGTTGATGTCCATCAGAGTCCTTCTAATTAATGGGCTACCAACTCCCTCGATCGTCTTTGACCCACCAAACCATCGATTGAGAAAGTTGCCCGTTCCCTAACTATAGAATTTGGCTGATGTCACCACCACCTTTTAGCTCTTATTGGGTCTGTGACCCACATGACCGACTCAATGGTTGATTCCTTGTGAATCTGATTACAACAAATAGACCGATGCTTAGAAGAAATACACCTTGACTTCCGCCAATTTAGGGGGGAAGGGCAAGTCGATTCTATGTCGACCCATTCCCCATTCACCCAGAATATACAAGAGGAGTTCCCACTAGTTTTCATCTCCCGTTATTGGAAACCTTTAATGATGCTACTAATTTGATGACATGTTGCTACATTCTGGATATAGATGTCATTATATAACACCTCAAATGCCTTAATATGCCGTGTCTTCCCGACTACCCTAGGGATCAATAAGAGAGTGGTGTGCTCGTCTGAAACCTCACTTTGTTAGCTCCTTACTCAACTAGTGAAAGAGTTCAAGCTTCACTTTCTCAGGAATGTATGAAGCCCATGGCCAAGATGTTTCTAGGATTAAGGCAAGGTGAGGAGGCAACACTGGTGAACTTTGTTAACTGATTTGCTAATGAGATTGGAAGCATCAACAGTGTCCATCCCTCACCCGTGATCTAATCCTTCATCCTTCATGATAGAATTAAAGATCTCCTACCTCGGTAATTGGTAGAAAGATCACTAATGATGGTGCTCGAAGTACTTCATAAAGCTAACTAGTACATCATCGCCAATGCCATGGTTTCAAGCAAGCTTAGGGAACCTCACAAAAGACCAAGACAAAAGCGACCATAATCCACTCCTAGCCTCAGGTCACCATGATGGCGGAGAGGCAAATAGTTTGATCTATCTTGATCAAGGTTTGAGCTAACTCAACTGAACCTAACCAGGACAAAAGTTTTTCTATAGATAAAGGAAAAAAGGTTTACTCAAAGACCCTCAATCAATAAGAACTCCACTCGAAGAAAGAAGTAAAGCTAAGTACTATTATTTCTATCATGATTACGACCATGACATGAAAAATTATCATGACCTAAAACAACGGGTCGAGGAAATCATACGACAAGGGCACTTCAGGCAGTTCATCCGAAGGCATCAGGACCCATCACCCCGACCTTAGGGATTGATCAAAAAGCAAATATATATCAATATTGGTGGTTCGATCTCTAAAGGAGATAGCACCTTGGGTCACAAATCATAAATCCAAGCCATCATTGGCGAGCATCCCCGACTACAAGTAACCAACAAATAATTTTTAGAGAGGAGACAAAATGTTCTTAGTTCTTGTCCTTAAGGTTATGAACTAAAAGTGACCAATAAATAATTTTGACAAAGAAACTTCCTAGGCTAGACTTTGGGTTGGGCTCAATCTGATAGATAAGGTTAGAACTGCTACACACCTACGAGTTCTAAGATATACGAAGGTGATGGCCAAGCTCTATGACTAAGGTGTTCACCCCTGAGGCATTTGACTAGGGGACTTGTTGCTGCACAAAGCCAAGATGAGTGAACTCATCCAATCTTGAGGAAAGCTAGCACCAAACTGGGAAGGGCCTTATCGGTTCGTTGAATTCGTTAGAGACGGAACATATCACCTTGGTACAACAAAAGGAAGAATAATACCAAGAACATGGCACATCTCCAACCTTCAAAAGTTTTATTAATTTTCTTCAAAAGAAAAGAATATTATAGTAGATAGATTGGGCCCTTACAAGTAAACCCAGAAGTCGAACCACAAAAAGAAAATAAAAAGGGACATTATCATCAGCACCAGGCAGAGAGTTAGGGCAATCATCAAAAGCTACTTGGCTTTACATTTGAATGTCTTGATCCTCGGGGCAATCGGTAAATAGGTCATCCTCAATTTTCAGCCCAGGGTACTGTAATTTGAAGTGCGCTAAAGCAATCAAGTACCAAATTTGTAGGAGGCCCCACACAACCTTCTTGAAACCTATAGATAGCTTATACTTAGTGATGGCCTCCTCTTAATACTTCGGTACCCTACCTTGTTGAACCTCCAACTCCTCCCCAAGCTCCCTAGCTTGCTCCTTTACTACTTCGGTTCACTTTTCAAACTCAAGTTAAGAGTCTTCACCAGGTCCAACTCTAGGGACAACCTTAACAACTCTTCCTCCATAACCCAGACACTCCCTCGAACATCCTCTAATTGGGAAGAGAACTCTTGCTTGGTCTCCTCTAGCTTTTGAGCTAGTATGTCACCCCTAGTTTTCGCTTTAGCTATATCGATAACAAGAGAATCAAACCCTGCCTTCTTCGACCTCTTGACCTTTACTCAAAGGTCGACATTCTCATAAGCTTGCTAGTTGATGACAATATCAGTATCTCAAACCTGATCCAATAAGGTCATCAAGTAATGGTGGTGTTGCAAATGCAGTAAAACGTCAAAAGAAGAAAGTAAAGAGGAAAAATTCTACATAGCTTACCAGCACTTCATGGCGGTAACCTTGGTCAAGCAGCACCTCAGAAGGGGAGGTATAGATCTATTTTGCCAAACCTTAGTAAAGGGATCCCCAGCATACTACTCTGAGGCTTCACCTTTATTCCATATCTTTTGTCCCTCCTAGAGACCTCCCCACCTTGGCTGAAGTGGAAAACTCAAGGTCAAAATAGGTAAGTTGGCTATCATTAAAGTAGCAAAAGGCCAAGATTTCCCTTTGTACAGGTCAATCATTGACCTCAGCCCCTCCTCTCCTTGGTCCAAAGGAAATCCAGGGCACTTATGATCCTCTATGGACTCCGGTATGGGCTCCGACGTTATCGAAATAGGACCCTCTGTAGGCTCCAGCATTATCGAAATAGGACTCCCCATCAACTATGCTACTAGTGAAATAGGACTTCCATTACGTAGAGGGCCCCTTGGACCTCCTGTTCCTTAGAAGACGAGAGGCCCTCTACATAATTATTTTGTATATTTTTTTGGGTTGACATGCACTCATGTCTTAGCCCAGTTAGGTTGGACCCAACTCCTTGAGTAGCTCTTTCTGCGCAAAGCCCATGTCTTGGCTCGATTGGGTTGGAGCCAACTCCTCAAGCAGCACTGTATGTATGGAAGTTGGGATTGCTGAGGTAGTAGCTACGTCAGAGGAAGGCAAAAAGAAGGGTCGATATTATGAAATTACAAAATATCAAAAAGTCTATAATAACGAAGGAGACTAAGACATACATAGCTTAAGAAGTTGAACTTGGGCCCACATCAACTAGCTAGTCCTCATCCATCTTTTAGATGGCCCCAGACGAGGAAAGAATATCCCTCAATCGAAGCACCTGGTCCCTTTCCTCATTCGACAATAGGGGAGGGGTATTGTCATAAGAGTGAGCCAACCAAGAAAGTCTAAAACCCTTATTACTGATATAGATTTATAAAGAAAAAACTCTCATTCCAGCCCTTATTATATAAAGGGGTACCACTGATTTTAAAATCCCCTCAAATAACTAGATAATAGCTACTCTTCACTTTGCATAAACAGAAGCAAGAAGCAAATAACTTGCAGGTTTGGGGGATGCTAATATGCTTGCACTTTGTAATAAACACCGCTAGGTAATGCTAGGAGTTAGGGCCCATTTGAGATAGAGATATGCCTCACCATTCAAGACAAGATATTATTAAAGGATGAAGGGGGAGATGAAGTCCTACCTCAAGGGCATCATAGGAGAAAGACAAGGACCCTGGTGCCAAACTAGATAGACGCTAGCTAGGACCAAGTGCCTACAACTCAAACTTGACTGAGAAAAAATATTTGATTCACAAGCGCTCCAAGAGCGGAATGCCCACTATTGCGTCATAGTCATGCGCACTATTCATCGACTCCAAATCTTGCAAGACCCTAGGGTCCATGGGAGTCGCCCCCTCTGAGGAGGAAGAAGTCAGCATCCCCCTCGGCCTCGGGCTATCGGAAGATAGTGAGTGGACTTTGAGCGACCCAATTGAAAGACTATAAGGGACTCGAACAAGAAGGAAGAGACATTCTAGTAGAAAGGGACCTAAGATAAGGGACCAAGTGTTGGATGATCTAAGGATGAACTCACTTCTTTAGAATTGAAGCCAAGAAAAAGGATCCTAAGATTAGGGTTTGAGCAAAGGAGTGAACCCCACCAAATCAGTCAAAGAAGGCTTTAAAACATAGGATGACCATTTTGGGCTCAAACAAGTGTCCCCTCAGGGTCACATTAAAGGGAACATTGCCCGCCTATTAAGACACCAAAAAAAAGAGTGAGTGGAGAGCTGTCCCATCCACATGAAAGAAATTTGTGGAAATCCCACTACTGTCAATGCATTAACTAAGGAGGGTATAAGGAATCCCCCTCTCTTCTCCATCAATAAAAGGGGGGACATGAAAAGATACTCTTAGCATCCTCTGTTAGAACCAACTCATGACTATGCAGACCCCACTCAAGATGAGGCAGCCCCCCACTCACCAGAAAATCACCTTCCACAACCAAGATAGAGTATCTAGTCGGGATCATCCTGCCAAGGAACATATGTTGGGTACACCCGATCCGCATAAGAAGAAATCTGTCATGATGAATAAACAAACCAAGAAGGTGCCCAAGGCACGTTAGCGAGGTATGCTCAACCTGTGCAAGAAAAAAATCCACCAGGATAAAAAAATAGGCCAAGAAGGTGCCTAAGGAGTGTGAATCGAGTATACCTGACCCATGTAAGAAGAAATCCACCATGATCGAAAAATGGGCCAAGAAGGTGCCCAAGGCATGAGTCGGATATGCCTGACCCATATAAGAAAAAATCTGTCACAACAAGAAAATTGGCCAGGAAGGTGCCCAAGGTGCTTGAGTCAGGTGTGCTCAACCCACATAAGGAAAAACCTATCACTAGAAAACATAGGCCAGGAAGGTGCCAAGGCATGGGAGTTGGGTATGCTTGACCTGTATAAGAAAAAATCCATCAATGCAGAAAAGTGGGTAGAAAGGTGCTGAAGGCATGTGAGTTGAGTATGCTCGATCCACATAAGAAGAAATCTACCATAGGCCAAGAATGTGCCCAAGGTGGGTGAATCGAGTACGCTTGACTGTCACGGACAATAATGTAAACAAGGTATTCGATGAAATGCTTGTGTTAGTTCGTGTCCTTCGGTTTAGGTACATATCTTGTACAACAAGAAGTAGGCTTGCAGTAGGCTTAACAGCCCTAGTTTGATTTGCTTTATAGCCAAGTTTGGCTTGTAAATACAAGTGTGTCTTATAAGCACTTGTGGGGACTTCGGTCTGTAATGGATCATTATCCTTTATGTGCAACCTCTCTAAGTTTGTAATGTCCATGGGTGTAATTTATATTTTGGCTTTATAAAGTGTTTTCTTGAGCAGTTGCTTGTGGATCCCATGGGAATTGCCTCTTCTGGCCCGTTTTCTCTTTTTGTAAGTCTGTGGGACTTTAGGAGATCTCGGGAGGGCTAACATTTGCGGATGGACACGCATGGGTGCCGCACGGCTTAGGCAAAATCAGCTAAGCCCGTGACAATGTGGTATCAAAGCGAGACAAGCACACGCAGAAACACTTGCCATACAAACGTGGGGGACCTAGCTAGGCTGTGTGGAGGATAGCTAGTACGCGCAACCGTTTGGGGGAAACGAACATTGAGATGTAAGGAAAGGAGTCACTCAGAGGAGCGGGCATCTTGGTTTGGCATTCAAGGAATAGCCAACCCCTTTACGTGAGAGGCACAACGAGGACAAGCAAGCGAAGAAGAATGCGTAGCACACAAAGATTGGGATGGTTAAGTTCGAGCTATAGCTCAACGTTGGTAACCAAACTTGACGGTGCTCAAGGCAAAGCGGGGCACTTAGTGAAAGATGAGACCGTGCAATGTGGAAGGTGTTGCGTAACGACCGAAAGAGTTATGCAAAGCTCATAAAGGTGAGGGGAATTGCTAACTCGAAGGATTCGAAACTCATGCAAGGGCTTACACACGGATGACGGAGTGTTCGTGGCCATCTCAAGGCGCGATTAGAACTCGGCGCCATGGAGCATCAGAACTTTCTCTTCGACATGGAAAGGATATGTCGATAGGCGGCTAAAATGGGCAATAAGTTCAACATGTTGCTAGACCTTGAAGGGTGCAGTGGAGACTGTATTGGAAAAGGGTCACAATCTAGCAAGTACATTTGCAGGGGCAGAACAAGGCACAAGTTCAACAAGACGGAGTAGTCCAAAGGGGATGGTGGTCTCTGAAACTTCCAGTGGGAAGTATGTAAAGAGAAAAGTTGCTCTAGCAGGACAAATATCCAGGAGGGATAAGTCCTAGTTCTCTAGTGGGAGAATCATGTGCAACGGACTGCACATATTGAAGAAGAGTTCCTCAAAGTGATATCTCCACAAAGCTCAATAGACCGAGTGAGCGACGAAGAGTCGTCGCATGATCTCGAAGGTGGTAATGCATTGGTGGATGCATTTCGAGATCAAGTGGGGGAGCAATCCAAGGCAACATCATATGAAGGCACACTTAGAGTTGATACAGAAATCGAACTCAACAGAGGGCTGACCCGTGGAATGGTGGACGTAAAGGCCACCATCAACTCAATGCAAATCGAGGAACAGAGCGACTTGGGTGGAACTCAGTGAAGTATCCAAGCCGCATGAAGGGAGTCAACATATAAAATGGAACATGGAGTGAGGCACAGAGCTTTCCTTGGATAGAGGTCAAGGGTATGAATTCTTGTAGAGGCAAGAGTGGGATCATGTCGTTCCATGGGTCCTTCATTTTGATGGGATAGACTTATTTTGCATGGTGTCAAAGATGAAGGGAGCTTCAAGGCACATGCAAGCTACCTCAGAGATGCATTTGATGGAGTAACTAAGGTGATTCAACTTGCGGAGGCAAAGTTGGGATTATGAGACCTTAGTACGGGGCAAGAGGACGCAGAGGTAGGTACTCTTGAAGAATATGCCACAGTGTTGTCGTTCAAGTTGTCAGGAACAAGAGGTGCATAGCAAGATTGTGCTGGTAGGGGATAGAGGCCCAAGATCCAGACAATAGTGCACCGATCTAGCAAAGTCAGGGAAATTCAGGAGCTCTTAGGCGATGGACTGTCCTAGAGCTATGCTCCGTCTAGGTATGACCCAAGAGTGGGCGAAGGGAATTGCCAAGGGAGCGAACTAAAAATCAGAGATGGTGGAGGCCCTACGATGTGTTGGCAGAGGCCACAAGTGGAGAAGTCATAGTCCGAGTTCATCACACGAGAATCTATATGCAATGGAGATGTCATCAGGAGGCGACATGGTGCAGCGGATCATGGTGGAATAGTTCGTGGCAATGTAATGTAGGCAATCTTGTCCCATGAGGGACAAGATCATGCGGAGGGATGATCAGGAGCTGCTGGGAGCTCCACTTCGGTGAACAATGCAATGACAAGAAGGGCTATGGATTCAAGGAGTGAATGCCACAGTACCACAGAGGCGGGTCTTTCGTGTGTATGTATCAAAGCTTGCATCAGATGAAAGCCTTGGTCGTCAGCGTATGGGGGCTATGTACCACCGAGGGAGTAGTTAGATTGCAAGTACCAGTGAGTCCCATGGAGTGGACTTGATTATACTAAGGTATAACCAGAGCAGCAGGAGAGTTGGACTGCTAAAGTGCTCACATTCACTTCAGGGAGCCCGACAAGTCAGAGGATAAGGCCGAGTAAGCAAACGTTGCTACCAAGGAAGCTAAGGAGAACAGAATCGAAGCGAGCCCTGCAACAAGATGGCGGAGGCCATGCATGAGAGTTATAGTTTATCTTTCCATCGGCCAAGGAGAACTGCTAGGAGGACACAGTGGTGTCGAAGTAGGTGGTCGAAAGGGGCGAGGAAACGACGACGAGTCCAGCGGGGCTCAGCTACCCAAACGAAAAGCATCGGTTAGAAAGGAGGTGGACTTGGAGGAGCTCCACAGTGCCGTAGAGACAGATCTATCGATCGCGAAGGAAGGGATGAAGATGCAAGATAACAGATAATAGTGTAATGGACTTGGCAGCGCCATGGTACCACAGATGCAGGACTTTCGTGAAGTCATCGATCCCTTGCTCTTATGGAGGGAGAGCATTAGTTGTAAAAGGGGCCGAGGAGGTGGTGAATGTAGAGGCAAACTCCAAGTACCAAGACAAGGCAGAAGGGCAGAGGTCAAGAAACTTCATAAGACCGATGTCGTTGGGCTTCTCATCAAGATAGCCAAAATTAAGAGACTTCGGGTTGATGCAGGAGTGCTCGACCAAAGAACGAAGTAGGCAGTACATGGTACTGTACCTTTCTACTCAAGAAGAGTAGAAAACAAAGGTGATGGAGAAGACGGTACAATCCCAAAGGCGACCAGATCTATCAAAGACTTACTCCAAGTTGGGGGACTCCAAGTTGGGATAAACTTTTTGCTCTTTTCGGGCAAAACTTCTTGCATTCCAGAAGTTCAATGGTAGTGGGAAGGCGAATCACAGTAGCTAACCCAACACAAGGAGTGCAACCACTGCAAGTGCTTCAGAAGTGTGAGCAAAGAGTGGGCGAATATTAGTAACCAGCTCAATGCATGAAGTACAAACTCGAGGAGGCAGGCGAAATCGAGTAACCTTTGCCTTCTCAACTCGAGAGAATGAGCGAAACCGAGTACCCCAATTCTCTTAACTCGAGGAGGTGAGCGAAACCGAGTAACCTTACCTTCTCAACTACGAAGAGAATGGGTGAAGTCAAGTATCCCAGTTCTCTTACTTATCCAAGCAGGGGAGCTTTGCACAAGTTTAATGACCCTTTAAAAAATGCTTGTGGAAGACAATGGTTGTTAAATCCTCACCGTTGGTGATCAGTACTACTGAGAGTAGTTTTTCTACTTTATTTCCTAATTGACTAAGAGGGAGTGATGCGAACATACTTGGAAGTGACAACTAACAGTGGAACAAGGTTCAATGGGCAAATATTATGGAGAAAGCACCTTAAAAACTTCAAAGTCTGCGAGGCGATGCTCGTTAAAGCTCCAACAAGCATCCACCCAGTTCAAGCAATATGAGTATACTACGATACTGGCGCATAATAAGGCAAGTCTTTTCCTTCATCAGAGGGATCCGCGAGAACCAACAAGGATCAACATAACTCAGCCAACCTCACACCAGATTCATTGGTGAGTTGAAGCAGCATGGCGGATCGAGTTCAACTACTCAACAATAGCGGCGGAGAGCGGCTAGGAGCCAAAGGGGCGTGTTGCAGCCAAAGCAGAAGATTAAAGATTCAGCAGAAAGCGAGGACATGCAGCGTCTACAGTGGCTTCGACGAGGACGTCGAAGGAATAAGTGAGGGAGAATGTCATGGACAACAATGTAAACAAGGTATTCGATGAAATGCTTGTGTTAGTCCGTGTCCTTTGATTTAGGTACATATCTTGTACAATAAGAAGCGGGCTTGCAGTAGGCTTAGCAGCCCTAGTTTGATTTGCTTTATAGTCAAGTTTGGCTTGTAAATACAATTGTGTCTTATAAGCACTTGTGGGAACTTCGGTCGGTAATGGACTATTATCCTTTATGTGCAACCTCTCTGAGTTTGTAATGTCCATGGGTGTAATTTATATTTTGACTTTATAAAGTGTTTTCTTGAGCAGTTGCTTGTGAATCCATGGGAATTGCTTCTTCTGGCCCGTTTTCTCTTTTTGTAAGTCTATGGGACTTTAGGAGATCTCAGGAGGGCTGACCTTTGCGGACGGACACGCATGGGTGCCGCACAGCTTAGGCAAAATCAGCTAAGCCTATAATAATGAATGTCACGGAAAATAATGTAAACAAGGTATTCGATGAAATGCTTGTGTTAGTCCGTGTCCTTCGGTTTAGGTACATATCTTGTACAATAAGAAGCGGGCTTGTAATAAGCTTAGCAGCCTTAGTTTGATTTGCTTTATGGCCAAGTTTGGCTTGTAAATACAAGTGTGTCTTAGAAGCACTTGTGGGTACTTAGGTCTGTAATGGACCATTATCCTTTGTGTGCAACCTCTCTGAGTTTGTAATGTCCATGGGTGTAATTTATATTTTGGCTTTATAAAGTGTTTTCTTGAGCAGTTGCTTGTGGATCCCGTGGGAATTGCTTCTTCTGGCCCGTTTTCTCTTTTTGTAAGTCTATAGGACTTTAGGAGATCTCGGGAGGGCTGACCTTTGCGGACGGACACGCATGGGTGCCGCACGGCTTAGGCAAAATTAGCTAAGCCCGTGATATGACCCACGTAAGAAAAGATCCATCACGACGAAAAAATGGGCCAAGAAGGTGCCCAAGGCACATGAGTCAAGTATGCTCGACCCACGTTAGAAGAAATACATCATTGTAGAAAAATGGGCCAAGAAGATGCCCAAGGCGCATGAGTCATGTGCGCTAGACTTGTGTAAGAAGAAATCTACTATAGTAGAAGAACAAACAAGGAAGGTGCCTAAGATGCATGAGTCAAGTACGCCTGAGCCTAGAAAAAAATCTATCACAGTAGAAAAATAGGTCAGGAAGGTGCCCAACGTGCATGACTCAAGGATGCTTGACTAGCATAAGAAGAAATCCATCTTACTGAAAAAAACAAGCCAAGAAGGTGCCCAAGGCGCATGAGCCAGGTGCACTCGACTCATATAAGAAGAAATTTGCCATGATGGAAGAATAGGACAAGAAGGTGCCAAAGTCACGTGAGTCAAGTATGTATGACCTGTGTAAGAAAAATCCACCATAATAGAAAAGTAGGCCAGGAAAGTGCCCAAAGTGCATGAGTTGGGTATGCCCGAGCCGCATAAAAGAAATCTACCATAATGAAAAAAATGGATCAGGAAGGTGCCCAAGGCATGTGAGTTAGGTACACCCAACCCACATAAGAAACATCGACCACAATAAAATAATGAGCTAGGAAGATGCCCAAGGCGCATCGCCATGACCCATGCAAGAAAAAAATATACCACAACAGTAAAATGAGTTAGGAATATGCCCAAGACACGTAAGTTGGGTACGCCTAGCCCACATAAGAAGAAAGTCACCATAACAGAAAAATGGGTTGAGAAGGTGCCCTAGGCATGTAAGAGTCAGGTGTATCTAACCCGGATAAGAAAAAATCTACCATAGCAAAAAAAGGGGCCAGGAAGGTGCCCAAGGTACTTTAGTCGAGCATGCCCATCCTGCATAGAAAGAAATCTATCAGTTAAGGAAAAAAATCATCATGTGAAGATGAAGAAAGCTCTCCATATGTCAAAACTAGGAAGATGTGCTTTAAACCCTAGAAACTTTGAAACATGTCTTTAGATGAGGAGGGGGCAAATGATAGGGAGTATAAGATCAACTAGCCACCATTCACTATGCCAACACCATATCATGACTAATGCTCTCTTAACCATATGGGTTAAGGTCAAAAAGGTGGCTCCAATCAATTTTCAGGCCACCAAACTATCGAGCTATCGAGTTGCTGAGAGGCCTCCCAATAAGACTAAAATGTAGTTACAAATCAAACCTTCCTATGAAATTTCTATAAGAATATTCTAAGAAGATCAAATGATAGTTTGGGTTAGTTATGGATCAGCCTCCCCTACGAAATATTTCACAAGAATATTTCAAGAAGATCAAGGAACAGTTCAGATCAGTTACCATTAGTTACCAACTTATTCTAAGAAGATCAAGGGATAGTTTGAGTCAGTTACAAGCTATTCTCTCCACAAGAAATGCATAGGGCTACTCCTATTTCTTTAGAGGTTAGTATAAAAATACGCTCAAAGCTCCTAAAGAAAAAAATATATATCATTAACTTAAACGTCTAAGAGATCGACTCAGGAGAACTCCCCTGACCTTGGTCCTTATGTAGGAATAAGGAGAGAAAGACTCTACATCACCCTGGATGGCTTCTCACAATTAGATCAGGACCACATCGAGCTAATATGAATATTAACCATAAATTTTCCTCACACTATTTTACTTTTTTTTATAATTTTTTGTTTGTATTCTAATCTGGTCCTTTTTATGGATATATGAACGATGGATAATTTCCTTCACGAAAGCTTAAAATTTAGAATTATTTTAACTATACTAGGAACACTTTTGGTTATATACTATAATTCACTTCACTGTTCAATGTAAAAACTGATGTATACTGTTGTGGCGTGGCAGATATCTGCCTCTCTCGACATGGCGGATCACATCTATCCGAGATTTGTTGCTGAGACCACGTGGAGCTACCAAATCTGATTTCCAGTGTCTCAATTGGTCTCAAGAGTTTGCTTTGGATTACTGATACAATAAGCCATCCAAGCCATTCAACACAACGATGTTGTTTATGTTCGATACAACAATAGCGTCTCTTTTCTATTTATCTCGCTTGCAATCACGACAGAGATGGGTTTAATGAAGCAAACAAAGTACTACGAGGAATACGACTGCGCATAGAAAACTCAACACGTAAATTTGGTGAAATGTGGTATATCATTAGTTGCCACTACGAGAAAGCATCCCACGTAACTAATGCCAAATTTTCTTGTAGTGTGCTTCTTCTACATCAGAATATTGCCGATGGCATCTCACTCAGATCCATCAAGCAAAAGTTTAGTTCTTCTTCTTGAACGCCAAGTTCATCTATCTACACACACAAACAAACAAGTCATAGATTTATGGTGAGAAATTACAATCAATCACAATCACTTGCATCATAAATATGTAATTGCCAATTTTTATCAAATAACTTTAATTAGTTTAGGGTGATCTACATATTTCAACAGTTGCCAAATCATAATATCTGGGGACAAAAAGAAACAAATGAAGGAAAAAAAAGAGAAGAAATCATATTTGAATTTGATTAGAGATTATAATCTAAAAACTTAAATTCGATCTTAATTAAAGATTACAATCTTGATCGAAGATCTTATAGATTTATTTCTACAAATATAGTTTACCAATTGATAATATCATCTATAAGAAAAGATTATTTTTTAAATTAAGTACAAAATATTATCCACTTCAAAGGAAGCAACAGATCATATAAGACGGAAGCATCTTAATGCATCATAAGAAGATGAATTAATAAATCAAGTTATTTCTCATATTATATGTGAGTAGAGTGCATGACCATATTTATGTTTTCAATGGAATTATTTCATCATTCATTTTTATTTTGTACATGAATATGAAACAATTATAACATGAACATTAAACTCTGCTTAAAATGCGTGGACTAGGAATAAATTTTACCCACTTTTTTTTTTGCGTCTATTATTTTGCCTACACTAAATAATTGCTGATATTTATTTCTTATATGACCTGTTTTCTTCTAATGATATGATTATATATATATATATATATATATATAAAGAAAACATACACAAAAATAAACATGAATACATGTATTTATGTCTACATGTGTATGTATTTATATGAATCCAAAATAGTTGTTTCCATCATATTTCCAAATTTCCCTTCTCTTATGCATTTCCAAGTAAATCTGAAACTATTCCCACTCTCACGTAATAGAGCAAAGGCAGCTGAAATCGAAAATTTCAATTGCTCGTCGTAAATCGATACGTTCCTCGGTTTCCCAGCTCACCCTTCTCTTGTCTCCTATGCTTTGCCTCGCTTCTCGAGATCGGGAGCTTCCTAGAGGATGGTCAGGTGGCGAGACTTAAACAATCCAACAGTTCTCAAATCCCCATGGTCATCAGCATAGGGATCCTCCTGGGTTGCATAGACTTAAACAATCCAACAGTTCTCAAATCCCCATGGTCATCAGCATAGGGATCCTCCTGGGTTGCCTCTATGCCTTCCTCTACCCTGACAGTCTTTTCCGCTCTTTTGCTACCTCACTGATACGACCCAGCAGGGTTGGATCCTATTTAATTAAGTAGCAACTAATAAAAATTCTGAGAGATTTTAATAAACCCCATCTAGCCACGTACTATCTTATAAAGCAAGTTAGCTAGGGTTTAATCTTGGGGCCTTAGGGCTTCCTAGCTATCGCCCCCCTTTCTGGTAGGGCAGCTAGGGTTTTAGCAGGGAATGCATAGTTTGTTGCAGCAACCTAGCAGCCACTCCCTTTATTAGGAAAACCAGCTAGGGAGGAGGGGTAAATAGAGAATTTAGCTTTGGGAGGAATCTCTCCAGGGTTAGAGTTTAGAGCCCTATATACGTATATAGCCTCCACCACTTTTGAATCAAGAAAGAGAACAATTTCTATTTAGCCTTGTGGCCGACTACTTAGGAAGGAAGAACCCCTATAACATTCCAAGGGTTGATCCCCTCAACGATCAATTTGCATTAGAATTCCTCTAGGGTTCTATCATATGGTATTAGATCAGCAATTTTACTGCTTTTGCTGCCCTTCCTACCGCCAACCATTAGCTAAGCAATTTCCACAATTGCTTTTGACGACGTCATCTCCAGCACCATCTCCTTGCCGTAGATTAAATCAATCTGTTACCGCTACCATCAATTGCATCAGAGATATGATATTTTTCTATCATAAATACCTTTTGGTGCTATAATTTCCTATCCAAAAAACACCAAAAAGAAGTTTTCATCTATCCCTTGCTATGAATTCTTTTCATCGTAAAGTTATCATCTTTATGAACCAATGAATGCTGTAGAAAATTTCAACCGCCTATTTGCTACCTTCAAGCCAATCTTATTGCCATATTTTGGATAAAAAATTTTAGACACTTTATAAATCATCTTGACTTTCATCTACATTTGATCTATCATGGGAATCATCTCTGAAAATATCCTTGCATTGCTGCAAATTTTCATCGTAAACTACTGATTTTTCGATGAGAATTCTACTACCGCAACTTGCCTCATTTTTTGTTGATGCCTTGCTACTGAAACTTTCTGATCTATTTTGTCATCCTTGCTATTATCAAAACCGAGATCTTGCTATCAATTTCTTCTAAAAATTTCTCAGTTTTCTACAGAAAATTTTATTGAGAAATCACTATTTCTTCGACAACAATTTTGCTTCTACAAACCAACACCTAATCATAGCATACCCACACCGCTCCCTATCAAACCCTAGCTACCAGCAACCATAGATCTAAAACCCTCTTCGCAACCTCCATCCACCATCATCACAACCCTAAACACCACCAAACAGTAGCCTAAACTGCACCTAAAACAACAACCCAACAAGCCTAAAACTGGAGCCTACATCCACTGATCCACCAACCCTTTCGGCCACATATTCCCTCAACCGATACATGCCCTTAACCTGACAAAAAAAGAAGGATTGTAACATTACAGATTTGGGGATATACACCATGGCATATGAGGAGGCAATTGATGCCATGTTGGAGGCCCTCGAGATGCGAATGGAGGACACGATGCGTGCCCTCTTTGCCGAATTCAGTTTGGGCCGACCACCGAGCCCGAGGAGATCTCAACAAGGAGAAAATTTAGATTATAAAGAAGACTTCTAGGAGAGGGGAGAACCTATGACCGAACCCCACTATCCATGAAAGAGGGTGGACTTCCCTAGATGGGAAGAAGGAGACCCAATCGGTTGGTTCTCAGGCGTGGATTATTATTTTCAGTATCACAAGACCCCAAACACATCTATGGTGGATATTGCCACTATACACCTCGAAGGTGATGCCATACAATGGTTTGATTGGTTTGAACATACTCATGGAGGCCTCTTATGGAGATAATTTAAAGAAGGGCTACTGATCTATTTCAGACCAACCGATTACGAGAATGTCGATGGCCAACTAGCCAAGATCTATCAAACCTCCACCGTCCAAGAGTACTAGACCAGGTTTGAAAAGGTATCTAATTAAACTAGAGATTGGTCTGAAAATAACAATTATTAGGGATTTTCATTGAGGGCTTGAAGCTGGAGATTTAGGGAGAAGTTAAAATACGACAACTGTACACACTTGTGGCAGCTATCTCCTTCCCGCGACTTCAAGAGGGGCAATTGAACCACGAAGCCTAGAGGACTAGGGTTGCTCTCTGTCCAACAGCACTGAAGCTTTCAGCTCCCCCTTACTATCAACTGAGCCCCTGCACCAAAAAAGTTAACAAGAGAAGAGCTTCTGGAGCGATCTGCGAAAGGGTTATGTTGGCATTGAGATGAGCCATAGAGCCGTGAGCATCACTGCAAAAAATGAAGACTTCTTATGATTGAACCCATGGAAGAAGAGGTCCTTGAACATCTAAAAGAGAGCCTTTATTATAAAGAAGAAGATGTGGAAGAAGAGCCACAACCAACCGATTGTATGGTGCACACTCTTACTGGTTACGTAAATCCATAAATGACGAAAGTTGGAGGCCTCCTCAAACAACAATCGATCACTGTCCTCATCGACACGTGCAGCACCAATAACTTCATAATAGTAATATTGCTACTCGGATAGTGCTCCACATCAAGGATTGCAGCAAATTTGATGTTAAAGTTGCTGATGGCCAAATCTTAGAGTGTGACCAAAGATGCCCATAGGTTAAACTGTTGCTGCAAGACCAAGAAATTATTGCCAATTTCTTCCTCCTCCCAATTGATGATTATATCACGGTATTGGGCATAAAATATCTAACAATACTAGGTGATGTCTCCTGAAACTTTTTAAAATTAATTATGAATTTTTATTATAAAGGCAAATAGGTCATCCTACATGGGAAATGCGGAAGCAACATAACAATCATTTTGACTCAACGAATGGAGAAAATCCTACACAATACACACAGTGGCTTTTTAATGCAACTCTAGTAGCAACTAGAGGGGAAGAAAACAAAAATTGAAGATCAAACCCTCATCCATCTGCTTGCTAAATTTGCCAATGTTTTCATTGAACCGCGTAACCTTCCTCCTACCCGGTAGCATGACCATCAAATCCCAATTCTCCTGGGCCACCATTGAATAGTCGACCGTACCATTATCCTTATCTTTAGAAGGATGAAATATAAAAGATTATAAAATAGATACTTGAAACAAGGGTTATTCGGCTAAGCTACTGCCCTTGCTCTTCGTCGGTGTTTCTCGTATGAAAGAAGGATAGAATGTGATAAATGTGCATCGACTACTAAACCCTAAATAGCATCACTATCAAAGACAAGTATCCAATACCAGTGGTGGATGAACTTTTTGATGAATTAAATGGAACTCAAGTCATCACGAAGTTGGACCTCCGATCTGGTTATCACCAAATTCGGGTATGTGAAAATGATATTCCAAAAACTGCATTCTGAATGCACAATGCTACTATGAATTCTTGGTAATGCCTTTTGGACTCACTAATGCTCCTTGAACTTTCTAAAACCTCATGAATAATATTTTTCAAAGTTTTCTTTGCAAATTTGTGATGGTATTCTTCGATGATATTCTTATTTGCAGCCCTTCCCTTGAGACCCATTTTCAACACCTATGAATTGTTTTAATGATTCTTCGTGAGAATGTTCTTTTTGTCAAGCAATCAAAGTGCAGCTTTTTATAATAAAAAGTGAAGTATCTTGGGCACCTTATATTAGGGGTGGTGATAGATCCTTCCAAAATTGAAGCAATGCAGGGCTAGTCAAAACAAAAGAATGTGTAATCACTACGTGGTTTCCTTGGATTAACAGGATACTACCAAAATTTATGAAAGATTATGGGAATATCGGTGCACCCCTCACCTACCTACTAAAGGAAGATGCTTTCCAATGGTCAGACAAAGCCTTCGCTGCCTTCGATAAATTTAAGGTAGCCATAACGACAACGCTTGTGCTACCACTACCCGATTTTAGCCGCACCTTTATCATTGAGGCTGATGCTTCCAGAGTTAGAATTGACGCCATTCTCATGCAAGAAGATCAACCACTCATATACACCAACAAGGCTTATCTCCCTCCGATAAAAAAATATCAATCTATGATAAGGAGATGCTTGCAATTGTGCATGCAGTAATGAAATAAAGACCATACCTGATTGGCCGACACTTCCAAATAAAAACGGACCATATAAGCCTCAAATATTTCCTAGAGCAGAAGATATCCTCCCCTGAACAACAAAAATGGGTAATGAAGCTTCTTGGGTTTGATTAAGAAATTACTTACAAAAAGGGCAAGGAAAACATTGTTGCAGATGCACTCTCACGGCTACCAGAACAAGCAGAATTTTTGGCACTCTCCCTTCTAACCATCGGCTTTCTTGAGAACTTTAGCAATATCATAAAAAAATTGGACGAGGAGCCAAGTTTACTACAGTTAGGATTCGAGAGATCTACTCTACAAAGGTCGCATCGTGCTTATACCCAACACCCCTTGTATAAAAACTATCTTGCAAGAGATGCACTCCACACCACAGCAGGACACTTCGGATTTTTAAGAATCTTAACAGAGTTAAACAAAATTTTTATTAGAGATGGATGAAAAAAGTTATTTCTAAGTTTATAGTGTAGTGTGATATATGCTAGCAACAAAAGGGTGAAACTATGACAAGTTTAGGGAAGCTACAACCACTACCTATACGGACTGACATATCCATGGATTTTATTGAATGGCTGCCATCATCCCAAGGTAAAAACTCAATTCTCATTTCTGTGCTATCCAAAATCCCTACACCACTGCTAGTATTGCCCAAATTTTTATAGAAAATATTGTTAAATTACATGAGATGCTAAGGTCCATTGTAAGTGATCGTGACAGGGTCTTTACCAGTAATTTTTAGATTGAGTTTTTTTAGCTGCAGGGCACCAAACTCAAGATGAGCATGACATAGCACCCATAGACTGACAGACAAACTAAGATAGTGAACAGGTGCTTAGAGATACACCTTTAGTATTTCACTAGCTACTAGCCAAAGGAATGGAGAAAATGACTCCTTGGGCTGAATGGTAGTATAATACTATATATCACTCCTCGACAAAATGTACTCCATATAAAGCAGTGTATAGTCGACCGACCCTTGTAATTTTGAAATATGTAATTGGCTCAGCCAAAGTAGATCAGGTTGATTGGGATTTAATTGATAGGGACAAACTTCTACAACTACTAAAGGATAGTCTCTCAGTCGCTCAAGCTAGAATGAAGTAGCAAGCTGACACACATTAAAATGAAAGAGAGTTCTCAATAGGAGATTGGGTTTATCTTCGCCTCCAACCATATAAGCAATTGTCCATCAATACATGAGCCTCCATAAAGCTATCCCTATGCTTTTATGGGCCCTATCATATCACGGAGCCAATTGGAGCTATGACATATATACTAAACTTGCCTGCTCATACAAAAATTCACCCTACCTTCCACGTGTCTGGCCTAAAGCCTAAGCTGAGAGAGAATAAGTCAGCCCAGATTCAGCTGCCCAACACCACTAATGACGAAAATATTCAATCCCAACCCCAAGCTATACTTGATCGTAGGATTGTGATGCATCGTCGATGTCCCTCTACTAAAGTACTGATGCCACGTGACAGTCATATAAGGATCTGAAGACTAGGTTCCCTGAGTTCATAGAACCTTAGCCTTAGGATAAGATTGATCTGAAGACGACATGCTTGATAAGACCCTAGCAGGGTTGGGTCCTATTTAATCAAGTAGCAACTAATAAAAACCCTGAGAGATTATAATAAACCACACCTAGCCACTTACTATCTTATAAAGCATGTTGGTTATGGTTTAATCTTGGGGCCTTAGGGCTTCCTAGCTGTTGCCCCCACCCCCCCCCCCCCTTGCCCTCCCCAAAAACCGGGCAGGCCAGCTAAGGTTTTAGCAAGGGATGCATAGTTTGTTGCAGCCGCCTAGCCACCACCCCCTTTATTGGGCAAACCAACTAGGGAGGAGGGTTAATAAGGGAATTTAGCTTTAGGAGGAGCCTCATTAGGGTTAGGGTTTGAAGCCCTATATAAGTATGTAGCCTCCACCACTTTTGAATCAAGCAATATATCAATTTCTATTCAGCCTTGTTGCCGACTAGCTAGGAGGGAGGAACCCCTATAGTGTTCCAAGGTTTGATCCCTCTCAAAGATCAATCTGCATTAGAATTGCTTTGGGATTCTATCACTCGCCTCCCATGGCCAGAATTCGACCATTTGGTGGAGTTAGGTACGACGCTTCTACCCTCTTTTGGATGATCTTTGGATTTGAAAATAAGATTTTCGATAAGAAATTGAGTGAAATAACAGATCTTGGGAACAATGGATTATTATTGAGAAAGGGGCTAACTATATATTGTTCAATGTAATTATTTATCTTTAATGTTTTAATTTTTATATTTTAAATATTTTATGAGCATCAAATTACGAAAATAAAATGATTAAATCTATTTACCCTAAGAATGTTAGTTTTTATCGATGAAAATAAAAAATAAGGATAAAAAAACAATTTTAAATTCGATGATGGATGATAGCGATAGTGGCTGATAACGTTGCTAGTGTCAATGGTGACGAACGATAGTGCCACTACCGTTGGTGGTGGTGGACCCCTCCCCCTCCCCCCTTGTCCTTGATGTTAAGCGGCCACCACCGTCTACCTCCTCGGCCACTTCCTCGTCACTATTCTCGTGAAGATCATAATAACACTAAGAGGGAGGGGGGTGAATTAGTGCTTATAAAAAAAAAAAAATCAAATTTGAAATGGTTCAAATAAAAAAATGAATTGGAATTCCGTTGAAGTTGAAAGTGTGAGTAGAAGTAGTGAGTAAAGTAAATCAGTAAGCAAATTATAAGGAAAAGCAAGAAGGAAATGTAAACTAATTTATAGTGGTTCGGTCATCCTGACCTATGTCAACTTTCTATTCCTCTTCTCTTGAGGTCACCAACTTTCACTATCAGTTTTCTTTATAATGGGTGAAGATCAATTACCCTTACAACCCTTTCTTCTTTTTGCAGGCTCAGGAGAGAACCTTTACGAACTCTTTCTCACAAGACCTTACACCTCAGAATAACTGCTAATCTCGAGAAAGAGACTCAAACACTAAGAGTTTATAACACTTTTAGCTCAAGAATTCTATCAATTTTCTGTTGGGAACCACAAAAGAATATCACATGCACAGTCGAAGAATAAAACAAAATCGATTTTCCCACATTTATCATGTCATCGTGCAATGATTGATGCACGAAAAATCATAAAAATAAAAAACTATGACTAGTGTGAGATTGATTACTGAGGGAGATCATATATCCTTAAAATTTTAAATCTAGATGGAGAGGATGAAGGAGGTCAAGTGTCCTTCTCTCTAGCAATATCCACAGGATAGATCTTTGCAGCGATGCTCTTCCAATCCTAGCCCGAAAACCCATAACTCTTGCACACCTTCTTGTAGCACTCGTGGAAGCTCTGCTATCTTTTTCACTACCATCTCGCAGCAAGGAGGGGCAATCGACTAAGAAGATGAGGGAGGGAGAAAAATAGGAGGGGTAGCCAAAACGTGCAACCTATCACTATTATGTCGCCCCTACCTCCTATTTATAAAGAGCCACCAAAATCATAATGAATCCTACCTTAATAGGTATTGGATCTTTATCTAATTATCCTCACTCAAATTATTGGATCTTTATCCAGTAATCTCAATTGGCATTTAATTGGGCTTCATGTAAGGGATCCATTAATGTTGGGTATCATCCAATGAGATTTGAGGCCAATTGGATAATTCATCTCCAATCCTCTACTTGCTGCAATCATCCACCATATATGTGTGACGCTCTAGGCTCAATACTGAGTTAGTTATGAGTTCCTCCTGTCAGAACTCCTTCTGACTAAGTGAATTATTATCCTATAACAATTCACTCAACTCATCGATTGGGACATACTATGCCACTACACCATAGTCTCTAGACGGTATAGGAGATCAAATTTATTGGACCTATCTGTCCTCAATTATCATATATCTATAGTCCCTTATCCATCTAATATCCCAGATCGTATATTGGGCATGGTACTATTAGGCGATATAAAATATGTCAAAGTCTCACATTAATCGGATTCTCTCGGAGAACACCTTCTCTCTCAATCTGAACAACCTTAGCTAGGGATTTGCCTGAATGATAATATATGGGATATTTATCTTATAATACCGAGAGTTGATGATCCTCTATTAATACTCAATTGCCTTCGTATGGTTGGCTGCTAATCCTGATAACCAATTGTACTAGATCTAGAACTTTTCAGACCTATAAGTCTGGCATCAAAGAAAGGAGTATTCAAATAAGACATCCTTGGTTGCTTAAGTCTAAGGACCAGACACACATCTGGGACTATGAAATCATTGTTTAATATTATGTATCATTAGCCATACAATATTCCATAAGCAAATAAATAAGTAAACTCATTCTCCAATGAGCACCTATACTATGCCCTTAGTTCCCCACATAAGTGGCTATGACACCACTTACCTCCATCATATGGATGAGTATATAGTACATTAATTTATCTGGTTATCTTGATGTCCTTCTCAAGTAACCTATGACAGAGATTATTTAGAATCAGATTTTAAAAGTGAATCAATCTCATTATCCTGATCTCATCACGATCTGATTTTTATTACACAAAACCAAGGATATCATAATATATATACAATAGATAATATAATATAAGAAAATAATAATAATAATAATAATAATAATAATATAAAAAGACTGTGTAGTGTGTCACATGTGCCATTACTCAAGTGATTGGCTTATAGGGCACTTGTAACCAGCAATCTCCCACTTGACCTAAAGCCAATTTCCTATGTGTTTGATCCCTATCAGACTCCTGTAACGCTCAAAGATAGTTTGAGCTAGTGGCTTTATTAGTGGATCTGCAATGTTATCTTCAGATGAAACTCTTTCCATTGTTATATATTTACTGGCTCTGATCTCTCTGATCAGGTGGAACCTCCTCAGAACGTGCTTGGACTTCTGAAGAGACCTAGGTTCCTTTGCTTAAGCAATCGCCCCGTTGTTGTCGCAGTATATGGGAATCAGCTCTACAATACTACCAACGAATACAACTCGAGAATATAGACTTTGGCAGTACCGTTGCCAATTGGCAGTACCACCACTGGCTGGTGGTGGTACCACCGCTTGAAACCCTGAAAATAAATAGTGCTTTTCAGCAGTCTAGGTGGTACCACCGCCCAGGTCAAACTCAAATTACTGATTTAGCCTTTTATTAGGTTTAACTCAGCCCTGGTTCAGGCCCAATGGGCCCCAAATCAAGTTGGCATAGTTAGGAACTAATATCAGCTAATTTGACTCTAAATGATCATGTTTAAGACCTAACCACCTTAATTACAATTATAAAGCTTTTAGCTTATCTATCATTCCGACATGTCCTCTAATATTCCATCACTTCGTCCAAACCTTTAGCACATCTTTTAACCATATGCCCAAACTCATGATACAAAGTCCACACGTCTTCCAATCCTCCGGTCCGACGTCTAATATTTGACATGATGCTTTTCGGTCTAATGTCTTGCTTTGATGATTTGCTCTGTAATGGTTTAAACATGATCGAAGTTTTTATGCATTACTCATCTTGAAAGCATATTAGTTCATAAATTTATCAAATGATTTCATCATCAAAATTTGAGATTCAACAATCTACTCCTTTTTAATAATGACAACTAATTGATGATGGAGTTTTATCTAAACTCCCCCTATCTATATGCTATAATAAACTTGAATTTAAAAAAAATGACAACATTTCATCCCTTTGAATTCAAGTTAAAACAACTTTAATCATAAATTATAGCACAAGAATCATATGCATAATTTCACATCATATCCATACATCTTAAATATCATAAATTAATATCATCAAGTATCATATGCTAGTGAAGGATGTCATTAAAAAGTTACCAATACTTCTCCCTCTTTGTCAACAACAAAAAAAGAAAAAAGAAATGAGTAAACCATTACTTTTCTTCTACCCCTTTGTTATTATCAAAAGGAAGAGAATAATATCACGAAGCTACTTCTTTATTTATACCAATGTTCCAGTGAAGAATATTAATACAAAGAATTCATATGGTGTAAATCTCACATCGTTCATGATAATAAATCAATGAGAAAAAACGTGAAGAATCATGATTCATGTATTTGAAAGATTCAACATACCTAATTCTCTTTTAATAAAATCAAATTGTTTCTCATTTAGTGGTTAGTAAAAATATTCGTCAATTAATGTTTTGTGTCAATAAATTCTAAAGATAGATCATAATTGCTAACATGATCCCTAATAAAATAATATATGATATTAATGTGTTTAGTCCATAATCCTTCAAAGTATTCTTTATTCAAATTACTTGTGCATAGCATGCACCTACCGCTATGTATTCAACCTTGGCTGTGGATAATATGATAGAGATTGGTAGAACCCTAGAAGGAGCCCTATAGATTTTGATCTCTAAGGGGGATCAACCCTTGGAATGCTATAGGGGTTCCTCCCTCCTAGAACTCGGCACAAGAGTGAAAAAAGATTAATCTTACTTGATAAAAGAGAGGGAGTAGCTACATCATTATATAGGATTCTAGACCCTAGCCTATTTGATGCATGCTTAAGTAAATTACCCTTTTACCCCTTTTATAGCCGACTTGCTTTAGTAGGAATAGGGGGCGGCTAGGTTGGCTCTATAGCCGACCTAAGCAGGGAAAAAACTCTGGCCGACCAGCCCAGTAAAGGGGGTGGTGGCCACTGAGTCCTAAGGTTCCAATCTAAATCTTAATTACACTTCTTTATAGGATAGAGGTGTTATTACAATATTATAGGGTTTTATGGATTACTTCTAGGGTGATCAGGACTCAACCCTTCTAGAGTCCTGTCAAGCCTAGTCTCTTAGAATCAGCCTTGCCCTCAAGGCTGAGGGTCCATAAACTTTGGGAACCGGGTCTTTAGCTCCTCGTAAGACTCCCACTTTACATCTTTGGATAGTAGATTATTCCACTTTACGAGTACTTTAGTTGAGGGGCATCGACGGTGCATCACAATCCTCCAATCAAGTACAACTTCAGATTGAGCTTGAATCTCACCATCATTTATAGTGCTCGGCAATTGAGTCTAACCTAACTCACATTCTCTCAATTTCGACTTTAGCAAGGATACGTGGAAGATGGGATAGATCTTAGCGTCATCTGGGAGTTTTAATCTGTACGCCATGGCCCCAATACACTCTAAAATATGATATGATCCATAGAATCATAGAAATAGCTTCATCGATGCTCTGGTGTTCATTGATAGCTGCTTATATGGTTGTAGGCAAAGGTAGACCCAGTCTCCTACCGAAAATTCTTGCTTACTCCAGTGAGTGTCTGCTTTTTGCTTCATGTGAGCTTGGGTGATAGTTAGTTATCTTTCAGCAGTTACAGAAGCTTGTCCCTGACAATTAAGTTTTGGTTGACCTGATCCATTTTAGCCGCACCAATGATATACTTAGGTATTACAAGGGGCGGTTAGCCATACAATGCCTCATATGAGGTACATTTAGTTGAAGAATGATAAGTTATATTGTACCACCATTCGGCCCAAGGAAGTCACATTGTCCACTCTTTGGGCTAGTCACTACTGAAGTATCATAAGTAAGTCTTGAGGCATCTATTCACCACTTATGTTTGGCCATCCGTTTGTGGATGATAAGCTATACTCATCTTAAATTAGGTGTCTTGTAGTTGGAAGAGCTCAGTCCAAAATTTACTTTTAAACAACCTGTCACGGTCACTCAAGATCAACCTTGGCATCTCATACAGTTTTACAATATTTTCCACAAAAAGTTGAGCAATACTGGCAGCGGTTGTAAGGATGTCTCACAGCACATAAATGAGCATGTTTGGTTAAACAATCTACCTCCACAAATATCATGCTTTTACCTTGAGATGGTGGTAGCCCTTCGATGAAATCTATGGAGATGTCGGTCCATGCTGAGTCTGGTATAGGTACTGGTTGTAGTTTTTCTAGATTTGCCACTGTTTCGCCTTTTTGCTATTGGCATACATCATATTTAGATACATAATCATAAATTGATCTTTTCATGTCTTTCCAAAATAAGTTTTACTTCACCCTCTTGTATGTTCTTAAAAAATCAGAGTGCCTTGCTGAAGGTGAAGAGTGCATCTCATGCAAAATAATTTTGATGCAAGGGGAAGAAGGAACAATCACAATCTGGTCTTTGTAGTGTAGGTCCTTCGAATCCTAAGCATAGTGGCTCATGGAACCTAGATTCTTCTCTAATTATTCTATGATGTCTCGAGTCCCTAGATCACTCCTCCAGCCTAATGTCTTTGAGGAAGTCGGTGGAGGGAAGGGAGATGGCTGAAATTTTGGCTTATCCCAGTAGCCATGATAGAATATCTGCAACAACATTCTCTTTCCTCTTTCGATAAATAATTTAATAATCAAAGCCAAGAAGTTGAGTTACCCATCGTTGTTGCTCTAGGGTAGATATTTTTTGCTCCAAAAAATACTTGAGGCTTTGATGGTCAGTCTTAATCCGGAAGCGTTAGTCGATCAAGTACGATCTCCACTTCGTGATGGCATGTATGATAGCAATCATTTCTTTATCATACATTGATTTTTAAGATGAGAAAGAGGCAAAGCCTTGCTAGTGTAAGCAAGAGGTTAGTCATCTTGTATTAGAACAACCCCAATCCCAACGTCGGATGGATCAGCCTGAATCATGAAGGTACGATTGAAATCGGGCAGCACTAGGACCAGCGTCGTCATCATGGCTGCCTTGAGTCATTCAAAGGCTGCGGAGGCTTTATTCGACCAAAAGGAGTCTTTTTTTAGTAGGGACCTGAGTGGGGCATTGATCTTGCCATAATCTTTCACGAATCTTCTGGTAGTAGCCCTTGAGTCCAAGGAAGCCACACAGCAATTTTATGTTCGTAGGTCTTGCCCATCCTTGCATTGCTTCGATCTTCGTACTGCCACTCCATCCTCTAACATAATGTGTCCTAGATTTTACACTGTAAAAAGCTACACTTGGATTATTTAACATAAAGGTTACTCTCCCGAAGAATCGTTAAAATAATTTGTAAGTGTTAAAAATGCATATCAAGTGTAGGGCTATAAATGAGGATATTATAAAAAAAATACCAATATGAACTTGCATAGAAACCTCCAAAAAGTCATTCATCAGGCTTTAAAAAGTAGGAGCATTCATAAGTTCGAAGTGCTAGTTACAGGTGCCCTACAAGCCAATCACGTGAGTGATGACATGTGTGACACGCCATGTAATCTTTTTACTTATGATTAATATTAACATATTCTCACATTATATTATTTGTTACATATATATTGTGATGTCCTTGGTTTTGTGTAATGGGAATCGGATCGTGATGAGATCATGATAATGAGATTGATTCACCTTTAAACACAGATCCTAAATAATTTCGATCATAGGTTACCCAAGAGGGACATCGAGATAACCGGATAGACCGGTGTACTATATACTCGTCCATATGATGTAGGTGGCTGATCTCATAGCCACTTGTGTGGAGACACTAAGAATATAGTATAAGTGCACATTGGAGAATGAGTTCACTGATTGATTCGCTTATGAAATGTTGTATGGTTAATGATACCTAATGTCAGATAGTGATTCTATAGTCCCAGTTGTATATCTGGTCCTTAGACTTAAGACACCAAGAATGCCTTTCTTTGATGCCAGACTTACAGGTTTGGAAAGTTTTAGATCTGGTACAGTTGGTTATTGGGATTGGTAGCCAACCTTACGAAGGCAATTGAGTGTCAATAGAGGATCATCTACTCTTGGTATCACGAGAGAAATATCCCATATGTGCTTGCTCAGACAAATCCCTGGCCAGGATCATTTAGATTGAGAGAGAAGGAGTTTTCCGGTAGAATCCGAATAGAGCAATACAAACTGATTCCGTGTGTGACCTGATAGTACCATGTCCAATATATGGTCTCTGGGATATTATTTGGATAAGGGATTATAGATACATAGTAATTGTGGATAGACAGGTCCGACGGATTCGATCCCCCTGTACCATTTATGGACTATGGCGTAGTGGCCTAGTACGTCCATAGTCGATGAGCCGAGTAAATTCTTATAAGGATAATAATTCACTATATCAGAAGGAGTTCTGATGGGAGTGACTCACGGCCAGCTCGGTATCGGGCCTAGAGGGTCATACATATATGGTGGATACTTCAGCGAATAGAGGATTGGATGAAGATCCAATTAGCCCCTATTCTCATTAGATGAAACCCTATACTGACAAGCTCCTGGCTTAAGGAGATTATTAGATAGAGATCTAATAATGCATGGTTAGTGGGTTATTAGATGGAGATCCAACACCCACTAAGGCAGGAGCCTAAGGGTTTTTGGTGTCTCTCTATAAATAGGAGGGGAGACTCATGGTTGATAGGCTATAGCTTTAGCCACCACCTCCTATTCTCCTCCCTATGAGCAAGAGTTGCAAGATCAGATTGGAGGAGATCCATCATGTGGATACTACTAGAGAGGAGGATGTTTGACCTCCTTTATCTTCTCCATCTAGATTTGAAATACAGGGATATATGATCTCCCTAGGTAAAATCAATCTTTCACACATCGCAGTTTTTTCGGTTTTTACGGTTTTCCTCATGACCCCAATCTTTTACACGATGATTTGATCTGCATGAGAAAATGGTTTTTGTTTTAATTTTCACTGTGCATGTGATGCACCCGCTGAGGGTTCCCAACACGAAGGGCATTATCAAAAACTCATAGTGGCTGTTATGTGTGCAGAATGCAGTTTTCGGAACATCTTTAGCGCATACCCTATTCTGATGGTACTCGGAATGGAGATCCAATTTAATAAGGACTCAGGCTCCTTTTCGTTCATCCAAGAGCTTATCTACTACTGGTATAGGGTATTTGTCCTTGACGGTGATGGCATTCAAAGCTTGGTAATCAATGTACATCCATCATGTACCATCCTTCTTGTGCACTAGCAACACCTGCGAAGAGTCAGGGCTGCAACTTGGTCGAATTACTCCGGTGTTGAGCATCTCCTTAACGATGTTCTCAATCTTATCCTTCTGCAAGTGAGGATAGTAATATGGTCTCAAAGTTGTTTAAGGTTTGGCTGGTAAAATAGGAATGCGATAGTCATGCGATCATTTAAGGGGAAGCCCAAACGGCTCCATGAAAATATATGTGAATTCGTCCAATAATAGGGCAAGCTTAGGATCTGAATTTTATAATTTTTCCTCCTTTGAAGGCTACTGTATATGCATAAATAATCTACCATTTGTTTTGTGTAGCACCTTCTCTATTCGCTGCGCCGAACTAGTAGAAATATGGCTCCCGTGCTTACCTCGCAATGTAACCTATCTCCCTTTATAATAAAACTTCATGATTAGTTTAGGGAAATTTTAGGACATGTCACCTAATGTTTTGAGCCATTCAATCCCAAGCATGGCTTCATAGTCATTGATGGGTAGGAGAAAGAAATCAGCTACCACTTCTTGGTCTTGTAGGAGCAATTTTACCCGTGGGCATCGTTGGTCGCAATTGAGGATTCGACCGTCGATGACCTTTATGTCAAACTTGTTGCAACCTTTGATTTGAAGCGCCATATATACAGCAACCTTGCTGTTGAGGAAGTTATTTGTTCTATTGGTATCGATGAGAATGGCGATGGGTTGTTGTTTAAGAAGTCCTCCAACTTTCATTATATGCGGGTTGGAGTAGCTGGCCAGCACGTGCATTGCGTAGTCGGCCGGTTGGGGTCTTCCTCCGTGGTTTCATCTTCAGGTTTGAGGCTTTCTTCAGATAGTTTGTTGTCCTCATCACAAGGAGTCAGCCCTTTTTGCAGCAATGTTCTTGGCTCCACGGTTCATCACAATGCCAACACAACACCTTGGCAATCGTTCACAAATGGCTCAAAAAGGGTTTGTGTAGCTCATTGGGAACATGCCGGGAGATCACCGAGGAGAAGATAAGAAGACTTGCTGCAAGTATGCCAGAGGCTACCAGATTGACGGAAATTAGGTTTTAATTTAGCTTGTGGTCATTAAGAGTTGTAATCATTGAGTCATAGTTAGAAGTGAGTCCAAATTGAGTTGGATTTGGAAGGAATCCAAATCAACTCAATAAGGCAATCAGGTCCACTATTGGGGTTTGATTAAGCTCAGGTTAAGCTCAATTGGTTAACCAAAGGGTTGGTCAACATCAGGTTCAAGTCAAAATTTAAAAAGTGGAGGGAACCACTTTTGTGGATATTCCAATGGGTAAACCGTCGGTGAGCGACGGGTGTACCGCCGTCGCCCAAGTTTTCGGGCGGTTGACGATAGTTGACCCGCCCAAGCTAGGTAGTTGAACCGCATGTACCTAGGAATATGGATACTTCAGGTGGCTGAGCCACCCAATTCCGATGGGTAAACCGCCCGTACCCAATTATTCAGGCGGTTGAGCTGCCCAAGTCGGCGGGTAAACCGCTCGTACTTGATTTTTTTGGGTATATATGATTTTTGGCTCCAATTTTTGAAGCCACTTGGGGTCTATAAATACCCTAAGTATTCTTGCATTCACAACAACATTTTTTTTGAAAACTTAAATTCTGTGAGAAATAAATTGTGTGTGATTTGTAAGAAAAAGAAAAGGGAAGGGAGAGAGCTTACAGTTAGAAATTTTCTCAAGTCTCCCTTGTAAGCAAGTATAAGGGTTTGATCTTCTCCCAGAGAAGATTGGTAGTGGACACCGGTGTGCCTCAACAAGGAGGACTCGGGAGTGGATGTAGGCCTTCGGCGCCGAACTATGATAAAAATTATGAGTGATTCTTTGCTTTCATTACTTATATATTTCTTGTATTAAAGCTTCTAATTTATCTCAATTCTTAGAAAGCAAAGTTTTCACGATAAGTTCTTTCCTTCAAACGTTGCTTATCTTTCAATTTTCTTATTAGTTTAGCAACTTTCTTTTAATCACTCACTCGTTTCACTAAGAACAAAAAGCTTTAGATTTTCTATCTTAGTTTAATCGAAAATATTTCATCTAAACTGAATATTTATACTTGCACTAATTCACCCCTCCCCCTCTTAGTGCCAATTGATCCTAATAGGCCCATGTTGAAAAGATTTCATCTAAACCAAATATTTACACTTGGGATTGGTTTAGGGTGTGGTTTAGAGGGTTTCTTAGTGAGGATGATAGGGTTTGCAAATGAGAGAAAAGAGTCCAAAAACCCACAAAAGACAGCACTCAAATTCGATGGAATTCGATAAAGAAATGTGTTGCGATGTGCTGTCCTGCTGAACAGATTTTACATTGAAGAAACGATGAATTCTTGATGTAAATATTAGAGAAAAATTTGAGAAAAATATGCAAAAATCCTTGGTTCATTGTAATCAATATTAGTAAGAAGTTTGATAAAATTTTGGCAGAGTAACAGTAGGAAAATAGGGTAAAAGATGGATGACAGATCCTTCATCATAAAATTCTAGCACTACATAATGAAGAATTTGAGCACAATAAAATCAGTTTTAGAAGGAATTTTTTTTAAATATCAATTGTGGATGAAAGCTATGATGATCTATGAAATTATATAAATGTTTCAGCTAAAAAGGATGAACATTAATTTGGTTTCAAGAGGCTAACATGTGGCTGAAAATTTCTCTAGCGTTTCACCTTCGCAAAAATGATAACGTTTATGACGGTCAAAATTTGTAATGGATAAAATATAAAAAAATTCTTCAACATATAAGGTAAAGGATCTTGTTGTATTGAAGAGGCGTGGGTAATAAAAATATATCATATCTCCAATTCAAACGTAAGGGGCAGCAGCAAATTGATTTGATCTAAGGCTTAGGTGGAAGGTAGAGGCATATGTCATAGCAATTGTGGGAATTGCTTGTCTTGATGGAGGTGGTAGAGATGGTAGCAAGGGTAGTAAGATCACTATTCTAATACCAGATAATAAAACCCCAAAGGCAGCCCTATAGATTTTGATCTATGAGGGGGATCAACCCTTAGAACGCTATAGGGGTTCCTCCCTCCTAGAACTCGGCACAAGGCTGAATAAAAGATTAATCTTGCTTGATAAAAGAGTGGTGGTAGCTACATCATTATATAGGGTTCTAAACCCTAGTCCATGGAGTGCTTGTCTAAGTAAAATTATCCTTTTGCCCCTCCTATTGTCGACCTGCCTTAGTAGGAGCAGGGGGTGGCTAGGTTGGCTCTATAGCCGACCTAAGTAGGGGAAAACCTTGGCTGACTAGCCCAGTAAAGGGGGTGGCGGCCACTAAGCCCTAAGGCCCCAATCTAAGCCCTAGCCATACTTTTTTATAGGATAGAAGTGGCTAGGTGGGGTTTTATTACAATCTAATAAGGTTTTATTGATTACTTCTAGGGTGTCACGTCCCCCGAATATTATCGCATTCGAAAGGCGTGAACCAATCGTATATCAGAAATACATTGTTATCCATCAATAATCCAAACCTAGGATTGAAACTAACATTAAGGACACTAATTAAACATTTAAAGATCATTCACATTCATTCATAAAACCTGTGCAGTTTGTAAATCTTATACCACATCACTCGATAATCCACAAAACTCAAAGTTAACTTAATCAAAAATATTAGCTACACTTATAAATCCATTAGTCTTAGAAATCTATATGGATGCAAAACCAACCATTTTCCACCACTTCATATAATTATAAAACTTAACATTCAAAGATTCCACACTGAGAGATATTCTAACCTTTTTACAAGATACATCAGTTCATATTTATCTATAATATTTTATTAAATATAAAATATTCTTATACAATATTTTCTAATAAGACTTGCTTAAAATCTACATAGCTTTCCGCTATCTCAGCTCAGTTCTAACATTTTTTGTAAGTGATAAGCTAATATGTAAAATTTATATAACAACAGAGTGAGCATATAGAGCTCAGCAAGTGACTAACATATCCAAGACAAAGAAGGATGGTTTTTAAAATAAACTTGATTTCAGATAGCAAGGCAAAGGTATAAGAATCCATAGGTAGCATCTCGTAAGATACATAATCACAAATCATTTCGTTTGAAACATATTTTGATTATAATAGTAGAGGAAGAGTAGCTGGAGCATATCATTAGTGTAAAATATCTCGGAACATATCGATGTCGTATAAAACAACTCAGAGCATATCAACAGAATATGAAATGATTTAGAGAATATTAAAGGCGTAAGAATGTTAAGCATTATATCAATGGCAAACGAAATATTTCAGAGTATATCAATGAGAATACAAAATATTTCAGAGCATATCAAAGATGCATAGGATATTTTGGAACATATCAATGGCAAATAAAATATTTTAAAGCTTATTAAAGATGTATAAGACATTTCGGAATATATCAATGGTGTGTGAAATGTTTTAGAATATATCAATAGCAAATGAAATATTTCGGAGCATATCAAAGATGTAAACATATTGTGAAGTATATCAATGGTGAATGGATAATCTAAAAGCTTATCAAATGAACAAAATGAGGAACAAAATCTCAATATCATATCAAACATAACATTCATTTCATTATTATCTAAAGAGTAGAAACAAACTCATAAGTAATACTCTGGATATCATATCAAAGTTATAGATGGTGAAGTGGGATCAGACAGAATATGGTATATCAATTTCTGGATGACCAACAGATAAAAGTCTCCCACATCTAGGAGCTCCATCCACTAACATTTGGGTGAAATCAATGGGTGCTGACAGAGCATCACGGGCTCTAAGCATAATACCCTTTACCATTTCTAGCAAAGATCCAGAATTATCCCATAAAAACCAGAGTACAAAAGGATATGAGTAACAAAATTAACATATATCGGAAGCATATATGGAACAACAAAATATACATATACAAATATGAAGCAATATGATTGACTAGTATGGTGCATGTAAGGCTTAGTCTAGTGGTGGATCCACACTGTATTGAGTTTAGAGCACTTCGGAGTTCAAAGCACTCCTTCCACAGGTAGCCCTTTCTAATTAGGGTCCCCTCACCATGCCCGAATACTAGCTCAATTTTTCATAACAATATAAGAGTAAAGATTAGGATTTCAATAAGAAAGGATTGAAAAACTTGCAAGGTTATAATAGTTCAACTTAAAGAAAGAACTCTAGAATGAATTCAGTTTTCAAATGGATGAAGCAAAAATAGATAAGTCTGATATAATAACTATTTTGGCATAATTTAAAGGCATGTCTCAAAGTTATTTGAATAATCAAATATGCTCTAAATTATTCAAAAAGGATATCTTTGGAAATCTAAATCAATCTAATTTCAAATAAAATAAGTTTCATATAAATTGGAGGTCTCTACCAAGAGTTAATGATGATTTGGTAATCAAAGGTCAAGAACTAAAATCCCTGTCTTATAGAATCCATAAGGTCTAACAAAATAAAAATTTTTATAGTCATTTGGACTCCAAATCTTTTGATCCTGGTATTAAATGAAAGATTAATTTATTTTATAAAGAATCTAATTTTGCATAAATCAGAGACTCCAATAGAAAGATATAAGCAATATAGTGATGAAAGATTAGGAGCTATAGACTCAATGTTTGGGCCAGCAAATGAATTCCAAATTCTTTAAACTTAGTTTCAAAAGAAAGATATATGAATCTAGTTTTGAAAAAACTAAGTTTTGTCTAAATCAGAGGTTTATACTAAAAGTTACAACTTGAATAAGGCAGATAGGTCATAATCTCAAAATTATTATAGATTCACACTTAGGCATCCAACAAAAGAGATTTTAGTTTTGTCCCAAATTTTCCTTATAATCAAGGTAAGAACAAGGATAAATTTTAGTAGAAAAAGAATAGAAGACATTATGTAAGATAGGGTTAGAACACTTACCATTGCAAATTTTGATCCCAAATGTGGATTTGATTCAAAATCTCAAAACTTCCAAATCCCTTCTTTCTTTTCTTCTTCTTCTTCTTCTTCTTCTTCTTCTTCTTCTCAAGTTTACATTACAGCCAAATCCCTTTCTTCTCTTTGCTATTTGTTTAAGTTAACATATATTTTGTTAGGTGGTAAGCATGCATGCAAGGTGCATATGTGTCACCTAAGCACATGCATAAGTAGCACTATTTTTAACTAGGTGATGACATATATCATCACTTTTTTCTATAACTTAATTTAAATCTTACATAATTCATATCAAACTTTTAAGTTTTATATTTAGGTCCCTAGCAATAAGCTTTTAAACAAATTCTTATATTTACAAATAGGTCCTTATAAAAAATCTATTATTAAATAAATTCTTCTTAATAATTTAAAATAGATCATTGTAAATATTTTAAAAATGAGGGATATTACATAGGGTGATTAGGACTCAACCATGTTGGAGTCCTATCAGAGTTTTATTTCTTAGAAGACCAAGAACAAGTGCAACTTAGAAATTAATATGTTCTAGAGATACTTTTTCTATCTATTCTACATCATGCAAATTTCATTAGCATATACAATCAAATCAAAATTTTCATATTTAGGATACCATAATACTAGACTTGGAGTTTCTTTGAAGTATCTAAATATTATTTTAACTACTTTATAATGATATTTTTTAGGATTAGACTAAATCTTGCATAAAGTCCAACAATAAACATTATATCATGTCTAGTTGTAGTAAGATATAATAAGTTCCTTATCATACCTCTATAAGTATTTTGATCGAAGCATTCTCCTTCATTGTCCATATCTAATTTTGTAGAAATACTCATTGGTATATTAATGGCCTTAGCACTATTCATGTGAAATCTTTTTAATAAATCCAAACATACTGATAGGACTCCAGCAGGGTTGAGTCCTAATCACCCTAGAAGTAGTCAAATGAAATCCTGTGAGATTGTAATAAAACCCCACTTAGCCACTTCTATTATATAAAGAAGTGTGGTTAGAGTTTAGACTAGGGTCTTTGGGCTTATGGCTGTCGCCTCCCTTACTAGGCTAGTCGGCTTGGGTTTCCCCCTGCTAGGGTCGGTTATAGAGCCAATCTAGCTACCATCTGTTCCCTCTAAAGTAGGTAGGCTATAAAAGGGGTAAAAGGATAATTTTAGTTAGGCCAGCACCCTATGGGCTAGGCAAGAACCCTATATAATGATGTAGCCACCTCCTCTCTTGAACTAAGTAATTATCAACTTTTATTCAGCCTTGTGCTGAGTTGAGGAGGGAGGAACCACTACAGCGTTCCAAGGGTTGATCCCCCTCAAGGGTCAAAATCTATAGAGCTCCTTCTGGGGTTCTATCATCTGGTATCAGAGCCACGTTCCTACTGCCCTATAGTCATCTCTGCCACCTCCATCTTCTAAGCAATTCTCACAATTGCTTTTGACGTCGCCTTCATCCACCGTCGCCCACCAAGCCGCAGATCCATCAATATACTATCGTCCTCTATGTCAATATCATAGATCTAGTAAGAACTCTAAAGCCCATGCCTCTTGCTACTGCTATTCCTTTATCTTATACATGGGAGAAGTTTTTCTAAAGTTTTTTTACTGCAAAATTCTACCATCGCAAATGTTATCATTGTTGCGAAGGGGAAACACTAGAAAAATTTCAGCCGATTGTTGCTTCTTGAATCTAGACTTTTGATCATCCTTTTTGGCTGAAACTTTTACATAAATTCCTAGATCATCTTAGCTTTCATCTAAGATTGATCTCTAGAAAAAATTCCTTCTGGATCCGGACTTATAGTGCTGTAATTCTTCATTACGCAGTGCTAAAATTTTACAATGAAGAATCTACCTTTCGGTTGTTGGCCTCTTGAAACCAAACTTTTGTTCATCCTTTTTGGTCAAAACTTTTACAAAATTTCATAGATCATCTTAGCTTTTATCTAAGATTGATCTGTGAAAAATATTCTTTTTGAAACTAGAATTTTATATAATTTCATAGTGTTGTAATTCTTCATCGTGCAGTGCTAAAATTTTACGATGAGAATTCTACGATCTTGATTGCAATAATTTTCCTCCCATTATGCTACTAAAATTTTATTGATCCAAATTACTATTACTACCGCCATCTGAACTGAGATTATGGTATTGAAATTGTCCATAAATTTCTCAGACTTCTTCTAGAATTAATATCAAGAAACTACTGCTTCTTCGATGGGAATTCTGTTCGGCAATACAGCGTATACCATAGCGATCTTTCATCGAAACTTTATCAGATTCACCACCATCACTTCCAGATCTAAAAGTATCTTTCCCTAACCTTCACCTTCTACCTCAGAGCCCTAAAACCTTACCAAACTATAGCCCAAACCATACCCAAATCAACCATAAAATAACCTAAAACTGTAGCCTCTTACATCCAGCACCTATTGCCGCATACCCCTATCCTAGATCCAAAACCCTTTTTGCTAGCCTTCATCTACTGCTATCATAGTCCTAAAATCACAACAATTTACAGCTAAAACTCCACAACATCGCAGCCCAAATCGCACACAAAACAGCCATAAACTGCACTAAAAAATCACAGCCTTCGGTCCACCAACTTTTTAGCCACCCAATCTCCCTTATCCCTTCAACCACTTCATGCACCTTTCATTGCATAATGCTACCAATAGTGACTTCTCACTGCCATCCTTCGTGATCGCAGCCAGCGGCGATCCTTGTGGCAAAAAGCTACCAGTAGTGATCTTACATTGTAATCTATTTACATCGTAGCCCGCAACAATCATTCGCTGCCAAATATCTTGATCACGGCCAACAACAAATTAAATACAATAGCAGTCATCTCTCACTCCATGCCACTATTGCCCTCCTCTGCAATAGTCGTGCACACCACTGCTCAACTTCCTCCTATTGTAGCTTCATGCTTGTTGCAACCGACGCCACTTGCAGCCACGAAGTCATAGCGCAGCTGCAGCTGACATTGCTATTGCCCTCTTCTTCCTCCATCGTCACTGCTACCTTTCAACTCAGATCTCTTAGCTATCATCTTTTGATAGATATTAGCGACCTAAAAAATCACAGCCTTGACGATATTGCAGCATCAACATTGCAGAATCACCGACGGACCACAGCCGGTATTGTTGCTGCCGTCTTCTTCCTCCACCTTTGCTGCTACCCTTGGCTGCCATCCTCCACTTGGAGACTTCACCATCATAGCCCTAACATTATTGTCATTCACTGCCTTCAACTTGAAAATTGCAGCTACACTCTTCAGTTGGTTTATTTGACAAGTTGGAGATCCTTATGTCATGACATCGGTGGCCTTATTCGAAGTCAAATTGGAAGATTTTGAGACACCTATGGATGCTAAATTATGGGCTCTCTACGAGGAGTTTAGGTTGGGTCAATCATCAAGCCCAAGAAGATCACAACGTGATGCAAATTCCGATTACAAAAAGAACCCAACAGAGATAAGAAACAAAGTTAAGACACAGCAGCCCTACACCTCGATGACATCAACCTCCTTTGCATAACTTCAAGAAGGGCACCTCAATCAAGATGCTCAGAGCATGAGAGCCACATCCCAACCAATAACATATAAACATTCAGCACCAATTGATTGCAAGAACCATGATGAATAATTGACGAAGATTTGTCAAGCCTCTACCATCCAAGAGTACCAAACCAAGTTTAAAAGGTTATCTAACTAAACTTATGATTGGTCTGAAAAGCAGATATTGAGGACTTCTATTAAGGTCTTGAAGCCAGAGATTCGTGAAGAAATTAAAGCGCAACAGCCATACATACTTAAGGCAGCCATCTCCTTCGCACAACATCAAGAGGAGCAATTGAACTGTGAAGCCCAAAGGACTAGGGTCACTCGTCGACCAGCGGCACCAAAGCTTTCACCTCCCCTTACCATCAGCTGATCCCCTCAACTGAAGAAACTAATAAGAGAAGACTTTCATGATGGATCGACAATGGAACCCAAATTTGAAGATATGATTCTCAAGCTCAAGGAGAATGATACACCACAACCGACCACCCTCATGGTCCCTACCTTAGCCGGCTACACCAACCTGCAAAAATTAAAGATCGAAGGGTTTCTCGAGTGGCAGTCCATCATCATCCTCATCAACACTAGAAGCACACACAACTTCATGAGCATTAAGGTTGTTGTCCACTTAATGCTCTAAAAAGAAGATTAGAGTAGGTTTGAAGTCAATATAGCTAACGGCCAAATTCTAAAGTACAACTAGAAGTGCCTGCGATTAAAACTAATCCTACAGGAGCAAGACATAGTTGCTAATCTTTTCCTCCTCCCTCTTGATGGTTTTGATATAGTGTTTGGCATTGATTGGTTCTCCATGATTTGAGATATTTTTTAAAATTTTTCGAAGCTAACCATGATTTTTTTTAGAAAAGGAAAGCAAGTGATTCTACGAGGGAGCTCAGCGACTACAACTACAACACAACACTTGGAGGGGGTGCAAAAAAAAAAATCTAGTGGTTTTCCAATTCAAATTCAAGGGTTTCATGAGATTGAAGATAAGAACCCTCTCCCACAGCTTGCTGAAATTTTGGACATTTCCACCAAACTGAGCCGATTACCTCCTTTGAAGATGTCCGACCCCCCTATGCTGAACAGGCCGAAACTTCTACCAATTGTTGCTCGGCCAGATTCCTTCCTACAACCTCAAAAGGTCGAAGATAAAAGGGTCATAAAAGAGATATGGATTGTTCTGCCATGCTTATTTCCTACTATGACACATCCGTACATCCTTTTTCCCGGAGATAAGCTACTTCTAAAGTATTACATCCCACCAAACTTACCATGGTTGCTGATGTAGCACTTCCAGATCTCATGTGACTTCCATAACTTTCCTCAAGATCGGACCATGATGCTTAAAGACTTCGTTGATGATGACCTCTAATCTACAGCCCAAGATCACAAGAAAATTGAGCTCCTCTAGTGGCAAAATCAGTAAAGTGAAACATCATTCATAGGACTGAAGCATGAACATCATCTCTCTCATTATAAAGAAAGATGCACCATCTTGGCTGAGTAGAACTATAGCCCTTACGACCATGATGTCGTCCATACTAAATCATAGCCAGATGTTTATTATTGGAGTAGACACATTCAGAGTGGGGGTCAGCACCATCCTCATGCAAGATGGTCAACAACACGAAGAAGTGAAAATGGGTCCCAAAAAATCACCACTCCTACCCACCTCAAACTCAGATCAAGCTCACAACACTAGAGATTTTATCAGAAGATAGCCCTCACTCTAAAAGAAGATATGACGACTATTACAAAGAAATCATGTGGCAACCCATGCATGGAAGAAACTTTCCCTTGACAATTGTCAGAGTAGAAGAAAGTTTCCTGAGAAAGATCAAGTCTCCTTGCATCTCAAGCTCCACCAACATGAAATTCAAGCCTAAAAAAAGTGGTCTCCCTATTTCTTTAGACCTTGTAAAATTGGGGATCATATTAGGACCATAACATAGAGATCAAATCCGTACACCAGATCAAGATTACAGTTGATCCTCCAAGTGTCCCACCTCAGATGAAAATTTAAAGATGATGACTTAGCCCAAATTCTTCCAACTAGCACCCAACCTGATGAGGAGTTGAAGACCTGGTTCCCTAAGTTCATGGAACCTTAGCCTTGAGGACAAGACTGATTTTAAGAGGACGGATTTGATAGGACTCTAGTAGGGTTGAGTCCTAATCACCCTAGAAGTAGTCAAATAAAGCCTTGTGAGATTGTACCCCACCTAACCACTTCTATCCTATAAAGAAGTGTGGTTAGGGTTTAGATTGGGGCCTTAGGGCATAGTGGTCATTGCCTCCCTTACTAGGCTAGTCAGCCAGGGTTCCCCCTACCTGGGTCAGCTATAGAGCCAACTTAGTTGCCACCTGTTCCCTCTAATGTAGGTAGGCTAAAAAAGGGGCAAAAGGATAATTTTAGTTATGTAAGCACCCCACGGGCTAGGGTTTAGAACCATATATAATGATGTAGCCACCCCATCTCTTAAACCAAGCAATTATCAACTTTTATTTAGCCTTGTATTGAGTCAAGGATGGAGGAACCCCTATGGCGTTCCAAGGGTTGATCCCCCTCAAGGGTCAAAATCTATAGAGTTTCTTCTGGGGTTCTATTATATGCTTAGTTTGACCAATAAAAATTCTATCATTTAGTTGCTTAATTTTAAGTCCTTAGAAAAATGTTAATTTGCCTATCAAACTCATGTCAAATTCTTGACTCATGATTTTGGTAAATGATTCACATAAAAATTTATTAGTAGAATCAAAAATAATATCATCAACATAAATTTAAATAATAAAAAAATTATTTTTAATTTAATAAATAATGTGATATCGACCTTGTATTTTAAAAAATTATTTTGAATAAGAAAAGAGTTATCTCTCATACCAAGCCCTAGGAGCTTTGCTTCAATCCATAAAGAGCCTTAGATAATTTGTAAACATAGTATAGAAAAAGATTATTTTTAAATCTAGGTGGTTGTTCAACATAAACTTCTTTGGAAATAAAATCATTAAGAAAAATACTTTTGACATCAATTTGAAATAATTTAACTTTTTAAATGAATCATAGGCAAGGAGTATCCTTATGGCTTTAAGTCTTGCCACAGGAGCAAAAGTTTTTTCAGAATTTATACCTTCTTCTTCGTTGAAACATTTATCCACTAATATAACTTTGTTTCAAACTACGATATCTTATTCATCTTACTTATTGCAAAAGACTCATATAATGTCAATCACAATATGATCACTAGGTCTAGAAACAAGCTTCCAAATCTTATTTCTTTCAAATTGATTTAATTCTTTATGTATTACTAAGATCCATGAGTAATCTATAAGGGCATCGTCAGTGCATTTGGGTTAAATTTAAGATTAAAAAGTAGTATTTACATAAATATTTTTAAATGAAGAACAAGTTTGAATACTTTTGATGTATCTCAAATGATTAGCTCCTTAGAATGATCATTTACATACTTTCATTCCTTAGGTAAGGCATATTTGAAAGTAGATGTATTCAAGTTGCTTTAAAGAGGAACATTCTCATTCAAATTCAAAATATTAAACTCAAAATCATCATCAAAATCATTTTCTTAGCTTCCAGAAACTCATTAAAAACAAAATAGATGGATTCCTCAATAACTAATTTTTTTATTAAAAGCTTTAGAAATATAGAAATATCCAAGGAAAATAACTTCATTGGATTCTCATCAAATTTTTCTAAGGCATCATTTTTATTTTAAATAAAATATTTATAATCAAAAAATTTAAAATACAAAATATTGGATCTTTTATTGGTCTATAATCTATAAGGAGTTTTGGATAGTAGATTTCTTATAAAACCATATTCATGACATAGTATATCGTGTTAATGGCTACGGTCCAAAAGTATTTTGGTAGGCTATGTTTATTAAGTATGATTTTTGACATCTCTTATAAACTTCTATTCTTTCTCTCAATAACTCTATTTTGTTATAAATTTCTTAGAGTAGAGAAATTATAGTCATACCCATTGGAATCATAAAATTCTTAAAAATCATGATTTTTAAATTCACTATCATGATCACTACAAATAGAAGATATCATAAACTATTTTTTATTTTAAACTTATTTGTAAAAGTTCATAAAATATTTAAAATAATTACTTTTATATACCAAGAAGTATGTCTAAGTAAATCTACTATAATCATCAATAATTACAAAGACATATTTACTATCTCATAGACTTGTGATATCAATTAGTCCAAATAAATTCATATGAATCAATTGTAATGGTCTAGAGGTGCTCACTTGATTTTTAGGTATAAAGCCACTCTTTATTTGTTTTCCTAGTTGACGTACATCACAAATCTTATCTTCAGCAAATTTAATTCCAGGCATTCCTCTTACAAATTCTTTAGTTATGATTTAATAGAACAATTTCATACTTGCATGACCTAATCTCCTATGCCAAAGCCATATATCATCATTTATAATTGAAAATTAGGTTTCGTTATAAAAATCATCAAGATCAATACTATAAACGTTATTGTTCCTTAAAGTGATCAAAGATTTATTTTTACATGTTATATCTATAATGCATGCATTAGATTCAAATTTGATATTATATTCTTTATCATATAATTAACTAATTATTAGTAAATTATGCTGAGAAACCAAGTCAAAGCATTGATAAGACTCTAGTAGGGTTGAGTCTTAATCTACCTAGAAGTAGTCAATAAAATTCTATTAGATTGTAATAAAGTGATTCCTATCTTATAAAGGAGTATGACTAAGGTTTAGATTAGCCCTTATAGCTTACTGGCCACTGCCCCCTTACTGGGTTGGTTGGCTAGGGTTTCCTTTGCTTAGGTTGGCTATAGAGCCAACCTAGCCGCCCCTTGTTCCTATTAAGGCAGGTTGGCTATAAGAGGGGCAAAGGGATAATTTTACTTCGGCAAGTACCCCCTTAAACTGGGGTTTTGATCAATATATAATGATGTAGCTACACCCTCTCTTGAATCAAGCAATCTATAATTTTAATTCAGCCTTGTGCCGAGTCTAGGAGGGAGGAATCCCTACACTGTTCCAAGGGTTGATCCTCCTCAAGGATCAAAATCTATAGAGTTTCTTCTAGGGTTCTATCATCTGGTATCAGAGCAGTGATATTACTGCCCCTATAGCCATCTCAGCCGTCTCTACCTTCCCATGCAATTCTCACAATTGTTGTGACACACGCCTCCACTTTCCACTCCAACCATAGATCAAATCAATCTACCGTTGCCTCCTGCATTTGATCTAGAGATCTGGTATATTTTTATCACCCATGCCTCTTAAATACTACAAAATCTTTTACCTTACACGTTGAGAAAGTTTTTCCAAAATTTTTCTTGTTGTAAAATTTTACCATCGCAAACATTATCATCATTACGAAGGTGAAACATTATAGAAATTTTCAACGGATTGTTGCTTCTTAAAACAGAACTTTTAATTATCTTTTTTGGCTGAAACTTTTACACAATTTCATAGATCATCTTAGCTTTCATCTAAGACTAATCTTGTAAAAAAAATCCTTCTGGATACGGACTTATAGCACTGTGATTCTTCATTGCATAGTATTAAAATTTTACAATATAGAATCTACCTTCCATCTATTGGCCTCTTGAAACCAAACTTTTGTTCATCCTTTTTAGCCAAAATTTTTATATAATTCCAAAGATCAACTTAGCTTTTATCTGAGATTGATTTTAAAAAGAAATTCCTTCTGGAACCGGTTTTCTTGTGCAATCTTTCACCATCATGCAGTTTTAGAATTTTATGACAAAGGATTTGCCTTTCATCTTTTGCCCTATTTCCCTACTATTACGTTGTCAAAATTTTATTAAACTTCTTACTAATATTAACAACATCTAAATCTTCTACATAATTTTCTTAAACTTTCCTTTGGAATTTACATCGAGAAGTTAATGTTTCTCTGATGTAAAATATGTTCGGCAGGACTGCACATTACCGCACTTTTTTTCATCAAATTCTATCAGATTTGAGTTCTATTTTTTGTGAGATTTTAGACTCTCTTTTCCTCATCACCAAACCCTACCATCTTTACCAAAAACCCTTTAAAACCCTTCCTAAACCGAAACTAAATAGCCACCCAAATCAGCCTTAATCGTAGCCTACTTCCTTATCGATCCACTTACCTTTTCAGCCAACTTTCCTTATCAATACACTTACCTTTGCTGCCATTAATCCCAAATCTAAAATCTATTTCCCTAACCTTCATCTACTGCTATCACAGCCCTAAAACTATACCAATTTGTAGCCTAAACTCCACAGAACTGCAGCCCCAAATGGCACCCAAAACAACCACAAACCACACCCAAAAATCGCAGCCTTCGGTCCTCCAACTTTTTCGCCGCCTAATCTCCCTTATCCCTTCAACCGCAGCATGTATCTTTCACTACCCAACACTGCCAATAGAAACCTCTTACTACCATTCTCCTTGATCACAGCCAGTAGTGATCCTTATGGCAAAAAGCTGCCAGCAGCGATCTTTCACTTTAATCTGGTTACATCGCAGCCTGCAACAATCGTTCGCTACCAACTATCTTGAACGTGGCCAGCAATAAATTGAATACAACAGTAGCCATCTCTTGCTCCATACTGCTACTGCCCTCATCCGCAATAGTTGTGTACATCGCTGCCCCGTCTTCCTCCTATTGCAGTCGCATCCTTGCTGCAACCGACGCCACCTGCAGCCACAAAGTTGTGCCATAGTCACAGCCGATGTTACTACTGCCCTCTTCTTCCTCCATCGTCGCTACTGCCTTCTAACTCAAATCTCTTGGCTGCCATCTTCCAACATATATCAGCCACCTAAAAAATCATAGCCATGACGACATTGCAGAATCACTGAAGGACCACAACTAACATTACTGCTGCCATCTTCCTCCACCGTCGCTGCTACCCTTTGCTGCCATCCTCCACTTGGAGACTTCACCCCCATAGTCCTGACATTGCTGCCATTCACTGCCTTCAACCTGAAAATTACAGCTATACTCTTCATTTGGTTCACTTGACAGGTTGGAGATCCTTACGTTATGACATCGCTGGGCTTATTCGAAGCCAAATTAGAGGCTTTTGAGACATATATGGATGCTAAATTATGCGCTCTCTTCGAGGAGTTTTGATTGGACCGATCACCAAGTCCAAGAAGATCATAACATGGAGCAAATTCTGATTATGAAAAGAACCCATCAGAGATAAGAAGCGAGGATAAAACATGGCAGCCCTAAACCTCAACGACATCAACCTCCTTTGCACAACTTCAAAAGGGCACCTCAATCAAGATGCTCAGAGCATGAGAGCCACATCCCAACTAATCGCATATAAACCTTCAGCACCAATTGATTATAAGAACCATGATAAAGAATTAATGATGATCCGTCAAAACCTTTACCATCCAAGAGTACCAAACCAGGTTTGAAAGGTTATTTAATCAAACTTATGATTGGTATGAAAATGAGATATTAAGGAGTTTTATTGATGGCTTAAAGCCAAAGATCCACGAAGAAGTTAAAGCGTGATAGCCATACACACTTAAGGCAGCCATCTCCTTTGTACGACATCAAGAGGAGTGATTGAATTATGAAGCCCAGAGGATAAGGGTGGTCAGTCCCCAACCAGCTGCACCAAAGCTTTTACCTCCCATTACTATCGGCCGATCTCCTCAACCGAAGAAACTAATAAGAGAAGACTTTCGTGACGGATCGACAAAGGAACCCAAACTTAAAGATATGATTCTCGAGCCCAAGGAGAAGGATACACCATAACTGGCCACCCGTATGGTCCCTACCTTAACTAACTACACTAATCTGCAAAAATTGAAGATTGAAGGGTTTCTCGAGCAATAGTTTGTTATCATCCTTGTCGATGCTAGGAGAACATAAAACTTCATGAGTAGTAAGGTTGTTGCCCACTTAATGCTCCACAAAGAAGATTACAATGGGCTCAAAGTCAAGGTAGCTAATGGCCAAATTCTGAAGTGCAACCAGAAGTGCCCGTAGGTTAAACTTAGTCTACAGGAGCAAGATATAGTTGCTGATTTTTTCCTCCTCCCTCTTGATGGTTTTGATATAGTGCTTGGTATTGATTAGTTATCCATAATTGAAGATGTTTTCTAGAATTTTTTTAAGCTAACCATGAAATTTTTTAGAAAAGGAAAGCAAGTGGTTCTACAAGGGAGCCCAATGACTACAACCACAACACCACACTTGGAGGGGGAACCAAAAGAAGAATCCAGTGGGTTCCCAATTCAAATTCAAGAGTTTCATAAGATTGAAGATAAAAATCCCTTCTACAGCTTACTGAATTTTTTGGCATCTCCACACAACCGATCCGACTACCTCCTCTGAAACTGGCCGATCCCTCTATACTGAATAGGCCAAAACTTCTACCAGTTATTGCTCGGCCAGATTACCTCATACAAACTTAGAAGCTTGAAGATAAAAGGGTCATCCAAGAGATGACAGAGACACAAATTTTTCAGCCATGCTTATTTCCTACTACGACACCTCCCTATATCTTTTTTCCTGGAGATAAGCTACTTTTAAAGTATTACATCCTATCGAACTCACCATGGTTGCTGATGCAGCTCTTGTAGATCTTAGGTGACTTCCACGACCTTTCCCAAGATCGGACCATGACTCTTAAAGACTTCCTTAATGATGACCTCCGATCTATGGTCCAAGACCATGAGAAAATTGAGCCCCTCCAGTGGTGAAATAAAAGAAGGGGAAGGATCATTCGTAGGCAACGAAGCATGAACATCATCCCTCTCATTATAAAGAAAGATGCACCATCTTGGACCATGATGTCGTCCACACCAAATCATGGCCAAATGTTTATTATTAGAACAGATATATCCAAAGTGGGGGTCAGCACCATCCTCATGCAAGATGGTCAACAGCATAAAGTAGTGAAAATGGGCTCCGAAAAATCACCACTCCTACCCACCTTAAACTCAGATCGGGCTCAGACCATTAGAGATTTTATCAAAGGACAGCCCTCACTCCAAAAGAAGGTATGACTATTATTACAGAGCAACCACGTGGCAGCCCATGCAAGGAAGAAACTTCACCCTGACAAATGCCAGAGAAGAAGAAAGTTTCCTAAGAAAGATCAAGTCTCCTTTCATCTCCAGCTCCACCAGCATAAAATTCAAGCCTCAAGAAAGTGGTCTCCTTATTTCTTTGGGCCTTGCAAAATTGGGGATCATATTGGGGCCCTAACCTCGAGATGATATTTGTGTACCAGATCAAAATTATAGTTGATCCTCCAAGTATCCCACCTTAAATGGAAATTTAAAGATAACAACTTAGCTCAAAATCTTCCAATTGACACCCAAGCTGATGAGGAGTCGAAGACCCGGTTCCCTGAGTTCATGAAACTTCAGCCTTGACGATAAGGCTGATTTTAAGAGAGCGGGTTTGATAGGACTCTAGCAGGGTTGAGTCCTAATCTCCCTAGAAGTAGTCAATAAAACTCTATTAGATTGTAATAAAGTCATTCTTATCTTATAAAGGAGTATGGTGATAGGACTCTAGTAGGGTTGAGTCCTAATAACTTAGAAGTAATCAATAAGAACCTTATGAGATTGTAATAAAATCCTACCTAGTCACTTTTATCCTATAAAGAAGTATGGCTAGGATTTATTTTAGGGCCTTAGGGTTTGGTGGTCATCGCCCACTTTACTGGGCTAGTCGGCTAGGGTTTTCCCCTACTTAGGTCGGGTACAGAGCAAACCTAGCCGCCACCTGTTCTCTCTAAGGCAAGTAGGTTATACAAGGGGCAAAAGAGTAATTTTAGTTAGACAAGCACCCCATGGGCTAGGGTTTGCAACCCTATATAATGATGTAGCTACCCCCTCTCTTTTATCAAGTAATTATCAATTTTATTTTAGCCTTGTGCCAAATCTAGGAGGGAGGAACCCCTACAGCATTCCAAAGGTTGATCCCCCCTCAAGGGTCAAAATCTATAGAGCTCCTTCTAGGGTTCCATCTTCTAGTATCAGAGCCACGTTCTTGCTGCCCTGTAGCCATCTCAGCCACCTCCACCTTCCCAAGCAATTTCCATAATTGCTTTTGACGTTACCTCCGCTGTCGCCCACTAAGTTGCAGATCTATCAATCTACTACTATCCCTTCCGTCAACAACATAAATCTGGTAAAAACTCCAAAGCCCACGCCTTTGCTACTGTTATTCCTTTATCTTATATGTGGCGAAAGATTTTCCAAAAGTTTCCTTGCTACAAAATTTTACTGTCACTAATGTTATCATTGTTGCGAAGGTGAAATGCTATAGAAATTTTCAGCTGACTATTGCCTCTTGAAACCAAACTTTTATTCATCCTTTTTGGTCAAAATTTTTATACAATCTCAAGGATCAACTTGGCTTTCATCTGAGATTAATTTCTTAAAAACATTCCTTCTGAAACTGGTTTTCTTATGTAATCTTTCACTAGTACATAGTTTCGGAATTTTTATAATGAAGATTCTACCTTTTATCTTTTGCCCTATTTCCCTATTGTTACACTACTAAAATTTCGTCAAACCTATTATTGATACTCCCAACATCTAAACCAAGAGTTTTTGTATAATTTTCCTAAACTTTCCTCTAGAAATTATGTCAAGAAGTCATCATTTCTCCGATGTAAAATCTGTTCAGCAGGACTGCAACTTGTAGCACTTTTTTTTTATCAAACTCTATCAGATTTGAGTGTTATTTTTTATGAGATTTTGACTCTCTTTTCCTCATCACCAAACCCGACCATCCTCACCAAAAACCCTTCAAAAACCTACTCTAAATCGAAACCAAACAACTATCTAAGTCAGCCCTAAATAGTAGCCTACTCTCATCCAAACCGATTCACCTTCCAACCGGCCACCCATTCTCCAAAATTCTCATGCCACTAACCTGACAACAAAAGAGAGATCTCAATATTACAGATCTAGAGGCATACACCATGGTATTAGAGGAGTCCATCAACTCCAAGTTCGAAGCCTTTGAAAGCCGCATGGAGGAGAAGATGCAATCAATTTTTACCGAATTCAGCATGGCCGACCATCAACCCCGAGGAAGTCACACCATTGAGAGACTTCAGATTGGCGAGTCGATCCTCAAGAGCATGGACACATCACCTCTGATCCCAACAATCCATGCATGAAGGTTGACTTCTCGAGATGGGAAGAAGGAGACTCGATTGGATGGACCTCGTGCGCGGAGCGCTATTTTTGATTCTACCGAACTGTCGACGCTACATAGGTGGAGATTGTTGCCATACACCTTGAGGGAGATGCTATTCAATGGTTCAATTGATTTCAACACACTCATGGAGGACTCTCTTGACAACAATTCAAGGAAGGACTACTAAACCGCTTCGGACCAACCGATTTTAATAACATCGACCGTTCTCATTGAAACGGGCACTAAAGGTCGCCGATGGCCGCATCTTCAATTGCGACCAATAGTGCCCGCGGGTGAAACTACTCCTCCAAGACCAAGAAGTGGTAGCTAATTTTTTCCTCCTACTCATTGATGATTATGAAGTCATACTTAGGATCAAATAGCTCATAACACTAGGTGATATCTCCTGAAATTTTTCTAAATTAATCATAAAATTTTATTGCAAAGGGAGACAGGTGACGTTTCGAGGCAAGCATGGGAGGCAAACTTCCACTATTTCGTCGCAACGAATGGAGAAAGTTTTGCACAAAGCACATGATAGATTTTTTATATATATCAGCAGCCATCTAAGGGGGAGAATGTACAAAATTCATATCTTAAGCTTGCCCTCTTACTAGATGAATTTGCGGACATTTTCATGGAGCAACACGAGTTACCCCTTAACTAATTGCATAACTATTGTATTCCTATTCTACCGAGCAAATATCTAGCAAATTTACATTTGTACCACTACCCTCACTTTCAGAAGGACGAGATCAAGAATATCATCAAAGAGATGCTTGACACCAGGGTGATTCGATAGAGTTGCAGCCCTAATTCTTCACCGGTGTTGTTAGTGCGCAAGAAGGACGGTACATGAAAAATATGCATTGATTATCGGGTCTTGAACGCTATCACCATCAAGGATAAATATCCTATACCAGTCATAGTTGAGCTCTTAGATAAATTAAAAGGAGCCTGAGTCTTCACTAAATTGGATCTCCATTCTAGTTATCATCAGATTCGGGTATGTAATGAAGATATTTTAAAAACTGTTTTCTGCACGTATAACGGCCACTACAAGTTTATGGTAATGCCTTTCGGACTTACAAATGCTCCTTCTACTTTCCTAATCTTGATGAATGACATCTTCCAAAGTTTTCTATGTCAGTTCGTATTGGTGTTCTTTGATGATATTCTCATTTATAGCCTTACGCTTGATATACATTTTCTACACTTACGAACTGTTCTAATAATTCTTTGAGAGAATACTCTTTATGTTAAATAGTCAAAGTGCAGCTTCTTACAGCATAAAGTGGAGTATCTTGGGCACATTATATCAAAGGATGGAGTGGTGGTAGACCTAACAAAGATCGAGGCAATGCAAGGATGGCCGAAATCTACAAACGTAAAATCGTTACGTGGCTTCCTTGGACTCATAGGCTACTACTATAAATTTGTGAAAGATTATGGAAAAATTAGTGCCCCGAACATGTCCCTACTGAAGAAAGACTTCTTATGGTTGGAACAAGCTTCTATAGCTTTCGAACAACTCAAGGCTGCCATAACAACGATGTCGGTCCTAGCACTGCCTGATTTCAGCCGCACTTTTGTCATTAAGGCCGACATATCAAGAGTTGGAATTGGGGCTATTCTTATGCAAGATGGTCGACTCTTAATTTACATTAAGGCTTCCCCCACACTCCACATGAGGTTTTTACAGGAGATACCAATTACTATCAAATTTAAAATATGGTTGGATACAGGTCCATGGTACGAAAGATGAGTAAAACTAGAAGAATTACAATTTATGCTCACGCCAGATTAGGCTCTCATCATCTTGAACCATACTAGAGGGCAGTCACTATTTCAAAAGAAAGATTAGCTATCACTAAAGACTAATCATATAACAGCACATACAAAGAAGAAATGATCTCCCGACAAACTTCAGAATGGATGAAAAATTAAAGATCGAGTTTTTCTACACCTCTAGCTCGATCAGTAGGAAACTCGAGCTTTAATGAAGTGGTCTCCCTTTTTCTTTAGGCCTTACCAAATTAGGGATCACATTGGGGCCCTAAACTGCAGATCAAATTCGCATACTAGATCAAGATCACAATTGATCTGCTAGGTATCCCACCACAAATGGAAATTTAAAGAAGACGACTCAATTCAAATCCTTCAAACTAACACCCTAGCTAATGAGGAGGCCAAAGTTTAGTTGATGATAGCATGAAAATCATATGACGAGCTCATGGAACCTTAGCCTTGAGAATAAGGCTGATTTGAAGAGGGCGGGTTTGATATGACTCCAGCAGGGTTGAGTCCTAATCACTTAGAAGTAATCAATAAGAACCCTGTGAGATTGTAATAAAACCTCACCTAGTCACTTCTATCCTATAAAGAAGTGTGGCTAGGGTTTATTTTGGGGCTTTAGGGTTTAGTGACCACCGCCCCCTTTACTGGGCTAGTCGGTTAGGATTTCCCCTTGCTTAAGTTGGCTACCAAGCCAATCTAGTAGCCACCTGTTCCCTCTAAGGTAGGTAGGCTATAGAATGGGCAAAAGGATAATTTTAGTTAAGCAAGCACCCTATGCGCTAGGGTTTGCAACCTATATAATGATGTAGCCACACCCTCTCTTTTATCAAGCAATTATCAATTTTATTTCAGCCTTATGCCAAATCTAGGAGGGAGGAACCCCTACAGCGTTCCAAGGGTTGATCCCCCTCAAGGGTCAAAATCTATAGAACTCTTTCTAGGATTCTATCATATGGCAAGGGTTTAGATTAGCCCTTAGGGTTTAGTGGCCATCGCTCTCTTATTGGGTTGGTTGGCCAGGGTTTCCCTTGCTTAGGTTGGCTATAGAGCCAACCTAGCCACCCCTTGTTCCTATTAAGGTAGGTTGGCTATAAGAGGGATAAAGGGGTAATTTTACATAGATAAGCACCCCCTTAAGCTAGGATTTTGATCCATATACAATGATGCAGCCGAACCCTATCTTCAATCAAGCAATCTATAATTTTAATTCAGCCTTGTACCGAGTCTAGGAGGGAGGAACCCCTCAGCGTTCCAAGGGTTGATCCCCCTCAAGGATCAAAATCTATAGAGCTCCTTCTGGGATTCTATCATGTATCACATGCGCATTGGAAGATCAAAATAAAATTAGTTTCCCATGTAGATCAAATCATCGTGTAAAGATTGGTGCGTAAAAAATCATAAAATTAAAAGACTACAACATGTGAGAGATTATTTACCTAGGGAGATCATATATCCCTAAATTTTTAGATCTAGATAGAGATGATAAAGAAGGTCAATCGTCCTTCTCTCTAGCGGTAGCCATATGATAGATTGTTGTAGCGATGCTCCTCCAATAACAAACCCAAGTCTTGTAACTCTTACACAGCTTCTTGCAACGAACATGGAAGAAGTTCTTCTATCTTCTTTGCTACCCTCTCATGCTAGAGAGGGGATGATCGACTAAGATGGAGAGGGAGAGGAAGAGAATAGGAGAGTGTAGCCAAAGGTGCAGTCTATCACTAATGTGCCACCCATGCCTCCTATTTATAAAGAGCCAACAAGAAACCCTAGTGGATCCTACCTTAGTGGGTATTTGGATCTCTATTCAATTACCCACTAATTAGGCCCCATACAGTGATCCATCAATGTTGGGTCTTATCCAGTGAGAATAAAAACTAATTGGATAACACATATCCAATCTTCTACTCGCTGAAATATCCACCATATTGTCACGGACAACAATGTAAACAAGGTGTTCGATGAAATGCTTGTGTTAGTTCGTGTCCTTCGGTTTAGGTACATATCTTGTACAACAAGAAGCGGTCTTGCAGTAGGCTTGGCAGCCCTAGTTTGATTTGCTTTATGGCTATGTTTGGCATGTAAATACAAGTGTGTCATATAAGCACTTGTGGGGACTTCGATCTGTAGTGGACCAATATCCTTTGTGTGCAACCTCTCTGAGTTTGTAATGTCCATGGGTGTAATTTGTATTTTGACTTTATAAAGTGTTTCTTGAGCAATTGCTTGTGGATCCCGTGGAAATTGCTTCTTCTGGCCCGTTTTCTCGTTTTGTAAGTCTGTGGGAGGGCTGACCTTTGCGGACGGACACGCATGGGTGCCGCATGCCTTAGGCAAAATCAGCTAAGCCCGTGATAATGTGGTATCAGAGCGGGACAAGCACACGCAGAAACACTTACCATACAAATGTGGGGGACCTAGCTAGGCTGTGTGGAGGACAGCTAGCACGCGTAACCGTTTGGGGGAAACGGACATTGAGATGTAGGGAAAGGTGTCGCTCAGAGGAGCGGGCATCCTGGTTTGGCATTCAAGGAATAGCCAACCCCTTTGTGCGAGAGGCACCATGAGGACAAGCAAGCGAAGAAGAATGCGTTGCACACAAAGATTGGGATGGTTGAGTTTGAGCTATAGCTCGACGTTGGCAACCAAACTTGACGGTGCTTATGGCAAAGCAGGGTGCTTGGTGAAAGATGAGACCGTGCAAAGTGGGATGTGTTGTGTAATGACCGAAAGAGTTATGCAAAGCTCACAGAGGTGAGGGGAATTGCTAACTCAAAGGATTCGGAACTCATGCAAGGGCTTGTACACGGATGACAGAGTGTTCGTGGCCATCGCAAGGCGCGATTAGAACTCGGCGCCATGGAGCATCAGAACTTTCTCTTCGACATGGAAAGGATATGTCCGTAGGCGACTGAAATGTGCAACAAGTTCCACATGTTGCTCGACCTTGAAGGGTGCAGTGGAGACTGTATTGGAGAAGGGTCACAATCTAGCAAGTACATTTGTGGGGGCAGAACAAAGCTCGAGTTCAGCAAGACGGAGTAGTCCAAAGGGGATGATGGTCTCTGAAACTTCTAGTGAGAAGTATGTAAAAAGAAAAGTTGCTCCAGCAGGACAAATATCCAGGAGGGATAAGTCCTAGTTCTCTAGTGGGAGAATCATGTGTAACAGACTGCACATATTGAGGAAGAGTTTCTCAAGGTTATATCTCCATAAAGCTCAATGGACCGAGTGAGCGACGAAGAGTTGTCACATGATCTCGGAGGAGGTAATGCATTGGTGGATGCATTTCAAGATCAAGTGGGGGAGCAATCCAAGGCAACATCATATGAAGGCACACTTGGAGTCGAGACAGAAATCGAACTCAACAGAGGGCTGACCCGTGGAATGGTGGACGTGAGGGCCACTATCAACTCAGTGCAAATCGAGGAGCAGAGTGACTTGGGTGGAACTCGGTGAAGTATCCAAGCCGTATGAAGGGAGTCGACATAGAAGATGGAACATGGAGTGGAGCACGGAGCTTTCCTTAGACAGAGGTCAAGGGCATGAACTCTTGTAGAGGCAAGAGTGGGATCATGTCATTCCATGGGTTCTTCATTCTGATGGGACAGACTTATTTTGCATGGTGCCAAAGATGAAGGGAGCTTTAAGGCATATGCAAGCTACCTCAGGGATGCATTTGATGGAGTAACTAAGGTGATTCAATTTGTGGAGGCAAAGTTAGGATCATGAGTCCTTAGTACGGGGCAAGAGGATGCAGAGGCGGGTACTCTTGAAGAATATGCCACAGTGTTGCCATTCGAGTTGTCAGGAACAGGAGGTGCATAACAAGATTGTGTTGGTAGGGGATAGAGACCCAAGATCCAGACAATGGTGCACCAACTCTAGCGAAGTCAGAGGACTTTAGAAGCTACTAGGCGACGGACTATCCTAGAGCTATGCTTCGTCCAGGTGTAACCTAGGAGTGGGGGGGGACGAAGGGGAATTGCCAAGGGAGCGAACTAAAAATTGGAGATGACGGAGGCCCTACGATGTGTTGGCAAAGGCCACACGTGGAGAAGTCATAGTCCAAGTTCATCACACGAGAATCTGTATGCAATGGCGATGTCACCAGGAGGCGACATGGTGTAGCGGATCGTGGTGGAATAGTTTGTGGCAATGCAATACAGGCAATCTTGTCCCGTGAGGGACAAAAGAAAAATCATGCGGAGGTATGATCAGGAGTTACTGGGAGCTCCACTTTGTTGTACGACACAACAAGAAGAAGGGCTATGGATTCAAGGAGTGAATGTCGTAGTATCGCAGAGGCAAGTCTTCGTGTGTGCATCAAAGCTTGCATTGGATGAAAGCCTTAGTCATCAGCATATGGGAGCTGTATACCACCGAGGAAGAAGTCCAAGTGCACGTACCAGTGAGTCCCATGGAGGGAGACATGATCATGTGAATGATCGAGTGGGAGCTCCACTGTGAACAATGCAGCGGCAAGAAGGGTGGATTCAAGGAGTGAATGCCACGATCACAGAGGTCTTCCGTGTGTATGCATCGAAGCTTACATCAGATGAAAGCCTTGGTCGTCAGCATATGGGGGCTGGGTACCACCGAGAGAGTAGTCAAATTGCAAGTACCAGTGAGTCCCATGGAGGGGACTTGATTAACCGGAGCAGTTGGAGAATTGGACTGCTTCAGTGCTCACATTCGCTTAAGGGAGCCCGGCAAGTCAGAGGACAAGGCCGAGTAAGCGAACCTTGCTACCAAGGAAGCTAAGGAGAACAAAATCGGCGCGAGCCCTACAACAAGATGGCGGAGGCCATGCATGAGAGTTGTAGTCTGTCTCTCCATTGACCAAGGAGAACTGCTAGGAGGACATAGTGGTGTCGAAGCAGGTGGTCGAAAGGGGCGAGGAAGCGACGACGAGTCCAACGGGGCTCAGCTACCCAAAAGAAAAGGAGGTGGACTCGGAGGAGCTCCACAGTGCCATAGAGGCAGATCTACCAATCGCGAAGGAAGGGATGAAGATGCAAGGTAACGGATAGTAGTGCTATGGGCTTGGTAGCGCCATGGTACTCAGATGCGGGACTTCCGTGAAGTCATCGATCCTTTGCTCTCATGAAGGGACAACATTGGTCGTAAAAGGGGCCAAGGAGGTGGAGAATACAGAGGTAAACTCCAAGTACCAAGACGAGGCAGAAGGGCAGAGGCCAAGAAACTTCATAAGACCAATGTTGATGGTTTTCTCATCTAGATAGCCGAAATTAAGGGACTTCGGGTTGATGCAGAAGTGCTCGACCAAGGAACGAAGTAGGCAGTACATGGTACTGTACCTTTCTACTCAAGAGGAGTAGGCGACAAAGGTGATGGAGAAGACAGTACAATCCCAAAGGTGACCAGACCTATCAAAGACTTACTCCAAGTTGGGGGACTCCAAGTTGGAGTAAACTTTTTGCTCTTTTCGGGCAAAACTTCTTGCATTCCAGAAGTTCAATGGCAGTGGGAAGGTGAATCACAGTAGCTAACCCAACGCAAGGAGTGCAACCACTTCAAGTGCTTCAGAAGTGTGAGCAAAGAGCAGGCGAATGTTAGTAACCAGCTCAATGTATGAAGTACAAACTCGAGGAGGCAGGCGAAATCAAGTAACCTTTGCCAGGCGAAATTGAGTAACCTTTGCCTTCTCAACTCGAGAGAATGGGCAAACCGACAACCCAGTTCTCTTAACTCGAGGAGGTGGCGAAGCCAAGTAAACTTTTGCACTTTTCGGGCAAAACTTCTTGCATTCCAGAAGTTCAATGGCAGTGGGAAGATGAATCACAGTAGCTAACCCAACACAAGGAGTGCAACCACTTCAAGTGCTTCAGAAGTGTGAGCAAAGAGCAGGTGAATGTTAGTACCCAGCTTAATGTATGAAGTACAAACTCGAGGAGGTAGGCAAAATCAAGTAACCTTTACCAGGCGAAATTGAGTAACCTTTGCCTTCTCAACTCGAGAGAATGGGCGAAACCGAGTACCCCAATTCTCTTAACTCAAGGAGGTGAGCGAAGCCAAGTAACCTTACCTTCTCAACTACGAAGAGAATGGGTGAAGTCAAGTATCTCAGTTCTCTTACTTATCCAAGCAGGGGAGCTCTGCACAAGTTTAGTGACCGTTCAAAGAAAGCTTATGGAAGACAATGGTTGTCAAATCCTCACCATTGGTGATCAGTGCTATTGAGAGTAGTTTTTCCACTTCATTTCCCAATTGACTAAGAGGGAGTGATTGCAACATACTTGGAAGTGACAACTAACAGCAGAAGAAGGTTCAATGGGCAAACATTATGGAGAAAGGACCTTAAAAACTTCAAAGTCTGTGAGGCGATGCTCGTTAAAGCTCCAACAAGCATCTACCCAGTTCAAGCAATATGAGTATACTGCGATACTGGCACATAATAAGGCAGGTCTTTTCCTTCATCAGAGGGATCCGCGAGAACTAACAAGGATTAGCACAACTCAGCCAACCCCACACCAGATTCAGTCATTGGTGAGTTGAAGCAGCATGGCGGATTAGAGTTCGACTACTCAACAACAGCGGCGGAGAGCGGCTAGGAGCCAAAGGGGCGTGTTGCAGCCAAAGCAGAAGATTAAAGATTCAGCAAAATGCGAGAAGATGCAGCGTCTACAGTGGCTTCGACGAGGACGTCGAAGGAATAAGTGGGGGAGAATGTCACGGACAACAATGTAAACAAGGTGTTCGATGAAATGCTTGTGTTAGTCCGTGTCCTTCGGTTTAGGTACATATCTTGTACAACAAGAAGCGGGCTTGCAGTAGGCTTGGCAGCCCTAGTTTGATTTACTTTATGGCCAAGTTTGGCATGTAAATACAAGTGTGTCATATAAGCACTTGTGGGGACTTCGGTCTGTAGTGGACCAATATCCTTTATGTGCAACCTCTCTCAGTTTGTAATGTCCATGGGTGTAATTTGTATTTTGACTTTATAAAGTGTTTTCTTGAGCAATTGCTTGTGGATCCCGTGGAAATTGCTTCTTCTGGCCCGTTTTCTCGTTTTGTAAGTCTGTGGGATTTTAGGAGATCTAGGGGAGGGCTGACCTTTGCGGACGAATACGCATGGGTGCCGCACGGCTTAGGCAAAATCAGCTAAGCCCGTGACAATATGTGTGTGACCCTCTAGGCCCAATACCGAGCTGGCTGTGAGTTACTCCCATTAAAACTCCTTCTGATATAGTGAATTATTATCCTCATAATAATTTACTCGACTCATCGATTATGACATACTAGGCCATTACACCATAGTCCCTAGATGGTACAGGGGGATTGAATCCATTAGACCAATTTGTCTACAGTTACAGTCTATCTATTGTCCCTCATCTAACTAATATCCCAGAGATTGTGTATTGGATATGGTACCATTAGCCCGGAGAACTCCTCTCTCAATCCGAATGACCATGACCAAGGATTTATCCAAGCAAGACTATTAGGACTATAGCTAATAAGGTCCTAATTTTATAATTTATTGAGCACACATGTAAATCCTATCTAGCCACCCCCTATTAGTTGTGAAGGGGCTGGTTAGGTTAGGGTATTTGGATGAGACATTGAGCATGTATAAACCCTAGATAGCCGCCCCTTTAGTTAAAGGGGATCAGTTAAGGTAGGGTAGAGTTGGAAGTGGGTTAGGAGTTGCTTCTTAGAGTTGGAGTAGGAGTTATTAGAAATAGGAGTCTTGATTAGGAATCCTATTAGAAGTTAGGGTTTAGAAGCCTTATAAATAGCCTTGTAATTATCCTCTTTTTTATGATCAATAGATCAATATTATTTTCAGCCTTTGTATAGAAAACCAAGGAGGGAGGAACCCCTATAGAGTTCCAAGGAGGTCGATCCCCTATAGAGATCGCCCCAAGCTTAGAATCCATATGGGTTCTAACCCTTGGCTCAGAACCACTTGCATCAAAAATTCTACCTCAAAAAAATTTCTCTTGATGATTATGAGGCTATGCTTAACATCAAATGGTTGACTATATTAGGTGATGTTCCTTGGAATTTTTCTAAATTTATCATAAAAATTTTTTAAGTGTTAGAATCCTTGCAGATTCTAAGCTCAAGGTGATCTTTATAGGAGATTGACCTCCTTCGAACTCTATAGGGGTTCCTCCCTTATTGATTTTTTACACAAAAGCTAAAAGATAATTGATTTATTGATGATAAACAGAGGGAAGAATATAAGTTATTTATAGGGCTTAAAAACCCTAACTCCTAATAGAACTCCTATTCAAGACTTCTACTTCTAATAACTCCAACTCAAACTCTAAGAAGCAACTCCTACTTCCAACAACTCAATCTCTTTTCTAAGAAGCAACCCCTAGCCGGCCTGACTAGGGGTGGCCGGCTGCCATTGACTCATAATCCTACTCCAACCTAACCCTAAACCTAGCCGGCCCCTTTAACTATAGTAGGGGGCGGCTAGCTAGGGTTTACATATGGCATCCCCTATTAAAATTAGGACTTAATTAACTATAGTCTTAACTACCCAACCTTGACTCCTAATCAGACTCTAGTTTAGTCAAATCTTAAGTTGTCTATCATCCCTCGACAGTCGCCCAAGAAATTCCTATTATTGCTTAGATCGTCGTTGAATTCCTTCGTTATCTCTACTACTATAGATCATCCTTTGATCTCCCCATGAATTGCAATAGGTTCTGGTTTCCTACCTTACTGCTGGTGCAATTTAGTTATCTTTATCCCAAAAACCCAAAAAAAAATTATTCTAATCTTGCGGCATAAACTTTTCGTTGTAAAGTTTCCATCTTTACGATAAAAATTACGCTGTAGAATTTAGCTGCATACCACGACCTGTTTTGATCTTACTGTTGCATTTTGTTTGTCCAAATATCTACAACTTTTTTACAATAGCTTTAGCACTTCCAAATAGCATATTTCCTTTTAGTTTCATTGAAAAATTATCAATATAAATTGTTAATCTTTTATGTCCAAGCTACTGCACTTTAGACGTAAAAATCTACTACAGTATCTTCCTGTAATCTTTGATCTTGCCAAATTTTTTGCTGCCATTTTCTTCCATGAATTTTTTGATGGCATTACCTCTCCCTTACCAGTATATTCCCCTTGAGTTTTACTTATATCTTTGCTATGAATTGCTAGGAAAATTATGTCTTTATTGTTAGAATTTTTTTCAACAAAGCATCTGCTATTACACCTTTGACTTCTTTCTTCTCCTTAACCTACCAAAACCCAACCAACTTGCTGCCACCAACCTAGGCATCCTAGGGCATCCCTTTAGCCTTAAGACAAAGCTATCATAACCTATTTCATGACACTGATAGCACCCAAAACTGTAGCCCAAAATAGTAAACCTTCACAGCCATAACCTTCTACCACCATTTTATTGTTCAAACCTTCTAATAGAACCCCAGATGGAGCTCTATAGATTTTGATCTTTAAGAGGGATCAACCCTTGGAATGCTATAGGGATTCCTCCCTCCTATTAGTCAGCCATATGATTAAATTATAGATTGAACTTGCTTGATGAAAAGAGGTGGAGGCTACATTCTTATATAGGACTCTAAACCCTAGCCCTAGGGGGGTGCTTCCTAAGTAAATTCCACCTTTTACCCCTCCTATAGCTACCATGTATAAATAAAGGGGGCGGTGGCCTAAGTGGCTGCACAAGCCATGCCCCTCTACTAGAAACCCTAGCTGACCAACCCAGTAAAGGGGACGATGGCCAAGAAGCCCTAAGGCCCCAAAATAAACCCTAGCCATACTTCTTTATAGGATAGAAGTGACTAGGTGGGGTTTTATTACAATCTCATAGGGTTCTTATTGATTACTTCTAGGGTGATTAGGACTCAACCATACTGGAGTTCTATTAAACACGCTCTCTTCAAATCAGCCTTGTCCTCAAGACTGAGGTTCCATGAACTCAGGGAACCAGGTCTTCAACTCCTACGATCTAGTATTTGTAGTGGTGGTGGGACTATGATTTATCATGATCCTGTGATCCCATGTGATCATCAGCTGAACTTGAGCCTCATCATCAGCTTGAGTATCAGTTGGATAGATCTGGGCTAAGTCATCCCTTTTAAACTCCCATCTGATGTGGGATATCTGGAGGATCAATTGTAATCTTGATTTGATATATGGATCTAATCTCTAGGTTAGAGCCCCAATGTGATCTCCAACTTTGTAAGGCCCAAAGAAATAGGGAGATCACTTTCTTGAGCTTAGATTTTGTGTTGGTGGAGCTGGTGATGAAGGAGAATTTGATCTTTCTCAGGAAACTTTCTTTTGCTCCGGCATTTATCAGGGGGAAGTTTCTTCCCTACATGGACTGTCATGTGGTTGCTCTGTAATAGTAGTCATGCCTTCTTTTAGAATGAGGGCTACCCTAAGATAAAATTTTCAGTGGTGTGAGTCTGATTCGAGTTTGAGGTGGGTAGGAGTGGTGATTTTTTGGGGCCCATTTTTAGTTCTTCGTGTTGTTGACCTTCTTGCATAAGGATAGTGCCGATCTCAACTCTTGATATGTCAATTCCAATTATGGACACATTGCCACATTCGGGTAATGCAAGCATCGATGTAGATGGCATCATGGCTATAGGGGTCATATGGATGCCTTTCTTTTGTTTCTTCTTACGATCATGGGCCGTGGATCAGAGGTCATCATTAAGGAAGACTTTTAGCATCGTGGTCCGCTCCTTGGTGAAGTCGTGGAAGTAGCCCGAGATGTGGGAGTGCTACATCAAAAACCATAGCTGGTTCAGCTGAATGTGGCACTTCAGGAAGAGCTTATCCCAGCAGACAAAGAGGTAAAGCTTTTGGAGATAAAGTGTCATTACAAGGGAAGGTCGTGGCCGAATGATCCGTGTCTCCCATGTCTCTTGGATGATCCTTTTAGCTTCAGTCCTCTGAAGATATGTATAGCAATATAGCCAAAAATGTGCTGTGGTTCCCCTTGTAAAACCAGCATACGAGGGTCATGCAACCTGGTATGAAGGAGTCGGCTTGGTTTGGCGGAGGTGCTTGAGATTTCAGTGAGCTTCTCCAAGTGCTATGTCGAGATTATCTTTTCTTCATTCTCTCCTTTCCTATATAAGGTCACCTATTTTCTTTTGCCATTCATAGGGTCGTTAGAGCTCCTGGTGTCTGCAAGAATGGTGACAGGTTGATGCTTGATGAAGCCATCAATGTCCTTTATCTGTGGTGAACTATGCAAGGTACGGGTGGTTGACTGTGGTTTTTCCTTCATATTCTTCTCCTCGGACTCAAAAGCCTTATCAATAGAGATCTCTCTTTTTTACAATGGTGGTCTCAGCCCATAGTTTATTATAATGCCAACATAAACCCTTTGTCAATCTGTCTCGAAGCACTTCTTTTATTAACTTTTTCGACTAAGGTGACCGGGTGGTGGTAGATGGGGCTGAGAGTCTCTGTGCTGCTGGTCGTGCGGTGGCTTTGGTCCTCTGAGCATCTTGGTTCATCCTATATTCATGTAGTCGTGCGAAGGAGATGACTACCTTAAGTGTGTACGGCTATCATGCTTTAACTTCTTCTTGAATCTTCGGCTTCAAGCCCTCAATGAAAGTCCTCAATATCTATTTTTTAGACCAATCATGAGTTTAATTAGTTAACCTTTCAAACCTGATCTGGTATTCTTGGATGGTAGAGGTTTGACAGATCTTTGCTAGTTGTTCATCAATATTCTCATAATCAGATGCTGCTGGAGGTTTGTATGCCATTGATTGGGATGTGGCTCTCATGCTCTAAGCATCTTGATTGAGGTACGCTTCTTGAAGTAGTGCAAAGTAGATTGATGTCGTCGAGGTGTAGGGTTGTCGTGTCTTATCTTTGCTTCTTATCTCTGGTGGATTCTTTTTTGCAATCTGAGCTTACTCCATGTTATGGTCTTTTTAGGCTCAGCGATCAGTCCAATCTAAACTTCTCGAAGAGAGCATGTAGTCTAGCATCCATACGCATCTCGAAAGCCTCCAATTTGGCTTCAAATAAGTCAACCGATGTCATGACATAAGGATCTCTAACTGTAAATTATCGGGGTTGCGGAGGTGAAGTCTCGAAGTGGAGGATGGTAGCCAAGGGTAGCAGCGATGATGGAGGAAGAAGATGGCAGCAGTAATGTCGACTGCGGTCCTTCGGTGATTCTGTAGTGTTAATGCTACAATTTCATCGAGGTTGCCATTTTTTTGGATTTTGATATCTATCGGAAGATTGCAACCAAGAGATCTGAGTTGGATGGTAGCAGCGACGATGGAGGAACAAGAGGGCAACAGCAATGTCAGCTGTAGCTGCACTATGACTTCGTGGCTGCAAGTGGCATCGGTTGCAGCAAGGGTGCGGCTGTAATAGGAGGATGATGGGCAGCAGTGTGCACAGCTATTGCGGAGGAGGGCAGTAGATGTATGGAACGAGAGATGGCTGCTATCGTATTCAATTTGTTACTGACCACGATGATGGGCAGCAGTGTGCACAACAATTATTCCAGGCTGCAATGTAAATAGATTGAACGAAAGATTGCTGTTGATAGCTTTTTGCCACAAGGATCATTGCTAGCTGTGATCAAGGAGGTTGGTAGCGGGAGGTCGCTGTTGGCAGCATTGTGTAATGAGGGATGTGTGCTATGGTTGAAGGGATAAGGTAAGTTACGTGGATGAAAGGTTGGTGGACCGAAGGCTATGGTTTTTTGGAGCTGGTTTTGTCGTAATTTTGGGTGTGGTTAGGGGCTATAGTTTTATGAAGTTTTGGCTACGATTTAGTGTGGTTTTAGGGTTATGATAGTAGTGGATAAAGGTTAGGAAAAGGAATTTTGGATCTGGGATAGATGGTAGTAAAGGTAGGTGGATCGATAAGGAAGGTTGGATAAAAAGGTAGGTGGATAGGTAAGGAAGGTTGGTTGCAGTTTAGGGCTGATTTGGGTGACTATTTGGGTTCAGTTTAGGGTAAGATTTGAAAGAGTTTTTAGTAAGGATGGTAGGGTTTGGAAAAGAGGAAAAGAGAGTCTAAAATCTCACCAAAAATAGCACTTAAGTCTGATAGAATTCGACAAAAAAAGTGTTGTGATGTGTTGTCCTGCCGAACAAATTTTACGTCAAAGAAACGATGACTTCTCAACATAAATTCTCGAGGAAAGCTCAAAAAAATTATACAGAAACCCTTGGTTCAGATGTTATAATACCTGTAAAAAGTTTGACGAAATTTTGGCAGCATAATAGTGGGAAAATAGGGCGAAAGATGAAAGGCAAATCCTTCATCGTAAAATTCTAGTACTGCATAATGGTGAAAGATTACACAAGAAAACTGGTTCTAGAAGCAGTTTTTCATAGAAATCAATCACAGATGAAAGAGGAGTTGATCTTTAAAATTGTGTAAAAATTTTGACCAGAAACGAGAAGAAATAGACTAGTTTCAAGAAGCAAAAATGCGACTAAAAATTTCTGCAGTATTTCACCTTTACAACAATGATAATGTTTACGATGAATGAAATTTGCAGCAGATAAAATTTGGAAAAAATCTTCATCATGCAAAGTAAGAAATCTTCTAGTATTTAAGAGGCATGGTTGATAAAAATATACCAGATTTTCATATCACGTAGGGGGCGGCAGCAGATAGATGGATCTGCATCTTGGTAGGTGATAGTGGATGAAGGCGACATCAAAAGCAATTGTGGGAATTACTTATAAGATAGAGGCTATAGAGATGGCTATAGGGCAGCAGGAATGCGGCTTTGATGATATAACTCTAGATGGAGCTCTATGGATTTTGATGTTTGAGGGGGATCAACCCATGGAACACTATAGGGGTTCCTCCCTCCTAGTAGTCGGCCATATGGCTGAATTGTAGATTGATCTTGCTTGATGAAAAGAGGTGGAGGCTACATACTTATATAGGACTCCAAACCCTAGCCCTAGGGGGTGCTTAAGTGAATTCCCTCTTTTACCCCTCCTATAGCTACCACACATAAATAAATGGGGCGGTGGCCTAAGTGGCTACACAAGCCATGCCTCTCTGCTAGAAACCCTGGTTGACCAACCCAGTAAAGTGGGCGGTGGCCACGAAGCCCTAAAGCCCCAAAATAAACCCTAGCCATACTTCTTTATTGGATAGAAGTGACTAGGTAGGGTTTTATTACAATCTCATAGGATTCTTATTGATTACTTCTAGGGTGATTAAGATTCAACCCTGCTGGAGTCTTATCACCTTCCAACACCCCATGCCACTAACCCATCAACAAAAAAAAAGACAAAGACATCTATGATCTATAGGCATACTCCATGGAATCTCAATATCCAACTAATGCCAAATTTGAGGCAGTGGAATCTCGGCTTGAATCACGGCTTGAATCGTGCTTAGAGGACAAACTATGTGCTTTGTTCGCGGAATTCAAAATTAGACAATCACCAAGCCCAACCAAATTTCAGTAAGGAGAGAGTCTAGAGAGGCCTCCAGATAAGGAGGGACAACCCTCAGACATGTTTTAGCCATGCATGATGGTGGACTTCCCACGATGGGAAGGGGACCCGATGGGGTGGATTTTGTGCGTCGAACATTATTTCCGCTACTACCGAATGTCGGATGATGCTATGGTGGAAATCGCTGTCATCCAACTTGAAGGAAACATTATACAGTGGTACAATTGACTTGAATACAACCATGGGACTTTAACATGGATTCAATTTTTGAACACACTGCTAAACCACTTTAGTTCGACGGAGTACAAAAATATCGACAACCAACTTACAAAGATCCGACAAACCTCCATGATCCAAGAGTACCAAACTAGGTTTGAGAAGTTATCCTATCTTGCTCATGATTGGACTGATCAATAATTTTTAGAGATATTCATCGAGGGACTCAAACTGAAGATTAAAGGAGAGGTTAAGGCAGGTAGCCCCGCATTGTAACGGCTGCAATTTCTTTCGCTAGAAGACAAGAGGAATAGCTCAATTAAGATGCTCGGAGGATGAGGACCACTCCTAGGCCTATAGTATATAAACCTCCTTTTATTCCTAGCCATCCTTCACTACCAAAAAAATTGATAAGAGAAGAACTACGCGATAGATCGGCCAAGGGTCTTTGTTGGCATTGTGATGAACCGTGGAGCCACGATCATTGCTGCAAGAAGGGGCATCTCCTACTGATTGAACCCCTTGAAGACATGGAGGAGGAAGTCAAGGAGCATGAGGAAGAGGTCATAGATGAAGAACAACAATCAGTTGATATTACGATGCATGCTCTTGCTGGCTATGCGAACTCGCAAACGATGGAAGTTGGAGGACTTCTAAAGCAACAACCAATCACCATTCTTATTGACACCAAGAGCACTAATAATTTTATGAACAATAAGGTTGCTGTTTAGATGGCATTACCTATTGAGGATTATAGTAAGTTTGACGTTAACATCGTCGATGGATGAATTTTGAAGTGTTATTGTAATGCCCGCGGGTGAAACTATTGCTGCAAGACCAAGAGATAATTACAGATTTTTTCCTCCTCCCTCTTGATGATTATAAGGCCGTACTTGGCATCAAATGACTGATGACATTAAGTGATATTTCCTAGAATTTTTTGAAGCTAATGATGAAATTTTGAGGTGGTACTATACGGCAAATGAGGGAGCGATGTAACAACGATTTACACTCAATGAATAGAGAAAGTTTTGCAAAAGACATATAGTGGCTTCTTGATACAACTTAAGTAGCAATCTATTGGGAAACCAATCAAATTTGAAGACCTGAACCTACTTCCCTTGCTTGCTGAATTTTCAGATATATTTGATGAACCATGCAGCCTACCTCCTACCCGCCGGCATGATCATTATATCCCGATTCTTTCGGGCAAGCCTCCAATAAACATTTGGCTATATCAGTATCTTTATCTCCATAAGGATGAAACTGAAAGGATTGTAAACGAGATGCTTGAAACATGAGTCATTAGTTCAAGTTGCAGCCCCTTCTCTTCACCGATGCTCCTCGTACGAAAAAAGGATGGAACATAGCGAATGTATGTCGACTACCATGCTCTAAATGGTATAACTGTCAAGGACAAGTACCCTATTCTAGTAGTAGATAAATGGCTTGATGAATTAAAGGGAGCACGATTCTCTACAAAGCTAGACTTTGATCCAGATATCATTAAATACGAGTGTGCGAAGAAGACATACCGAAAATCGCCTTTGGGATGCATAACAGCCACTATAAATTTTTGGTAATGCCCTTCTATCTCACTAATGCTCCCTTCACCATCCAGAGTCTTATGAATGATATTTTTCAGAGTTATCTTCATAAGTTCATATTGGCTTTCTCCGATGACATCCTCATTTACAGCCCTTCTCTTGAGAGTCATTTTCAGCACTTATGACTTGTTTTGACAATTCTTCAAGAGCATATTCATTTTATCAAAAAAATAAAGTGCAGCTTTCTTCAATAGAGGGTGGAGTATCTTGGGCATATCATATCAGAGGAAGGTGTGGCGATGGTGTTGGGAAACCTCAGCAGGAGCATCATATGCGTAGCGGAAATCAAAACAAAATATGTTTCCCACGCAGATCAAATCATTGTGCAAGGATTTGATGGCAAAAAAGTCATAAAAATTAAAAAACTACATTATATGAGAGATTATTTTACCTAGGGAGATCGTGTATCCCTGTATTCCAAATCCGGATGAAGAGGATGAAGGAAGTCAAGTGTCTTCCTCTCTAGCGGTATCCACATGATTGATCTCTACAGCGAATCTCCTCCAATCTGAACTGGCAACTCTTGTAGCGGAAGGGAGGAGAATAGGAAGGGGAGGCCAAGGCTATAGCCTATCAACTATGAGTCTCCCCTCCTATTTATGGAGAGCCAATAAAAACCCTATGGCTCCTACCTTAGTCGATATTAGATCTTCATCAAATTACCCACTAACTTTGCATTATTAGATCTCTATCTAATAATCTCCTTAGGCATCTAACTAGGCCTAGGGTCTCATTTAATGAGAATAGAGTCTCATTTAATGAGAATAGGGGCTAACTAGATCTCCATCCAATTCTCTATTCGGTGAAGCATCCACCGATACGAAGTTGGCCATGAGTCGCTCCCATCAGAACTTCTTCTAATATAGTGAATTATTAGCTCCATAATAATTCACTCAACTCATCAACTATGGATGTATTAGGCCACTACGCCATAATCCCCAAATGGTATAGGGAGATCAAATCTATCGGACCTGTCTGTCCACAGTTACCATATATCTATAATCCCTCATCTAACTAATATCCCAGTGATCATATGTTGGAGATGGTACTATCAAGTCACAAACAAAATCAGTTTGTCTTGCTCTAATCAAATTCTACCAGAGAACTCTTTCTCTCTCAATCCGAATAACCCTGGCCAGGGATTTATCTAAATAAGCATATATGGGATATTCATCTCATGATATCGAGAGTGGATGATCCTCTATTGATACTCAATTGCGTGTGTAAGGTTGGCGACCAATCTCGATAACCATTTGTACAAGATCTGAAACTTTTCAAACTTGTAAGTCTGGTGTCAAGGAAAGGAGTACTCATACAAGACATCCTTGGTGTCTTAAGTCAAATGACTAGATACATAATTAAGACTATAGAATCGCTGTCTGACATTAGGTATCATCAACCATATAGCATTCTATAAGTTAATCAATTAGTGAACTCATTTTCTAATGAGCACCTATACTATATCCTTAGTGTCTCCACACAAGTGGCAATAAGACTAGCCACCTCCATCATATAGACGAGAATTTAGTACATTGGTTTGTCTGGTTATCTCAATGTCCTTCTTGAGTAACCTATGACTTGAATTATTTAGGATCTATGTTTAAAGGTGAAGTAATCTCATTATCTTGATCTCATCACGATCTGATTCCCATTGCATACAACTAAGAACATCACAATATATATGCTAGAGATAATATAATGTGAAAATATGCTAATACTAATCATAAGCAATAAGATAGCATAACATGTCACACGTGCCATCACTTACGTGATTGGCTTGTAGGGCACCTGTAACAAGTAATCCCCTACTTAACCTAAATACAATCACCTATGTGTCTAATCCCTATCAAACCCCTATGATGCTCAAATACAATCTGAGGCAGCGGCTTTATCAGTGGATCTGCAATGTTATCTTTAGATGGAACTCTTTCCATTGCTATATCCTTATGGGCTATGATCTCTCAAATCAGATAGAACCTCCTCAGAACAATTCTGATGAGACCTGGATTCCTTTGCTAGAGCTATTGCCCTATTGCCATCATAGTATACAGGAATTAGCTCTACACTACTTGGTATGACTCCAAAATATTTGATGAACATCTTAATCCACACCCCTTCCTTTGCTGCTTCTACTATAGCAATGTATTCTGCCTCTGTGGTCAAGTCAGCAGTAGTATCTTGCTTGTGACTCTTCCAACTTACTGCTTCTCTATTTAGGGTGAAAACATATCCTGAGTTTGACTTGCTATCATTAATGTTGGACTGGAAACTTTAGTTTGTGTAGCCCTCAGCCTAGAGGCTACCTCTTCCACATACTAGTAAAAGATCCTTAGTCCTTCTCAAGTACTTAAGGATACACTTTATTGCTTTCCAGTATTCTAAACCTGGATCTACCTGATACCCGCACGTGATACTTTAAGCATGTGCTATATCAGGCTTGGTACAAAGCATAGCATACATAATAGACCCTATCGCTGATGCATAAAGTATCTTATCCATGTCTGTCCTTTTTTCAGGAGTCTTTGGGGACATACTCCTAGAAAGTGATATTCCATGTCTCATCGATATGAGACATCTCTTGGAATTCTCTATGTCAAACCTTTTGACAATGGAGTCTATGTACCTAGACTAGGAGAAGCCAAACATCCTCTTTGATCTATCTCTATTGATCCGGATCCCTAAAATATAGGATGCTTCTCCTAAGTCTTTTATGAGAAGTTTCTAGATAGCCAAGTCTTTACAATGGAGAGCATTCCTACATCATTTCTAATGATTAGGATATCATCCACATACAATACCAAGAAGGTGATAGCACTCCAACTTACCTTCCTATACACACAAGGCTCATATTCATTCTTAACGAAGTCATAAGATCTTATCATCTCATCAAATCTTATGTTTTAGCTTTGGGAAGCTTGCTTTAGTCCATAAGTAGACTTGAGCAACCTGCATACTTTATCTAAACTCTCTTTGGATACAAATCTCTTTGGCTATATCAAATACACATTCTCCTCTAGGTTGCCATTGAGGAATACCACTTTAACATCCATCTACGAGATCTCATAGTCATAGTATGCTACAATGGCCAAAATAATTCTAATGGACTTAAGTATGGCTACAGGTGAAAAGGTTTCATCATAGTCAACTCCTTATCTTTAACAATATTCTTTAGCTACTAGCCTTGCATTATAAGTCTCCACCTTTCTATCTACTTCAATCTTCTTTTTGAAGATCTACTTGCAGTCGATGAGTACGATACCCTCAGGTGCATCCACAAGGTTCCAAACCTTGTTAGAGTATATGGAATCCATCTCAGAATTCATGGCTTCTTACCACGTCCCGAAGTCTATATTCATAATAGCCTGCTCGTAGGACTAAGGATCAACATCCTGAGAGTCTTCTCCGCATATATATCCCACATATCTTTGAAGAGGGTGAGATACTTTACTAAACCTACACAAAGTTGGAACTTGGGTGTTAGGTACCTGAACAGACTCGGGCTCTGAAATGGTCCTTGAGTTAGGTTCTCCAATCTCGCTCAACTCTATCTTATTCCCATTGTTTCCACTAAGAATGTGTTCCTTCTTAAGAAACACAGCTCGCTTGGTAACAAAGACCTTTCGATCCTTAGGATGATATAAATAATATCCCAAAGTCTCCTTAGGGTATCCCATGAATGTGCACCATTCTATCCTTGATTTCAACTTGTCGAGGTTGTGTCTTCTAATGTGGGCAGGACAGTCCCAAATCTTAACCATCTTAAGATCGGGCTTCCTTTCTTTCCATATCTCATATGGTGTAGACACTACTAACTTCGATGGAACTCTGTTCAGAAGGTAAGCTTAAGTCTCTAGGGCATATCCCTAGAATGAGGTAGGTTAGTGAAACTTATCATAACTATGTCTAACAAGGTTAGTGAAACTTATCCTTGATTTCAACTTGTCGAGGTTGTGTCTTCTAATGTGGGCAGGACAGTCCCAAATCTTAACCATCTTAAGATCGGGCTTCCTTTCTTTCCATATCTCATATGGTGTAGACACTACTAACTTCGATGGAACTCTGTTCAGAAGGTAAGCTTAAGTCTCTAGGGCATATCCCTAGAATGAGGTAGGTTAGTGAAACTTATCATAACTATGTCTAACAATGTGTAATTCATCCTTTTTAATACACTATTAAGTTGACGTGTATAAGGAGGTGTCTCCTGGGATAGAATCTCATTATCCTTGAGGAAATGGGTGAACTCTGTACTGAAGTACTCTCATCCTCGATCTGATCGAAGAGTCTTAATACTATTTCCAATCTAGGTTTCGACGTCATTCTTATATATCCTGAATTTCTCAAAGGCCTCAGACTTATAATTTATCAAGTACATGTGTCCATACCTAGAGAAATCATCAGTGAATGTAATGAAGTATAAGTAATCGCCTATAGCCTGAGTTGACATGGGACTACATACATCACTATGTACGAGTTCCACTAACTCAATGACTCTCTCTCTAGTTCTACTAAAAGGAGAGTTTGTCATCTTCTCATGAAGGCAAGGTTTGCAAGTTGCATATGACTCATAGTCAAATAGATCTAAGTATCCATCTTTTGGCAACTTTTGAATCCTTCCCTCATGTAAATGACCTAGCCTACAATGTCATATGTATGCATTGTTCACCTCATCTCTTTTCGCACTAGATGTATTTATATTCATGATGTGTGGAGAAGTGTCTAACATATATATGTTATTTATCAAGGTCCCTCTAGTGATGATCTCATCATCCATAATTATTGAATAGCTATTATTCTCAAAAACTAATTTGTATCCACTAATTATCAAATAAGAGATGAAAATAATATTTTTGATAGTAGAGGGAACAAAATAGCATGCATCTAATGCAATAATAGCTCCACCATGTCACGGGCTTAGCTGATTTTGCCTAAGCCGTGTGGCACCCATGCATGTCCGTCCGCAAAGGTCAGCCCTCCCCGAGATCTCCTAAAATCCCACAGACTTACAAAAAGAGAAAACGGGCCAGAAGAAGCAACTCCCACGGGATCCACAAGCAACTGCTCAAGAAAAACACTTTATAAAGCCAGAATACAAATTACACCCATGGACATTACAAACTCAGAGAGGTTGCACACAAAGGATAATGGTCCACTACAGACCGATGTCCCCACAAGTGCTTATAAGACACACTTGTATTTACAAGCCAAACTTGGCCATAAAGTAAATCAAACTAGGGCTTCCAAGCCTAATGCAAGCCTGCTTCTTGTTGTACAAAATATGTACCTAAACCGAAGGACACGGACTAACACAAGCATTTCATCGAACACCTTGTTTACATTGTTGTCCGTGACATTCCCCCACTTATTCCTTCGACGTCCTCGTCGAAGCCACTGTAGACGCTGCATCTCCTCGCATTCGCTAAATCTTTAATCTTCGCTTTGGCAACACGCCTTTGGCTCCTAGCCGCTCTCCGCCGCTGTTGTTGAGTAGTCGAACTCCAATCCGCCATGTTGCTTCAACTCACCAATGACTGAATCTGGTGTGGGGTTGGCTGAGTTGTGCTGATCCTTGTTGGTTCTCGCAGATCCCTCTAATGAAGGAAAAGACCTGCCTTATTATGTGCGATCGCGATACTCATACTGCTTGAACTGGGTAGATGCTTGTTGGAGCTTTAACGAGCATCGCCTCACAGACTTTGAAGTTTTTAAGGTCCTTTCTCCATAATGTTTGCCCATTGAACCTTCTTCCGCTGTTAGTTGTCACTTCCAAGTATGTTCGCATCACTCCCTCTAATTGGGAAATGAAGTGAAAAAACTATTCTGATCACCAACGATGAGGATTTGACAACCATTGTCTTCCATAAGCTTTCTTTGAAGGGTCACTGAACTTGTGCAGAGCTCCCCTGCTTGGATAAGTAAGAGAACTGGGATACTTGACTTCACCCATTCTCTTCGTAGTTGAGAAGGTAAGGTTACTTGGCTTCGCTCACCTCCTCGAGTTAAGAGAATTGGGGTACTCGGTTTCGCCCATTCTCTCGAGTTGAGAAGGCAAAGGTTACTCAATTTCGCCTGGCAAAGGTTACTTGATTTCGCCTGCCTCCTCGAGTTTGTACTTCATGCATTGAGCTGGTTACTAACATTCGCCTGCTCTTTGCTCACACTTCAGAAGCACTTGAAGTGGTTGCACTCCTTGCGTTGGGTTAGTTACTGCGATTCACCTTCCCACTGCCATTGAACTTCTGGAATGCAAGAAGTTTTGCCCGAAAAGAGCAAAAGTTTACTTGGCTTAGCTCACTTCCTCGAGTTAAGAGAACTGGGGTACTCGGTTTCGCCCATTCTCTTGAGTTGAGAAGGCAAAGGTTACTCAATTTCGCCTGGCAAAGGTTACTTGATTTCTCCTGCCTCCTCGAGTTTGTACTTCATGCATTGAGCTGGGTACTAACATTCGCCTGCTCTTTGCTCACACTTCTGAAGCACTTGAAGTGGTTGCACTCCTTGCGTTGGGTTAGCTACTGTGATTCGCCTTCCCACTGCTATTGAACTTCTGGAATGCAAGAAGTTTTGCCCGAAAAGAGCAAAAAGTTTACTCCAACTTGGAGTCCCCCAACTTGGAGTAAGTCTTTGATAGATCTGGTCGCCTTTGGGGTTGTACCATATTCTCCATCACCTTTGCCGCCTACTCCTCCTGAGTAGAAAGGCATACCATGTCGCCAACTCCTTAGTCGAGCACTCTGCATCAACCCAAGTCCCTTAATTTCGCTATCTGGATGAGAAGCACATCGACATCGGTCTTATGAAGTTTCTTGGCCTCGCCTCGTCTTGGTACTTGGAGTTTGCCTCTGCACTCTCCACCTCCTTGGCCCCTTTTACGACCAATGTTGTCCCTTCATGAGAGCAAGGGATCGATGACTTCACGGAAGTCCCGCATCTGTACCATGGCGCCAAGCCCATAGCACTACTATCCGTTACCTTGCATCTTCATCCCTTCCTTCGCGATCGGTAGATCTACCTGTGGCACCGTGGAGCTCCTCAGTCCACCTCCTCTCTAACCGACGCTTTTCTTTTAGGTAGTTGAGCCCGTTGGACTCATCGTCGCCTCGCCTTTCGACCACCGCCCGACACCACCGTGTCCTCCTAGCGATTCTCCTTGGTCGATGGAGACAGATCAACTCTCATGCATGGCCTCCGCCATCTTGTTGAGGCTCGTGTCGATTATGTTCTCCTTAGCTTCCTTGGTAGCAACGTTCGCTTACTCGGCCTTGTCCTTTGACTTGCGGGCTCCCTTGCGAATGTGAGCAGCAGTCCAACTCTCCAACTGCTCCGATTAATCAAGTCCCCTCCATGGGACTCACTGGTACTTGCAATCTGACTACTCCCTCGGTAGTACACAACACCCATATGCTGACGACCAAGGCTTTCATCTGATGCAAGCTTTGATGCATACATACGGAAGACCGCGTGACATTCACTCCTTGAATCCACCCTTCTTGTCGTTGCATTGTTCAAGTGGAGCTCCCAGCAGCTCGATCATTCACATGATCATGTCCCCTCCATGGGACTCACTGCACGTGCACTTGGACTTCTTCCTCGGTGGTATACAGCTCCCATATGTCGATGACTAAGGCTTTCGTCCAATGCAAGCTTTGATACACACACGAAGACCCGCCTCTGCGGTACTACGACATTCACTCCTTGAATCCATAGCCCTTCTTCTTGTTGTGTCATACACCAAAGTGGAGCTTCCAGTAACTCCTGATCATACCTCCCATGATTTTGTCCCTCACGGGACAAGATTGCCTGTATTGCATTGCCACGAACTATTCCACCACGATCCGCTGCACCATGTCGCCTCCTGGTGACATCTCCATTGCATACAGATTCTCGTGTGATGAACTCGGACTACGTCTTCTCCACGTGTGGCCTCTGCCAATACATCGTAGGGCCTCTGCCATCTCCGACTTTTAGTTCGCTCCCTTGGCAATTCCCCTTCGTCCCCCCCCACTCCTAGGTTACTCCTGGACGAAGCATAGCTCTAGGACAGTCCATCGCCTAGTAGCTCCTGAAGTCCCTTGACTTTGCTAGAGTTGGTGCACCATTGTCTGGATCTTGGGCCTCTATCCCCTACCAGCACAATCTTGCTATGCACCTCTTGTTCCTGACAACTTGAACAGCAACACTGTGGCATATTCTTCAAGAGTACCGCGTCCTCTTGCCCCGTACTAAGGTCTCATGATCCTAACTTTGCTTCCGCAAGTTGAATCACCTTAGTTACTCCATCAAATGCATCTCTAAGGTAGCTTGCATGTGCCTTGAAGCTCCCTTCATCTTTGGCACCATGCAAAATAAGTCTGTCCCATCAGAATAAAGAACCCATGGAACGACATGATCCCACTCTTGCCTCTATAAGAGTTCATGCCCTTGACCTCTGTCAAAGGAAAGCTCCTTGCCTCCGCTCCATGTTCCATCTTCTATGTCGACTCCCTTCATACGGCTTGGATACTTCACCGAGTTCCACCCAAGTCGCTCTGCTCCTCGATTTGCACTAAGTTGATAGTGGCCCTCACGTCCACCATTTTACGGGTCAGCCCTCTATTGAGTTCGATTTCTGCCTCGACTCTAAGTGTGCCTTTATATGATGTTGCCTTGGATTGCTCCCCACTTGATCTCGAAATGCATCTACCAATGCATTACCTCCTTCGAGATCATGCGACAACTCTTCGTCGCTCACTCGGTCCGTTGAGCTTTATGGAGATATAACCTTGAGAAACTCTTCCTCAATATGTGCAGTCTGTTACACATGATTCTCCCACTAGAGAACTAGGACTTATCCCTCCTGGATATCTGTCCTGCTGGAGCAACATTTCTCTTTACATACTTTCCACTGGAAGTTTCGGAGACCATCATCCCCTTTGGACTACTCCGTCTTGCTGAACTCAAGCTTTGTTCTGCCCCCACAAATGTACTTGCTAGATTGTAACCCTTCTCCAATACAGTCTCCACTGCACCCTTCAAGGTCTAGCAACATGCAGAACTTGTTGCACATTTCAGCCACCTACGGACATATCCTTTCCATGTTGAAGAGAAAGTTCTGATGCTCCATGGCGCCGAGTTCTAATTGCACCTTGGGATGGCCACGAATACTCTGTCATCCGTGTACAAGCCCTTGCATGAGTTTCGAATCCTTCGAGTTAGCAATTCCCCTCACCTCTGTGAGCTTTACATAACTCTTTCGGTCGTTACACAACACCTCCCACCTTGCACGGTCTCATCTTTCACCAAGCACCCTGCTTTGCCTTAAGCACCGTCAAGTTTGGTTGCCAACGTCGAGCTATAGGTCAAACTCAACCATCCCAATCTTTGTATGCTACGCATTCTTCTTCGCTTGCTTGTCCTCGTGGTGCCCCTCGCGCAAAGGGGTTGGCTATTCCTTGAATGCCAAACCAGGATGCCCGCTCCTCTGAGCGACTCCTTTCTCTACATCTCAATGTCCGTTGCCCCCAAACGGTTGCGCATGGCTGTCTTCCACAAAGCCTAGCTAGGTCCCCACATTTGTATGGCAAGTGTTTCTGCGTGTGCTTGTCCCGCGATACCACATTGTCACGGGCTTAGCTGATTTTGCCTAAGTCGTGCGGCACCCATGCGTGTCCGTCAAAAGTCAGCCCTCCCGAGATCTCCTAAAATCCCACGGACTTACAAAAGAGAAAACGGGCGGAAGAAGTAACTCCCACGGGATCCACAAGCAACGCTCAAGAAAAACACTTTATAAAGCCGAATACAAACTACACCCATGGACATTACAAACTCGAGAGGTTGCACACAAAGGATAATGGTCCACTACAGATCGATGTCCCCACAAGTGCTTATAAGACACACTTGTATTTACAAGCCAAACTTGGCCATAAAGTAAATCAAACTAGGGCTTCCAAGCCTACTGCAAGCCCGCTTCTTGTTGTACAAAATATGTACCTAAACCGAAGGACACGGACTAACACAAGCATTTCATCGAACACCTTGTTTATATTGTTGTCCGTGACAACCAGGTAGATGTAAGGTGACCTCCCTAACAGCAACTGTAGCAACTCTTGCTCCATTATCCATCTTGAGATCCATCTCATCTCTAGCCAATCTCCTAGGTTTGCCAGAACTTACAATGAATTATAGATATGATAAGCACTCCTAGTATCCAATACCCATATGTTATCATTAAAAATCTAACAAGTGAAAACTGATTATGAATATACCTGAAGCTTCTCCAAGCTTCTATTTCGCCTTCTCTACAAGGTAGTCCTTATAGTTCCTCTTCCCATACCCATCTTGGTTGTAATGGAAGTACTGTCCTTTATCCTTTCCTGGATATTTCTTGGCAGCCTTTGTCTTACCCGATCTTTATTTGCCCTTGCCCTTCTTAAGGGTCTTACTAGCATTTCTTTTTCCTATTAGTCTCAACAATATAGGGAACTGACTTCTCTTTCTTGATGGTACTCTCAGCTTCCCTCAACATATTGAGGAGCTCAGGTAGAGTCACTTTAAACTTGTTCATATTAGAGTTAATAATGAACTGTGAAAAAAAATCTCGTAGGGACTGAAGTATAACATTAATATACAGGTTATCCTTTAGGACTATCTTTATACTTTACAAAGTAAGTGATCTTATCCTCGCTTGTCCTTTCCTCCGGTGTAGGCACAATCGTGATAAGAACATTTATGATTTTCTCTTTCATGAGAACAATTCTCAAATTGCAAAGCTTTTAGACCAATGAGGTGGTTAGCATCAAGTATGTCATGAGTTTTACAAGCGACAAACAAGATATAGCATAAATAAATAACATGTAGACTTTGCAGAAAATATTAATTAAGATATTGACTTTTACCTTAATATACTCCCACTATTTTTCTAGTGAATCATGCGACACTCTCGATACATAAGATGGAAGTATCTAGTAGACTCTTAGTGGGGATCAGGATCTAATCGGTATCTTAGTGCCAAGTCGAGGGACTCAATCAATTACACTAAGCCTGAAAGGTAGACAACTCTTGTTAATCATAACTTCTTGTAATTTTTATAATGTTTGGCCTCTGAATCATCTTGGTCTTGATTGCTCGACCAACCGTGAAGTTTAGTTAAGTCATCACTATTATTATAGGATGAGTCTGATTCTATGGATATGCTCTTAACTGCTCAACTAAGTCATACTATGTCCTCAGGTCACCGGTGACATCTATATGCCGTAGGTAAGAACTCGATCATGTAGATATGTGAGCCTCGAGAGACTCAACCTATGTCGTGATTTAATATCTTCCTATAACGATGGAAGGCCACGTGGGTCAATCTTATTGCCTCATGCTTACCGACTTAATATTATTGAAGTAGGGTTTTTTGTTTTATACCGATCTCCTAATATGTCATGTCACACACATACATATTTAATATATATCTACATTACATGTAAATATATATATACATATATCTAGTAGGTTTATAACACATCATATATACAAGCCACATGGATAATCATGAGTCGTCACCTAATATAATTAAGCCCGAGCTAATGGACCTAATCATTCACAATAGAATCTTTGTGTGCATCGATGTATCTCCATGCCCTGTGATCGTTGATCTCATTATCATTGGTTCCATAGGATCCTCGTCGCATCACCATATGTCGTGATCTCTCACTATGGCATTATGGGTCCTGCTGTCACCTCCACGCTCCCACCGTGCCTCTCCATATAATTACAAATAATCATAAGCAGGTAGGCCCAATAATAAATGAGAAAAAAAGAGGCTCACAGGCCCTAATAATAATATAAATAATAATAATAATAACAATCACAATTATACATATCATAACACATGGCTCATGATCGTCCATTTGTATCATACATCATATGCACATTACATCACATGTATGATTACTAGATCTATAATAATCAATTAAACTATTTAATTAATTATTTTTTTGGAAATAAAGACATGCTCAGAATTTTCAGAATTATCAAGAGCATTTTCATAATTCTGTATAGGAGGACAGTTCTTAGAATTTTTAAAATTATTGAGAATATTTTTGGTATTCTGGGCATAGGATATACCATGAAATTTCTTATATTCCAAGGGGTAGTATCATCCTTTTCACAAAAGGATGCCCTAACCCTCTTGTCTCACCCTCACTGCGCCATTGCCGTTGCTGCCCCTCCGCAGGTGGTGGCTGCCATCGCCCACCAGCAACCGCCTTGCCAAGGGGTGGCCACCCGTGTGGTCGACGCCACCCTTCACGGTGGTGGTAGCCTCACGGTCACGCCCCTCCAAAATATCGACAATATTTAAAATTTTGTCACAACAACTAATCCAGGATCCAAACACACATTTTGAGGTCACTAAGAAAACATTCAGATCAAATTTTCACCTCTATAGTCTACAAATTCAACACCGTGCTCATAAACATACCACGCATCACTCGATAATTCATATAATCTGAACTCAACTCTTCAAAATAATAACCACACATAATCTCATAAGTGGGAAAATCTATGCAGTCACCAAAACAACGATTACCATAAATTCATATCATTACATGCATTTAACTTAACATTCCAAAATCCTATACATGAGAGATCCTTTATCTTACACAAAATCCACAGGTTTAGATTCATCGTCACATTTCATAAGATGCGGTAGCTTATACAACAAAAACACATATGCTAACAAAGATCGCCCAAAATCTTCTAAACTTTCCACCCACCCAATCTTAACAATTAAGCAAGCGATACGCTATCCTGAAAAATTTATCAACAAACGGGTGAGCATAAGGAGCTCAAAGTGACTAACATATCCATATCAAAATAATACAATTTCCAAAGAGATACAGTTGCAAAGTACAAGGCAGAATATACGATTTCGTAGACATAAAATTGTTAGGAGCAGAAACATAATTGTCTTTTTAATCTTACATATTTGGTTCCTGACAGATGGGGCATAGAGTAATTGGAGCATCTCAGTATCAAAGGAAACATATCGAAGCTTATCAGTGGCATACAAAATGTTACGAAGCATATCAACGGCATATGGAATATTTCGAAGCAAAATCATCAGTGAATGAAGCATTTCAGAGCATATCAAAAACAAATATCGTACAGAAGCTCAAACGTCGTCCTTGACGTCGCAATCATATTATTCTTATCCAGAGTATGAACAGAAACAACTCACCAAAACTCTGGATGTCATATCAAACATATAGAAGGTGTAGTGGAATCTCAGTCAGAATGTGATCCATCCATTTCTGAATGACCACCTGACAAATGTCTCCCACGTGGGAGCTCCATCCACCCACGTCTAGGTGAAGTCGGAAGGGCAGAGCATCGCAGCTCTAAGCACATACCCTTTACCATTTCGCAAAGGTCCGAATATCCCACAGAGCGGGACCCCACATAACGGGTAATAAGCACATACCCTTTACCATTTCTGGCAAAGGTCCAGACAATCCCACACACCAGAGTACAAGAGGGCAGTTTTAACAATAAGTAGCATATGTCGGAAACACACGCGGAACAACAAAACGTGCATGTGTCTTTTCGAGATAATACGAAACAAAGAACAAATCTCTCACAAATATATTCAGATTTGGAATGAAATGAAAACAAGAATGTACAGGGATTCCAAGCAATCATATTTAGCTCAATTCCAATAAGAAGGTTAGACGAATTCAAATATCCAAAGGAATAGAACAAAATACGCGAAATCGACCAAAGCTTGATTTCGGACAGATTTCCAGTGGCATAGCAAACAAATATTTCAGAATATCAATTATGCTCCAATACCCATAAGAAAGTTATGGTCGAACCCTATATCAATCTATATTTTGATGGAACAAATTTCGTATGAAACAGGGTTCCCAACATGGAGTTACTTTTGATTTGGTAACCCAAGGGCAAAAACACAATCACTGTTTTACAGAATTTATAGGGTCGGATTCAACAGATAATAGGGTAGGCAATTGAATTCCAAAATTTACAAACTATATGTCAAAAGAAAGATTTTCAAGTCTGGTTTATAGAGAATTAAGTTTTGTCTAAATCAGAGACTCCAACAGAGAGTTATATATAATTTAGTGACATACGGTTAGAAACTACAAACTCTATTTTACAGATTACATAGTATCAATTAAAACAAATGTTTTGACATGCTATTGAACTTCAAAGTTTTCAATTTTAGTGTCAAAAGAAAGATCTATCAGTCTAGATTCATATAAAATAAGTTTAACCTAAATCCAAAATCAGTACAATAATCTACAGCCAGAACAAGGCAGAAGGGTCAGGACTTTGATAATTTTCCAGATTCAGATCTTATAAGCAACAAGAGAGATTTCAGCTTTGCAGGTCTTGAATTCAGCAATTAATTTTGGAAAGCAAGGCAAAACAGCAAGGATAAAGTATCAGAAGGCAAAAAAATTCGGATAGAACACTTGCCTTTGATAATTTTGACCCTAAGTGAAAAGATTTGAGCAAGAACCCTTAAAGCCCCAAATCTTCTTCTTCTTCTTCTTCTTCTTTCTTTCTTTCTTTCTTTTTTTTTTTGAACAGATCACCCACGTAGCTGCCTTCTCTACTTCTTAAGAATGAAGGCAGAGAGGCTTAAACGGTGGAATTTGTCATTTTTTATATTTTGCAATTTAGTCCTTGTATTTAGTACATTTACGATTAGGTCCTCAGGGATTACATATAGGTCCTCAGATTTTTTTTTTTTTGTTTTGAACAGATTACCCAAATCTTACAAATAAGTACTTCTGATTCATACTCGATTTCCTTTGTTAATTTAAAATGAATGCTTACATTATCACTAGAAATTTATACGAAAATTCGGAAATGAGGGGTGTTACAGGTGCCCTATAGCCGGCCGCCCCTGTGGGCATCGCGTTGCAATCGCCATGCCCGTGGGCAACTCCCGCCCTTGCGGGCTGGCCGTAGTCGACTATGCCCATAGGCGGCTACTGGCGCTACAGGCTATTGCCTCTATGGGCAACAGCTTACGGGGGTCTAGCCGCCCGCTTGTAGGGAGCCTTAGCCATAGCCAACTGCCCCTGCAATTGGCCTGGCCGTGGGTGGCAGCCCCTGCAAGGGGCCTAGCTATGGTCGACCACCCCTACAAGGTGTCTAGCCCTGGCTGGTCACCCCTCCTCACTACGTTCACTGTAAAAATGCAACAAGAATGTGTAGAATGATTCTACGCAAGTCAATCTCATCACACATAATTTAAAACTAATCTTTCGCACAAAAACCTTGGCTATGATACCACTATTGGGAAACCTTAGCAAGAGCATCACATTATTAGTGGAAATCAAAATAAAATAGGTTTCCCATGTAGATCAAGTCATCGTGAAAAGATTGGGTCGTGAGAATGCTGCAAAAATTGAAAAACTATATCATATGATAGGTTTTTTACCTAACAAATCTCCTCCAATCTAATCTTACAACTCTTGTAAAGAGAAGGAGGTGAATAGGAGGGGGAGGCCAAGGCTACAACCTATCAACCATGAGTCTCCCCTCCTATTTATAGAGATCCACTAAAAACCCTAGGGCTCCTACCGTAGTGGGTATTGGATCTTTATCTAATTACCCACTAATATTACATTATTGGATATCTATCCAATAATCTCCTTAGGGCTCTAATTAGGCCTTAAGCAATGAGCCCATCAGCATAAGATCTCATTTAATGAGAATAGGGGCTAATTGGATCTCCTTCTAATCCTCTATTCGCTGAAGCATCCATTATATGTGTGTGACCCTCTAGGCCCGATACCGAGCTGGTCGTGAGTCATCCCTATTAGAACTCCTTATGATATAGTGAATTATTGTTTCTATAATAATTCACTCGACTCATCGACTATAGATGTACTAGGCCACTATGCCATAGTCCCCAAACTGTACAGGGGATCAAATCAATCAGATCGTCCTATCCACAGTTACCGTGTATCTATAATTCATCATCCAACTAATATCCCAAAGACCGTATATTGGACATGGTACTGTCAGGTCACATACGGAATAAGTTTGTCTTGCTCCAATTGGATTCTACTGGAGAACTCTTTCTCTCTTAATCCGAATGACCCTAGCTAAGGATTTGTTTGAGCAAGCACATATGAGATATTCCTCTCATGATACTAAGAGTGGATGATCCTCTATTTATACTCAATTGCCTTCGTAAGGTTGGTTACCAATCCTGATAACTAATTATACTATATCTGAAACTTTCCAAACCTATATGTCTAGCGTCAAAGAAAGGAGTACTGATAGAACCCCAAAAGGAGCTCTATAGATTTTGATCCTTGAGGGGGATCAACCCTTGGAACACTGTAGAAGTTCCTCCCTCCTATACTCGGCACAAGGCTGAAATAAAATTTATGATTGCTTAATTCAGGAGGGGGGGCGGCTACATCTTTAAATATGGATCAAAATCCTAGCCTAAGGGGGTGCTTGCCTAAGTAAAATTACTCCTTTGCCCCTCTTATAGCTGACCTGTCTTGATAGGAATAAGGGGCGCTAAGTTGGCTCTATAGCTGACCTAAGCAGGGGAAACCCTAGTTGACCAACCTGATAAGGGGGGCGGTGGCTACTAAGCCCTAAGGGCTAATCTAAACCCTAGCCATATTCCTTTATAAGATAGGAGTGACTTTATTATAATATAACAGGATTTTTATTGGCTAGTACTAAGATGATTAGGACTCAACCCTACTGTTGTCTTATCAAGTCCGCCCTCTTTAAATCAGTCTTGTCCTCAAGGTTGAGGGTCCATAAACTTTGGAAACTGGGTCTTCAGCTCCTCATCAGCTTGGGTGTCAGTCGAAAGAATTTGAACTGAGCTGTCGTCTTTAAATTTCCATTTGAAGTGGGATACGTGGAGGATCAATTGTAATTTTGATCTAGTGCATAGATCTGACCTCCATGTTAGGGCCCCAATGTGATCCCCAATTTTGCAAGACCCAAAAAAATAGGGAGACCACTTCATTAAGGTTTGAGTTTCCTACTGATCTGGCTGGAGGTGTAGGAAAACTCGATCTTCAATTTCTCGTCCATTCTGAAGTTTGTCGGGAGGCTATTTCTTCTTTGCATGTGTTGCTATATGGTTAGTCTTTAGTGATAGCCAATCTTTCTTCTGGAGTGGTGACTATCCTCTGGTATGGTTTAGGATGATGAGAGCCCAATCTAGCGTGAGTATCGATTGCAATTCTTCTAGTTTTACTCTTCTTCGTGTTATGGACCTGTATCTAGCCATATTTTAAATTTAGTAGTAATTAGTATCCTTGTAAAAACCTCATGTGGAGTGTGGGGGAAGCCTTAGTATAAATTAGGAGTTGACCATCTTACATAAGAATAGCCCCAATTCCAACTCCTGATGTATCGGCCTTAATAGCAAAAGTGCAACTGAAATCAGACAATGCTAGGACTGACGTAGTCGTCATGGCTATCTTGAGTCATTCGAAGGCTGCAGAGATAGTATCTGACCACAAGGCATCTTTCTTTAGTAAGGATATGAGTGGGGCACTGATCTTGCATAATCTTTTATGAATTTTTGGTAGTAGCCCATGAGTCCAAGGAAACCACGTAGTGATATTACGTTTGTAGGTCTCGACCATCCTTGCATTGCCTCGATCTTTGTCGGGTCTATCGCCACTCCATCCTCGGATACAATGTGCCCAAGATACTCCACTTTACACTGTAAGAAGCTGTACTTTGATTGTTTAATATAAAGAGAATTTTCTCAAAGAATCATTATAATAGTTCGTAAGTGCCAAAAATATATATAAAGCGTAAGGCTATTAATGAGAATATCATCAAAGAACACTAATCTGAACTTGCATAGAAAAATATAGAAGATGTCATTCATCAGGCTTTGAAAAGTAAAAGGAGCATTCATAAGTCTGAAAGGCATTACTAGAAACTCGTAGTGGTTGTTATGCGTGCGGAATGCAATTTTTGGAACATCTTCAATGTATACCCGAATCTGATGATAATCGGAATGGAGATCCAATTTAGTGAAGACTCAAGCTCCTTTTAATTCATCCAAGAGCTTATATACGATTGGTATAGGATATTTTTCCTTAACGGAGATAGCATTCAAGGCCCGACAATCAATGCACATTCGCCATATACCGTCCTTGAGCACTAGCAACACCGGTGAAGAATAAGGGTTGTAACTTGGTCGAATCATCCCGGTGTCAAGCATCTCTTTAACGATATTCTCAATCTCATCCTTGTGCAAGTGAGGGTAGTGCTATAGACGTAAATTTTTTGGAGATTTGCCCGATAGAATAGGAATGCAGTGGTCATATGGTCGGTTAGAGAGCAACTCGTGCAGCTCCACGAAAACATCGATGAATCGACCAGCAAGAGGGCAAGCTTAGGATATGAGTTTTGTATGTTCTCCCCCTTAGATGGCTGCTGGATATGCATAAAAAATCCACCATGTGCTTTGTGTAAAACTTTATCCATTCGTTTCGATGAAATAACAAAAATTTGGCTCCCGTGCTTGCTTCATAACGTGACCTGTCTCCCTTTGCAATAAAATTTCATGATTAATTTTGAAAAATTCTAAGAGATATCTCTTAGTGTTATGAGTCATTCGATCCCATGTATGGCTTCATAATTATCAATGGGTAGGAGGAAGAAATTAGATACCACTTCTTGGTCTTGGAGGAGTAGTTTAACCCGTGGGCATCGTTGGTCGCAATTGAAAATTCGACCGTCGGTGACCTTTACGTCAAACTTGTTGCATCCTTCAATTTGAATGCTAAACATACAACAATTACTATTGAGGAAGTTATTTGTGCTGCTTGTGTCGATGAGAATAGTGATGGGTTGCTATTTTAGAAGTCCTCCAACCTTTATCGTCTACGGGTTGGAGTAGCCGACTAATGCATGCATTGCATAGTTGGCTGATTGGGACTCTTCATCCATAGCTTCTTCTTCAGGTTCAAGGGCTTCTTTAGATGTTTCATTGTCCTCATTCTCCACTAGTTCAATCACAAGGAGCTGGCACTTTTTGTAGTGATGTTCGCGGCTCCATGGTTCATTGTAATGCCAACACAACCCCTTGGCCGATCGTTCACGAAGCTTGTCTCTTGTCAACTGTTTTAGTGCGGGGGCTTGGATGGTAGTAGAGGGGGCAATAGGCCTCAGCATGGCTGGTCAGGGAGTGACCCTTGTCCTTTATGCCTCTTGGTTTAATCGTTCTTCTTAAATATGTGCAAAGGAGATCACTGCTATAAGAGTGTACGATTGTTAGGTCTTTACTTCTCCTTGAATCTCCGGCTTTAGGCCCTCAATGAAAGTTCCTAAAAGTTGTTGTTTAGACTAATCCATAGTTTGATTAGATAAATGTTCAAACCTTATTTGGTATTCTTGTATTATGGGGGTTTGACGAATTTTTGCTAATTGTCCGTCGATGTTGTCGAAATCGGTTAGTCCAAAGCGGTTCAGTAGTCCTTCCTTGAATCGCTGCCAAGAGAGTTCTCCACGGGTGTCCTCAAACTAATTAAACCACTATATAGCATCTCCCTCAAGGTGGATGGCAGCAATCTTCGCGTGCGAGATCCACTAGATCTGGTCTCCTTCTTCCTATCTAGGGAAGTCAACCTTCATGCATGGGTTGTTGAGATCAGAGGTGATGTGGCCCCATTCTTGAGGATCATCTCGCTGATCTAAAGTTTCTCTATGTTGTGATTTCCTCGGGCTCGACGATCGGCCAATGCTGAATTCGACGAAAAGGGATCGCATCTTCTCTTCCATGCAATTTTCAAAGGCTTTAAGCTTTGCATCGATAGCCTCCTCCGATGCCATAATATACACCTCAAGATCTGTAATATTGAGATCCTTTTTCTGTTGTCAGGTTAGTGGCAAAGGGGGTGGATGGTTGGAAGGTGAATCGGTTTGGATGGGAGTAGGCTACGATTTAGGGTAGATTTGGGTGGCTGTTTGGGTTCAGTTTAGGATAAGGTTTGGAAGAGTTTTTGGTGAGGATGTTAGGGTTTTGAAATGAGAAAAAGAGAGTCTAAATCTCACAAAAAATAGCACTCAAATCTGATAGAATTCGATGAAAAAAGGTGCTACGATGTACTGTCCTCCTGAACCAATTTTACGTTAGAGAAATGATGACTTCTTGATATAAATTCGAAAGAAAAGTTCAAGAAAATTATGGAAAAACCCTTGGTTCAGATGTTGTTAATACCAATAAAATGTTTGACAAAATTTTGGTTGTATAACAGTAGGAAAATTAGGCAAAAGACGAAAGGTAGATCATTCATCATAAAAATTTTAGAACTACGTGATGGTGAAAAATTACACAAGAAAACCGGTTCCAGAAGAATTTTTTTTCCAAAAATCAATCTCAGATGAAAGTAAAATTGATCTTTGGAATTGTCTAAAAATTTTGGCCAAAAAGGATGAACAAAAGTTTGGTTTCAAGAGACCAATAGACGGAAGGCAGATTCTGCATTATAAAATTTTAGTACTGTGCAATGAAGAATCGCAGCACTATAAGTCCTTATTGAGAAAGAGGCTTTTCACGAGATTAGTCTTATATGAAAGCTAAGATGATATATGAAATTATATAAAAGTTTTAGCCAAAAAAGATGATTAAAAGATTAGTTTCAAGAAGCAATAATCGACTGAAAATTTTTGTAGCGTTTCACCTTCGCAATGATGATAAAGTTTACGACGATAAAATTTTGCAGTAAGGAAACTTTGAAAAAACTTCTCCCATATATAGGATAGAGGAATAATAGTAACAAGAAGCGCGGGCTTGGAGTTTTTACTAGATCTTTTGATGTTGATGCAGAGGAAGGTAGTAGATTGATAGAACTGCGGCTTGGTGGGCGACGGTGGAGGCGATGTCAAAAGTAATTATGGGAATTGCTTGGGAAGATGGAGGTGGCTGAGATGGCTACAGGGCAGTAGGAATGTAGCTTTGATACCAAATAATAGAACTCCAAAAGGAGCTCTATAGATTTTGATCCTTAAGAGAGATCAAACCTTGGAACGCTGTAGAGGTTCCTCCCTCCTAGACGTGGCTACATCTTTAGATAGGGATCAAAACCCTAGCCCAAGGGGGTGCTTACCTAAGTAAAATTACTCTTTTACCCCTTCTATAGTCGACTTGCCTTAATAAGAACAAGGGGCAACTAAGTTGGCTCTATAGCTAAGTAGGGGGAAACCTTAGCTGACCAAGCCAGTAAGGGGGGCGGCAGCTACTAAGCCCTAAGGGCTAATCTAAACCTTAGCCATATTCCTTTATAAGATAGGAGTGGCTTTATTACAATCTAACAGGGTATTTATTGGCTAGTACTAAGATGATTAGGACTCAACCCTGTTCGAGTCCTATCAAGTACTCATACAAGGCATCCTTAGTGTCTCAAGTCAAAGGACCAGATACACAACTAGGACTATAGAATTGTTGTTTGACATTAAATATCATCAACCATATAGTATTCCATAAGCGGATCAATTAGTGAACCTATTCTCAAATGAGCACCTGTACTATATCCTTAATGTCTCTACACAAGTGGCTATGAGACCAGCTGCTTTTATCATATGGACGGGTATATAGTACACTAGTCTGTCTGATTATCTCGATGTCCCTCTTGCATAACCTATGATCGAGATTATTTACGATTTGTGTGTAAAGGTGAATCGATCTCATTATCATGATCTCATCACGATCTGATTCCCGTTGCACAAAACTAAGGACATCATAATATATATGCTATAAAAAATATAATGTGAGAATATGTCAATATTAATCCTAAGTAAAAAGATCGCATAACGTGTCCAACGTGCCATCACTCACATGATTGGCTTGTAGGGCACCTATAACTAGCAAGTGGTCCCTTCTAATATTGAGGCAATGCAAAGCTAGTTGACCCCGAAAAACATAAAATTGCTACGTGATTTTCTCAGTTTGATGGGCTACTACCATAAATTTGTCAAAGACTACGGAAAGATCAGTGCACCTCTTACATTCTTAGTGAAAAAAGATGCTTTCCAATGGTCAAACAAAGCCTCCGCTGCCTTCAATGAACTCAAGGCAGCCATGACTACCCGACGTCAGCAAAACTTTTGTCATTAAAGCTAATGCCTCCGGAGTTGGGATTGGTGTTGTTCTCATACAAGATGGTCACCCCCTCACTTACACCAACAAGGCATTATCTCCTTCCTATCTAAAAATGACTATTTACAACAAGAAGATGCTAGCAATTGTGCATGCGATGGCAAAGTGGAGAGCGTACTTGAATGGATGACACTTTCAAATCAAGACCAACCATAAGAGCCTTAAATTTTTTTTAGAGCAAAAAATATCCTCCCTTGAATAACAAAAATGGGTAACAAATCTTCTTGGGTATGATTACGAAATAACTTACAAAAAGGGAATGAAAATATTATTGCAGATACACTTTCACGACTAGCCAAGCAAGCTGAATTTTCGTTCGTCTCCCTTCCAACCAGTGATTTTCTTAAGGACAATAGGAAGGAAATGAGAGATGATCTAGAGACTAGCAAGATCATAAGAAAATTAGAGGAAGAACCAAGCTCTATGGCTCATTACAGTTAGAATTCAAAAGACTTGCACTATAAGGAATGCATTGTGCTTTTGTCGAATTCTACTTGCATAAAAACTATTCTTTAAGAGATGCATTTCACACCAGCGATGGGGCACTCCAGGTTCCTTAGAATCTATAAGAGAATTCATTAAAAATTTTATTAGGTAGGGATGAAAAATATTATTGCTGAATTTGTAGCGTAATGTGATGTATGTAATGGCATAAAGGCGAGATAGTGGCAAGCCCTAGAAAGCTACGACCTTTACCCATCCCGGATTCGAGATAGACCGATATATCAATGAACTTCATCAAAGGGCTATGCTCATCACAAGGAAAAGCCTAGGAAAGGATGAAACAATAGTATGATCAACACAAAAGTGAGAGAGAATTTTCAATGGGAGATTAGGTTTTTCTTCGGCTCTAACTATGCAAGCAAACATTGGTCCCGACCAGAGCATCCATGAAGATTTCACCATGGTTCTATGGACCCTACCAGATCTTGGAGCATATTGGAGTAGTGGCATATAGATTGGACTTACTCTTAGTTCCCAGATTTACCCAGTTTTCCATGTGTCATGCTTAAAGCCCAAGTTGGGGCAAAATGAGACGGCTCAGAACCACTTGTTGAATATTACAACCCAAGGAGAACTCCAGAACTAGCCGAGTGCCATCATTGGTCGACGAATCATAACTCGACGATGATGATCCACTACTGAGCTGCTAATAAAATGGGCAAATCTACCTGTATAAGATGCCACTTGAGAGGATTAAGACCACTTGAAGATCAACTTCCCATAGCTCATAGAGTGTCAGCCTCAAGGACAAGGCTGATTTGAAGAGAGCGAGTCTATTAGGACTCTAGCTAATATGGTCCTAATTTTATAATTTATTAAGCATACATGTAAATCCTCTTTAGTCGGCCCCTATTAATTGATAAAGGGGCTGGTTAGGTTAGGGTATTTAGATGAGACATTGGGCACGTGTAAACCCTAGATAGCCACCCCTTACTTTAGTTAAAGGGGGTCAGTTAAGGTAGGGTAGAGTTAGAAGTGGGTTAGGAGTTGCTTCTTAGAGTTGGAGTAGGAGTTGTTAGAAGTAGGAGTCTTAAGTAGGAGTCCTATTAGGAGTTAGGGTTTAGAAGCCCTATAAATAGCCTTGTAATTAGCCTCTTTTCATTATCAATAAATTAATATTATTTTTAGTCTTTGTGTAGAAAACCAAGGAGGGAGGAACCCCTATAGAGTTCCAAGGAGACCGATCCCCTATAGAGATCACCCCAAGCTTAGAATCCACAACAGTTCTAACAAAGATTACACAGGATATTTCTCTCATGATACTAAAACTGGAAGTGATAGAATCCTAGAAGGAGCTATATAAATTTTGATCCTTGAGGGGGATCGACCCTTGGAACGCTATAGGGGTTCCTCCCTCCTAGACTCGGCACAAAGGCTGAATTAAAAATGATAATTACTTAATTCAAGAGAGGGGATGGCTACATCATTATATAGGGATCAAAACCCTAGCCTAAGGGGGTGCTTGCCTTTGTAAAATTATTCCTTTGCCCCTCCTATAGCTAAGATGCCTTAATAGGAATAAGGGGCGACTAGGTTGGCTCTATAACCGACCTAAGCAGGGGGAAACTCTAGCCAACCAACCCAGTAAGGGGGCGACGACCACTAAGCCTTAAGGCTAATCTAAACCTAGCCATACTCCTTTATAAGATAGGAGTGGCTTTATTATAATCTAATAGGATTTTATTGACTACTTCTATGGAGATTAGAACTCAATCCTGCTGGAGTCCTATCAAACCCGTCCTCTTAAAATCAGTCTTGTCCTCAAGGCTAAATTTTCATAAACTTAGGGAACCGGGTCTTCACCTACTCATCAGTTTAGGGGTCAGTTGAAAGAACTTGAGCTGAGTCATCGTCTTTAAATTTTCATTTGAGGTGGGATACTTAGAGGATTAACTGTAATTTTGATCTGGTGTACGAATCTGATCTCCAGGTTGGGGCCCCAATATGATCCCTAATTTTGCAAGGCCCAAAGAAATAGGGAGACCACTTTCTTGAGGCTTGAATTTCATGCTGGTGGAGCTAGAGATGAAGGGGGACTTGATCTTTCTCAGGAAACTTTTTTCTGCTCCAGCGTTTGTCAAGGGAAAGTTTCTTCCTTGCATAGGCTGCCACATGGTTAGTCTTTAGTGATAGTCAATCTTTCTTCTGGAATTGTGACTGCTCTCTAGTATGGTTCAGGATAATGAGAGTCCAATCTGGCATGAGCATGGATTACAATTCTTCTACTTTAACTCCTCTTTCGTGCCATGGACCTATATCCAACTATATTTTAAATTGGTAGTAATTAGTATCTCTTGTAAAAACCTCGTATGAAGTGTGGGGGAAGCCTCAGTGTAAATTAGGAGTCGACCATCTTGCATAAGAGTAGCCCAATTCTAACTCCTGACGCATCAAGCTCAATGACCAAAGTGCAATCGAAATCGGGCAGCGCTAGGATCGACGTCATCATCATGGATGCCTTAAGTTGTTCGAAGGCTGCGGAGGCTTTATCCATTTATCCAACCACAAGGAGTCTTTCTTTAGTAAGGATGTGAGCGGGGCACTAATCTTGCTATAATCTTTCACAAAATTTTGGTAGTAGCCCGTGAGTCCAAGGAAACCACGTAATAATTATACGTTTGTAGGTCTCAGCAATCCTTGGATTACCTCGATCTTTGTTGGGTCCACCGCCACTCCATCCTCTAATATAATGTGCCTAAGATACTCTAATTTATACTATAAGAAGCTGCATTTTGACTATTTAACATAAGGAGTATTCTCCCGAATAATTGTTAAAACAGTTCGTAATTGCTGAAAATACATATTAAGCATAGGGCTATAAATGATAATATCATCAAAGAATACAAATACGAACATACGTAGAAAACTCTAAATGATGTCATTCATCGGGCTTTAGAAATTAGAAGTAGAATTCATAAGTCCAAAAGGCATTACCAGAAACTCGTAGTGACCATTATGTGTGCGGAATACAATTTTCAGAATATCTTCAGTGCATATCCGAATCTGATGGTATTCAGATCGGAGATCCAATTTAGTGAGAACTCGGGCTCTTTTTAATTCATCCAAGAGTTCATCTACGAATGGGATAGGATATTTATCCTTGACGGTGATGGCATTTAGAGCTCGGTAGTCAATGCACATCCGCTATGTACCATCTTTCTTGCACACTAGCAACACCGGTGAGGAGTAAAGGCTGCAGCTCGGTCGAATCACCCCGGTGTCAAGCATCTCTTTAACAATATTCTCGATCTCATCCTTTTGCAAATAAGGATGGTGGTATGATCATAAAATTGCTAGTGGCTTGCCTGGTAAAATAGGAATGTAGTGGTCATGTGGTCGGTTAGCGGGCAGCTAGCACGGCTCCAAGAAAATATCCACGAATTCATTCAGGCAAAGGGCAAGCTTAGGATATGAGTTTTGTACTTTTTCCCCTATAGATGGCTACTGAATATGCATCAAGAATCCACTATGTGCTTTGTGTAAAACTTTCTCCATTTGTTGTGACGAAACGGTGAAAATTTGGCTCTCGCGCTTGCCTCATAACGTGACCTGTCTCCCTTTACAATAAAATTTCATGATTAATTTAGAAAAATTTCAGGAGATATCACCTAGTGCTGTGAGCCATTCAATCCCGAGTACAGCTTCATAATCATTGATGGGTAGGAGGAAGAAATCAACTACCACTTTTTCGTCTTGGAGGAGTAGTTTCACCCACGGGCACCGTTATTGCAATTAAAGATTCGACCGTCGGTGACCTTTACATCAAACTTGTTACAACCTTCGATTTGAAGCACCAAATGTGCAGCAACCCTACTATTGAGGAAGTTATTAGTGCTGCCCGTGTCGATGAGAATAGTGATGAGTTGTCATTTTAGAAGTCCTCCAACTTTCATCATCTGCGGGTTGGAATAGCCGGCCAATGTGTGTATTGTGTTGTTGGTTGGTTGGGACTCTTCCTCCATGGCTTCTTCTTTACATTCAAGGGCTTCTTTAGATGTTTCATTATCCTCATCCTTCGCTGGTTTAGTCATGAGGAGCTGGCCCTTTTTGCATTGATGTTCATGGCTCCACAGTTCGTTGCAATACCAACACAACTCCATAGCCGATCGTTCGCGAAACTCGTCTCTTGTCAACTTTTTAGTGCAGGGGCTTGGATAGCAGTAGAGGGGCAATATACCTCAGCATGGCTAGTCGGGGAGCAACCATAAGGCAGATTGATGGATTTGCGGCTTAGTGGGTGACGATGGAGGCGACGTCAAAAGCAATTATAGGAATTGCTTGGGAAGGTGGAGATGGCTGAGATGGCTACAGAGCAACAGGAACGTGACTTTGATACCAGATGATAAGACCCCAGAAGCAGCCTTATAGATTTTGATCACTAAGGGGGATCAACCCTTGGAACGCTATAGGGGTTCCTCCTTCCTAGACTCGGCACAAAGGCTGAATAAAAGATGATAATTGCTTGAGGGGGGGGGGGGGGGGGGGGGTGACTACATATTTAAATAGAGATCAAAACTCTAGCCTAAGGGGGTGCTGACCTAAGTAGAATTACCCCTTTGCCCGTCCTATAGCCGATCTGCCTTAATAGGAACAGGGGGCGACTAAGTTGGCTCTATAGCCGACCTAAGCAAGGAGAAACCCTAGCCGACCAACCCAATAAGGGGGGTGACGGCTACTAAGTCCTAAGGGCTAATCTAAACCCTAACTATACTCCTTTATAAGATATGAGTGACTTTATTACAATCTAATAGGGTTTTTATTGACTAGTACTAAGATAATTAGGACTCAACCCTACTGGAGTCCTGTTAGTTAGACTCCTTACTTTCCTTAATAGGGGTCGACTAGATAGGATTTATTTAAATGCCCTTAGATTTTATATGATTGCCCTATTTAATGAAACTAAATAGGACTCTCCTAGCTAGAGTCTTAATAGTGTCTTAAGTCTAAGAACCAGACACATAACTGGGACTACGAAATCACTGTCTGACGTTAGGTATCATTAACTATATAATATTCTATAAGTGGATCAATCAGTGAACTCATTCTCTAATGAGCACCTCTATTGTACCCTTAGTGTCCCCACACAAGTGGCTGTCAAACTAGTCAACTCCATCGTTTGGATGGATATAGAGTATACCGATCTATCTGGTTATCTCGATATCCCTCTTGAGTAACCTATGACCAGGATTATTTATGATCTATATTTAATGGTGAGTCGATCTCATTATTATGATCTCATCACAATCTGATTCCCATTGCACAAAACTAAAGACATCATTATATATATATATATATATATATATATATTCAGTAACTAATATAATATTATAATATATCAATAATAATTATAGGTAAAAAGATCATGCAGCGTACCACACGTGCCATCACTCACGTGAATGGCTTGCAAGACACCAAGGTAGGATGTACTATGGTTTTGGTGGCTCTTTATAAATAGGAGGCAGTGGCGGCTATTATATGATAGGCTGCACCTTCGGCCACCCCTTCCTATCCTCCTCCTCTCCCTCTCTATCTCAGTCAATCATCCCCTCTCTTACGTAGAGGGTAACGGAGAAGATAGAGGATCTTCTTTCATGTTTGTTGTGAGAAGTTGCATAAGAGTTACAAGATTTGGGTCTACGAGTAGAGGAGCATCACTACGATGATCTATCATGTGGATACCGCTAGAGAGGAGTATGTTTGACCTTCTTCATCTTCTCTATCTAGATCTAGATTTTAAAGGATATACGATCTTCCTAGGTAGTCAATCTCTCATGTATTGCGGTTTTTGGTTTTATAGATTTTTCGCACACCAATCTTTACATGATGATTTAATATATGTGGGAAACCATTTTTATTTTGTTCTTCCATTACGTATGTGATGCTCCCACTATGTTTCCCAACAATAATCTCTCAAATTAAGTGAAACCTCCTTAGAACATGCTTAGAATTTTGATGAGACTTGAGTTCCTTTGCTTGAGTGATCCCTCCATTATTATTGTAGTATATGAGAATTGACTCCACACTGCTCAATATGACTCCCAAATCTCTGATGAACTTTTTCATCCACACCCCTTCTTTGCTGCTTCTGTTGTAGCTATATATTCTGGCTCTGTGGTTGACTCAAAAGTAGTATCTTGCTTGGAACTCTTCTAGCTTAGTGCTTATCCATTCAGGGTGAGAACATACCTTAAGTTTGACTTGCTATCATCAATGTTGAACTATAAACTTGAGTCCATGTAGCTCTCAACCTAGAGGCTATCTTCTCCATATACTAGTAAAAGATCCTTAGTCCTTCTCAAGTACTTAAGGATACACTTTACTATCTTCTAGTGTTCCAAACCTGGATCCACCTAATACTTGCTCGTGACACTTAGAGCATCAGTCATAGTATAGCATACATGATAGATCCCATCGCTGGGGCATAGGGTATCTTATCCATGTCTATCTTTTCTTCTAGAGTCTTTTAGGATATACTCCTGGAAAGTGATATTCGATGTCTCATCGGTATGAGACATCTCTTGAAGTTCTTTATACCAAACCTTTTAATAATGGAGTCTATATATCTAAATTGGGACAAGCTAAGCATCCTCCTGGATCTATCCCTATAGATCTGGATCCCCAAAATATAGGATGCTTCCCTTAAGTCCTTCATGGAGAAGTTTCTAGATAGCCAAGCCTTTATTGTGGAGAGTAATCCTACATCATTCCCAATTATTAGGATGTCATCCATATATAATATCAAAATGGTACTAGCAGCCCCACTTACCTTCATATACACACAAGACTCGTTTTCATTCTTATATTCCAACTTTGAGAAGCTTGTTGCAATCCATAAATGGATCTGAGCAATCTACATCTTTTATCTAGATTCTCTTTGGATACGAATCCCTCTAGCTATGTCATATACACCTCCTCCTCGAGATTCCTATTGAGAAATATGATTTTCATATTCATTTGTCATATCACATAAACATAAGGCGCTGTAATAGCCAAAAGAACTCTGATGGACCTTAGCATGGCTACAGGTGAGAAGGTTTCATCATAGTCAACTCCTTGCCTTTGACAATATCCTTTAGCCACTAGACTTGCCTTATAGGTCTCCACCTTTCTATCTACTCTAATCTTCTTCTTGAAGATTCATTTGCAGCCGGTGGGTATGATACCCTTAGGTGCATCCACAAGGTTCTATACCTTTGGATTACATGGAATCAATCTCAGAATTCATGGCTTCTTGCCACTTCCTGGAGTCTATACTCACAATAGCCTTCTCGTAGGTCTGAGGATCAATATCCTAAAAATCCTCTCCACTGATATATCCCACATATCTATCAGAAGATTGAGATACTCTACTAGACTCACGTAAAGTTGGAACTTGTGTGCTAGGTTCCTAAACAAATTCAGGCTCTAGGATGGTGCTTGAACTAGGTTCTCCAACATCGCTTAACTCTATCTCACTCCCACTATTTCCACCAAGAATGTGTTCCTTCACAAGGAACACAACTCTTTTAACAATGAAGACCTTTTGGTCCTCGGGATGATAGAAATAATATCATAAAGTCTCCTTAAGGTATCTCATGAACGTGCACCATTTTGTCCTTGATTCTAGCTTATCGGAGTTGTGTCTTTTACTATGGGTAAGATAGCGTCAAATCTTAATGACCTTAAGATCGAGTTTTTTTTCTTTCCATATCTCATATAGTGTAGACACCACCGATTTTGATAGAACTCTATTCATAAGGTAAGTTACGATGTTTAGGGTATATCCCCATAATAAGACAGGTAGGTCAGTGAAACTCATCATGGATCACTGATAGAATCTCAGATGGAGCTCTATAGATTTTGACTCTTAAGGGGGATCAACCCTTGGAACATTATAGGGGTTCCTTCCTCCTAAATTCGGCACAAGGCTGAAATAAAATTAATAATTGCTTGATTTAGGGGGGGGAGGGGGGGCGGCTACATCTTTAAATAGGGATCAAAACCCTAACCTAAGAGGGTGTTTGCCTAAGTAGAAGTACCCCTTTGCCCCTTCTATAACCAACCTACTTTAATAGGAACAGGAGGTGGCTAAGTAGCTCTATAGCTGACCTAAGTAGGGGGAAACCTTGTAAGGGGTGTGGTGGCTACTAAGCCGTAAAGGCTAATCTAGACCTTAGCCATACTTCTTTATAAGATAGAAGTGGCTTTATTACAATCTAATATGGTTTTTATTAACTAGTACTAAGATGATTAGGAGTCAACCTTGCTGGAGTCCTATCAAATTCGTCCTCTTCAGATCAGCCTTGTCCTCAAGGCTGAGGGTCCATAAACTCTAGAAACTGGATCTTCAACTCCTCATGTGACTCTCATGCTATCATAAACTAAACTTTGGCCTCCTCATCAGCTGGGGTGTTAGTTGGAAGGATTGGGCTGAGTCATATTCTTTAAATTTCCATTTGAGGTGGGATACCTGGCGAATCAACTGTAATCTTGATCTAGTGCGCGAATTTAATCTCCAGGTTAGGGCCTCAATATGATCCTCAATTTTGGAAGGCCTAAAGAAATAGGGAGACCACTTCATTAAGGGTTGAGTTTCCTGCTGATCAGGCTGGAGGTGTAGAAAAATTTAATCTTCAATTTTTGGTCCATTCTAAACTTTGTCGGGAGGCCGTTTCTTCTTTGCATGTGCTACCAATTTTGGTCCATTCTAAATTAGGAGTCGACCATCTTGTATAAGAATAGCCTCAATTCCAACTCCTGATGCATCAGCCTTAATGACAAAAGTACAACTGAAATCGAGCAGCGCTAGGACTGACGTCATCGTGATGGCTACCTTGAGTCATTTGAAGGCTGCAGAGGCTTTATTCGACCACCAGAAGGAGTCTTTCTTCAGTAAGGATGTGAGCGGGGCACTAATCTTGCCATAAGCTTACACAAAATTTTAGTAGTAGCCCGTGAGTCCCAGGAAATCATATAGTGATTGTACTTTTGTAGGTCTTAACCATCCTTGCATTGCCTCGATCTTTATCAGGTTCACCGCCACTCCAACCTCTGATATAATATGCCCAAGATACTCTACTTTACATTGTAAGAAGCCGCACTTTGACTATTTAATATAAGGAGCATTCTCCAAAAGAATCGTTAGAACAGTTCGTAAGTGCTGAAAATGTATATCATGCATAGTGCTATAAATAAGAATATCATCAAAGAATACCAATATAAACTTGCGTAGAAAATTTTGGAAGATGTCATTCATCAAGCTTTAGAAATTAGAAGGAGCATTCGTAAGTCCTACGAGAAACTCGTAGTGGTCGTTATACGTGAGGAATACAATTTTCAGAATATCTTCAGTGCATACCCGAATCTGATGGTATTCGGATCGGAGATCTAATTTAATGAAGACTCGGGCTCCTTTTAGAATCTGATGGTATTTTGAAAACTACATATAGAATGCAGTTTTCAGAATATCTTCAGTGCATACCCAAATCTGATGGTATCCGGATCGAGATCCAATTTAATAAAGACTCGGGCTCCTTTTAATTCATCCAAGAGGTCATCATCTTTCTTCTGCACTTGCAACACCGGTGAGGAGTAAGGTTTGCAACTCGTTTGAATCACCCCGGTGTCAAGCATCTCTTTAACAATGTTCTCAATCTCATCCTTCTGCAATTGAGGATAGTAATATGGTCACAAATTTGCTAGAGGTTTGCCTGGTAAAATAGGAATGCGGTGGTCATGTAGTCGGTTAGGGGGCAGCCCACGTGGCTCCAAGAAAACATCTATGAATTTGTTCAAGCAAAGGGCAAGCTTAGGATATGAGTTTTGTACGTTCTCCCCTATAGATGACTGCTAAATATGCATCAAGAATCCACTATATGCTTTGTGCAAAACTTTCTCCATTCATTGCAATGAAATTGTGGAAATTTGGCTCCCACACTTGCCTCGTAACGTGACCTATCTCCCTTTGTAATAAAATTTCATAATTAATTTAGAAAAATTTCAGGAGATATCACCTAGTGTGAGCCATTCAATTCCAAGTATGACTTCATAATCAGCTACCACTTGTTGGTCTTGGACGAGTAGTTTCACCCGTGGCAACCGTTTATCGCAATTAAAGATTCGGCCATCAGCGACCTTTATGTCAAACTTGTTGCAACATTCGATTTGTAGTGTTAAATATGCAGCAATCTTACTATTGAGGAAGTTATTGGTGCTGCCCGTGTCAATGAGAATGGTGATGGGTTGTTGTTTTAGAAGTCCTCCAACTTTCATCATTTACGGGTTGGAGTAGCCGACCAATGCGTGCACTGCATAGTCGACTGATTGGGACTCTTCCTCCATGGCTTCTTCATTAGGTTCAAGGGCTTCTTCAGATATTTCATTGTCCCCATCCTCTGCTGGTTCAATCATGAGGAGCCAACCATTTTTGCAGCGATGTTCGCGGCTCTACGGTTCATCGCAATGCCAACATAACTACTTAGTCGATCGTTCGCGAAGCTCATCTCTTGTCAACTTTTTTAGTGCAGGGGCTTGGATGGCAGTAGAGGGGGTAGTAGGCCTCATCATGGCTAGTTGGGGAGCGACCCTTATCCTTCATACCTCATGGTTCAATTATTCTTCCTAAATACACACGAAGAAATAATCTCAAGAACCATCGAAGCAAATCAACAAGCGGAGTAAGGGAGCAAGAGACATTACATCATTACCATGTCTCTGTGTCAGGCTCGTCGTCATCCTCGTCACCCTCCCAGTTTGCTTTCTCGTGGGGAAAAGGGAGGACATGCCTCTGTTTTATAGAGGGCATGCAAGAAACCCTAAAAGAAAAATGGTATCAAGAAGAAGGAGAAAGTATGGGATGAAACGCATCACCTTGGCTCCATCGAGAAACCTGCTCCTGCTCTTGATGAGAGATTCTCTCACGATCCTTATTCTTTGGTCTCACGAAAATAGGTAATAGGAATGATCAAGGCCAGAATAAAGAATATTTATTAAACAATCTCAAGAACTAACGAAGCAAATCAACAGGCGGAGTAACGAAGCAAATCAACTGGTGAACCCAGATCACGGTTAAATATACACAATCACGTCTTTCCACTTCAATCAAAAAAGCATTTATCCTGACCCTCCTGATGGTTTACACAAGAGGCGGGTAAAACATAGGCAAAAAAATGCATTTGTATCCCATTACTATAAGTTATTTTGTAGTTGACCCTTATGTATTTAGATAAATTTCTCACAAAAACATAATATTTAATTAAAATATATTTATAAATTAATATTTTCATTGTAAAGATAATCTCTAACATAAAGGAACATAGTTTAGTAAAAAAATATCGACAGCAAGAATAACAAACATATAACTCTCAATAAATATATTTTCCAATCAAATTTATGCTTGTATAGAACCCAAAAATATAGATATATTCCCCGTTGCATATGTTTGATCAAGTTATATGACACTAAACTAGGTAAATCATAGGTATATTATAAGAATCTTTTACCACTATTTAATCATAGTTAATAAGTATATCACATCATAGTCTCTTAGTTCTTTCCTTATTGATAAGAGCATTTAGTAACAGGCAACTCCGACAAATAATTTTATAGTAATAAAAAATAAATAAATATTATCATGAGAGTATTAATATGGATCTTCCAACACCGAAAGATATTATCAGCGAACACAAAAAGAAAATAAACCATGGTAAAACTAATATATGGGAATCTAAATTTATATAGGTATCTAGTATAACAAAGGTTAAAGGAGGCAAAAAGCTATATTTTGTTATCGGAGGAACTTCCTGATAGGACCCTAGGGTTGGGTCCTATTCAATGAAGTAACAATTACTAAAAACCCTATGAGATTATAATAAATACCCACATAGCCACCTATTATCATATAAAGCAGGTCGATTAGGGTTTTGGAAAAGGAGTCTGGGGCCCTTAGGGTTTCCTAGTCGTCGCCCCCTTTACTAGATAGGTCAGCTTCAGTTTGAGGAAGGATCGTTTGAGTAGTTGTTGTTGAGAAACCTCAGTGGGTGCATCACATGTGTAGCAAAAGTTAAAACAAAAATCGATTTCTTACATAAATCATATCGTCGTGCAAAAGATTGAGGTCACAAGAAAACGTAAAAATTGAAAAACCTTGATGTGTGAGAGATTGATTTTACCTAGGGAGATCGTATATCCCTATGTTTCTAGATCCAAATGGATCTTTGCAGCGAAACTCCTCAAATTTGATCTCGCAACTCTTGCACAGATGGAGGGTGGAGAATAAGAGGCGGTGGCTAAAGCTGCAGCCTATCAACTATGAGTCTCCCCTCCTATTTATAGACCGCCACCAAAGACCCTAGGGCTCCTGCCTTAATGGGTATTGGATCTTCATCCAATTACCCACTAATCTTACATTATTAGATATATATATAATAATATCTTTAGGCCTCTAATTGAGCCTTATGCAAGGAGCCCATCAGCATAGGGTCTCATCTAATAAGAATAGGGGTTAATTGGATCTCCATCTAATCATCTATTCACTGAAGCATCTACTATATGTGTGTGATCCTATAGGTCCGATACCGTGCTGGCCGTGAGTTGCTCCTTTCAGAACTCCTTCTGATATAGTGCATTATTATTTCCATAATAATTCACTCGACTCATCGACTATGGACGTATTAGGCCACTACGCCATAGTCCCCCGATGGTACAGGGGGATCAAATACATTGGACCTGTCTGTCCACAGTTACCATGTATATAATCCCTTATAAAACTAATATCCCAAAGACCGTATATAGTACTATCAGGTCACATACAGAATCAGTTTGTCTTGCTCTAATTTGATTTTACCGGATAACTCTTTCTCTCTTAATCTGAATGACCCTGGCTAGGGATTTGTTTGAGCAAGTACATACAGGATATTCCTCTCATGATACTGAGAGTAGATGATCCTTTATTGACACTCAATTACCTTTGTAAGGTTGGCTACCAATCCCGATAACCAACTATACCGACGGCCAAGCTGGCTGCAAGGGCCAGCGGACTATAGCCAAGGCCCCCGCAAGGGGTGGCCAAGGGCGCAGCGGCAAGGCGGTCGGTTATGGGTGCGGCACCCGCAGAAGGCCACCGCAGAGCATCGCCCGCCAACAGCCAACCCCAAGCCGCTTGCCCGCGCCACCAGAAGGCGGGCGCCCATAGGGCGTCGCCAGGGCACGACGCCGGCCATAAGGGCGATTGCCGGCGGACAAGGGCAACCACCGCCTGCACAGGGGCACGACAACGGCAGCAGTGGCCAAAGGGGGCCAAGAGGGCTAGGGCATCTTTTTGAGAAAAGGATGATCTTGCCCGTATTAATTCAGGAAATTTCAAGGACCATCCTCATATACAAAATTCCTAAAATACCTTCAATATTATGGAAATTTCAAGGATTGTCCTCTTAATCAGAATTATGAGAATGCCCTCAACAATTCTAGAAATTTTGAGAACTGTCATATAATCCAAAATTATGAAAATACACTTGATAATGCTGAAAATTTTGAGCATATCCTAATTTCCAAGAAAATAATTAATTAAATAGTTTAATTAATTATTATATATATTTAGTAATCTTGCATATGATGTGATGTACATGTGATGTGTGATGTGGATGGATGATCATGAGCCATGTGTTGTGATGTGTGTAATTATGATTATTAATATTATTGGGGCCTATGAGCCTCTATTTTCCTCGTTTATTATCGGGCTTACATGCCTGTAATTATTTGTAATTACATGGAGAGGCGCGACGGGTGCGTGGAGATGACAACGTGACCCATAATACCGTAGCGGGAGATTACGATACATGGTGATGCAATGACCCGACGAAATCGATGATCACGAGATCAACAATCACAGGGCATGAAGATACATCGATGCACACATAGATCCTATTGTGAGTGATTAGACCCATTGGTTCAAGCTTAATCATATTAGGTGACGGCTCATAATCATCCGGTGTGGCTTGCATGTGTGATGTGTTATACACCTACTAGATATATATATATATATATATATATATATATATATATATTTGCATGTGATGTAGATATATATTAAATATATATGTGTATGACACAACATATTATGAGATTGATAGAAAACAAAAACTCCTCCTATGATAATATATTAAGCGTGAGACAATAAGATTGATCCACATGACTTCCATCGTTATAAGACGAAATTGAATCGACATAGGTTGGGTTGGTCGAGTCACCGAGGCTCACCTATCTACGTGATCGAGTTCTTGCCTATGATATATATATGTCACGGTGACCGAGGACATGGTATGACTTGGTCAAGTAGTCGAGAGCATATCTATTGAATGAGACTCATCTTGTAATGATAGTAATGACTTAACTGAACTTCATGGTTGGTCAAGCGAGACCACGATGATTCGGAGGTCAAACATAACGGAATCATAAGGAGTTATGATTGACAAGAGTTGTCTACCTTTTGGGCTTAGTATAATTAGTCGAGTCCTCGAGGTTGCACTAAGACGCCAATTGGATCTAAATCCCCACTAGGAGTCTGTCGAAGGCTTCCGTCTCACGTGTCAAGGGTATCACGTGATTCGCTAAGAAAATAGTGGGAGTACATTAAGATAGAAGTTCATATCTTAATTAGTATTTTCTGTAAAATCTGTATGTTATTTAATTTATGCTATATCTTATTTATCGCTTCCAAAACCCCTACGTGGCATACTTGATGCCAACCGCTTTATTGGTCCAAAAGCTCTACAGTTTGAGAATTGTTCTCACGGAAGAGAAAATTATATATGTCCTTAATATGATTGTAATATGTCCTTAATATGATTGTACTCACGCTGGAGGAAAGGATAAGCGAGGATGAGATCGCTCACTTTGTGAAGTATATAGATAGTCATAAAGGATAACCTATGTATTAATCTTATACTTTAATCCCTACCCAATTCTTTTTCACAGTTCATTATTAACTTTAATATGAACAAGTTTGAGGTAACTCTACCTGAGCTCCTCAATATGTTGAGGGAAGCTGAGAGTATCATCAAGAAGGAGAAGCCAGTTCTCTATATTGGTGAGACCAAAAAGAAAAGGAAGGCCAACAAGATTCTTAAGAAGGGCAAGGGCAAAGAAAGATCAAGTAAGGAAAAGGTTGCTAAGAGAGACTCAGCAAAGGACAAAGGACATTGCTTCCATTGCTATCAAGACGGGCATTGGAAGAGGAACTATAAGGACTACCATGCAGATAAGGCAAAACATAAACTTAAAGAAGCTTCAGGTATATCTATGATCAGTCTTCACTTGTCAGATTTTTATGATAACACATGGGTATAGGATACTAGGAGTGTTTATCATATCTGTAATTCATTGCAAGTTCTGGCAAGACCTAGGAGACTGGCCAGAGGCAAGATAGATCTCAAGATGGGCAATGAAGAAAGAATTACTGTAGTTGCTGTTAGGGAGGTCACCCTACATCTGCCTGGTGGAGCTATCATTACATTGGATGCATGCTATTTTGTTCTCTCTATTATCAAAAATATTATATCCATATCTTGTTTGATAATAGGTGGATATAAATTAGTTTGTTAGAATAATAGTTGTTCAATAATTATGGGTGATGAGATCATCACTAGAGGGACCCTTGTAAATGGCTTATATATGTTATACACTTCTCTACACATTATAAATATAAATATGTCTAAAAACAAAAGAGATGAGGTGAATAATGCAAACCTATGGCATTATAGACTAGGTCATATACATGAGAGAAGGATTCAAAAGTTATTGAAAGATGGATACTTAGATCCATTTGACTATGAGTTATATACAATTTGTGAACCTTGACTTCGTGGAAAAATGACCAACTCTCCTTTTAGTGGAACCAGAGAGAGAGCCACTGAGTTATTGGAACTCATACATAGTGATGTATGTGGTCCCATGTCGACTCAAGCTATAGGAGGTTACTCATACTTCATTACATTCACTGATGATTTCTTTACGTATGGACATGTGTAGTTAATGAAGTATAAATCTAAGGCCTTTGAGAAATTCAGGGAATATAAGAATGAGGTAGAGAACAAAATTGGAAAGAGTATTAAGACTCTTCGATCAGATCGAGGAGAATAATACTTGAGTATGAAGTTCACCCATTTCCTCAGGGACAATAGGATTATATCCCAGTGGACACCTCTTTATACACCTCAGCTCAATGGTGTATCAGAAAGGAGGAATCACACCCTGTTAGACATGATGCGGTCTATGATGAGTTTCGTTGATCTACCCATCTCGTTCTGGGAGTATGCCCTAGAGACTGCAGCTTACCTTCTGAACAAAGTTAGTAGTGGCTATACCATATGAGATATGGAAAGGAAAAAAGCTCTATCTTAAGATTGTTAAGATTTGGAGCTATCATACTCATGTTAGAAGATACAACCTCGATAAGTTGGAATCAAGGATAGAATGGTGCACTTTCATGGGATACCCCAAGGAGAATTTGGGGTATTATTTCTATCATCCCAAAGACCGAAGGATTTTTTTGCCAAGAGAGTTGTGTTCCTTAAGAAGGAACACATTCTTGATGGAAACAGTGGGAGCAAGATAGAATTGAGCGAGGTTGGAGAACCTAGCTCAAGCACCATTCTAGAGCCCGAGTCTGTTCAAGTACCTAACACATAAATTCCAACCTTACGTAGGTCTAATAGAGTATCTCACCCTCCTGAAAGATATATGGGACATATCAATGGAGATGACTCTCAGGATGTTGATCCTGAGACCTACGAGGAGGCTATTATGAGTATAGACTCTGGGAAATGGCAAGAAGCCATGAATTCTGAGATGGATTCCATGTACTTTAACAAGGTTTGGAACCTTATAAATGCACCTGAGGTATTGTATCTATCGGCTGTAAATAGATCTTCAAGAAGAAGATCGAAGTGGATGGAAATATAGAGACCTATAAAGTAAGGCTGGTAGCTAAAGGATATCGTCAAAGATAAGGAGTTGACTATGACGAAACCTTTTCACCTGTAGCCATGCTTAAGTCCATTAGAATTATTTTGGCCATTACAATACACTATGACTCTGAGATCTATCAAATTGATGTCAAAATGGTATTCCTCAATGGCAACCTCAAGGAGGAGGTATATATGATACAGCCAGAGGGATTCGTATCCAAAGAGAGTCCAGATAAAGTATGCAGGTTGCCTAGATCCATTTATGGATTGAAACAAGCTTCCCGAAGTTGGAATATAAAATTTGATGAGGTGATCATATCTTATAACTTCATTAAAAATGAAGATAAACCTTATGTGTTTAGAAAGGTAAGTGGGAGCGTCATCACCTTCTTTGTTTTATATGTGGATGACATCCTAATAATTGAGAATGATGTAGGAATGCTCTCTATAGTAAAGATTTGGCTATCCAGAAACTTCTCCATGAAAGACTTAGGGGAAGCATCCTATATTTTAGGGATCCGGATCTATAGAGATAGATCCAAAAGGATGTTTGGCTTATCCTAGTCTAGGTACATAGACTCCATTGTTAAAAGGTTTGGCATGGAGAATTCCAAGAAAGGTCTTATACTGATGAGACATAGAATATCACTTTTTAGGAGTATTTCCTCAAAGACTCCTAAAGAAAGGGCATACATATATAAGATACCTTATGCCTCAGCGATAGGGACTATCATATATGTGATGCTATGTACCAGGCCTGATATAGCACATGCTCTAAGTGTCACGAGCAAGTATCAAGCAGATCTAGGTTTAGAACACTAGAAGGTAGTAAAGTATATCCTTAAGTACTTGAGAAGGACTAAAAATATTTTACTGGTATATGGAGGAGATAGCCTCCAGGTTGAGAGCTACACGGAGTCGAGTTTTCAGTTCGACATTGATGATAGAAAGTCAAATCTAAGATATGTTTTCACCCTGAATGAAGGAGCAGTAAGTTGGAAGAGTTCCAAGCAAGATACTACTACTGACTCGACCATAGAGGTGGAATACATTGCTGCAGCAGAAGCAGCAAAGGAAAAGGTGTGGATGAAGAAGTTCATCAAAGATTTGGGAGTCGTACCAAGCAATGTGGGACCAATTCTCATATACTGCGACTACAATGGGGCGATCGCTCAAGTGAAGGAACCAAGGTCTCATCAAAAGTCTAAGCATATTCTGAGGAGGTTCCATTTGATAAGAGAGATCATAGCCCGTAAAGATATAGTAATAGAAAGAGTTCCATCTGAAGATAACATTACAGATCCACTAACGAAGCCACTGGCTCAGATTGTATTTGAGCATCACAAGGGTTTGATAGGGATTAGACACAAAGGTGATTGACTTTAGGTCAAGTGAGAGATTACTGGTTACAAGTGCTCTGCGAGCCAATCACATGAGTGATAACATGTGTGACACGCTGTGTGATCTTTTTTGCTTATGATTAATATTGACATATTCTCACATTATATTATATGTTGCATATATATATATATATATATAGTGATGTCATTGGTTTTGTGCAATGAGAATCAGATCGTGATGAGATCACAATAATGAGATCAATTCATCTTTAAACACAGATCCTAAATAATTTCGGTCATAGGTTACTCGAGAGGGACATCGAGATAACTTGATAGACCGATGGACTATATACCCGTCCATATGATGGAGGTGGCTGGTCTCATAGTAACTTGTGTGGAGACATTAAGGATATAGCACAGGTGCTCATTGGAGAATGAGTTCACTGATTGATCCGCTTATGGAATGCTATATGGTTAATGATACCAATGTTAGACAACGATTCCATAGTTCCAGTTGTGTATCTGGTCCTTAGACTTGAGACACAAAGGATGCCTTGTATGAGTACTCCTTTCTTTAACATAAGACTTATAGGTTTGAAAAGTTCCAGATCTGGTACAGATATGTAGAGTACCTTTATTATTCATTATCTAGTATATGTTGCTTGTCCTTAAGCTCCTCCGCTACACTAATTGCTCCCTACCACTAACAAAAAGAAAACAACTATAAGAAAGAAAAGGGAGGTCTTAATGAAATCCATTCCTTGAATTTGCTTTAGGCAAAGCGATGGACCCAGAAAGGGAGTAGTGGGAAGCCACTCATCTACAAAGAAGTGGAGGAATACTTGATCTAGCTAAACCGTAAAGAGTCATATTGTCTTAGACTATGGAATTAGCTTTAACTTTCACTATAGAGAGGATATTAACCTTTTCTCAAAATTACTAGTGAGATGTCGACATCAATGGTTGTGGGACTATCGTTGGTGGTGTCACTTGTAAGTCTAACCATGGTAGGAGCAAAGCGATTGCCTATTTTTTGTCGGCTAGTACTTACATTTACTGAGTGAGTTTCATGAATGCCTCAGCAAGAACGAGGAGACGATTAGTTGGCACTCATGAAGATGAATGTCTAGGGTCATTAAGCGAACACCCTAGCAGTAGTAGTACCTGTAATAAGGTGAATACATCTAGGATAGGTTGCTACTGCCCTATCTAAGTGAAACATTAGGGGTTAGAGGCAATGCTTTACCAAATGTTCGTAGATAAGGTCGGCCCATGGATTCTCCTATGACATCAGACCCTCATTCTAGCACCAAAATGCTAGGGATAAATATCACTGATATCTGTATGAGCATGACGTGACCTTGATCTGTAACCTTTCCCTACATAAAGACTAAGATCAAAAGGGTTCCCCCAACCGATCCCTTTAATATTCAAGTTAGTACTTGCCTCCACCCCTAGTGCTAAGGGCATATTTTTTTTACTAATCTCAAGGGTGGAGGACATCTTGTAAAGACCTTATATAGGAGGTAGTTGTTGATTACAAGTGTCCTACATGCCAATCACGTGAGTGATGACATATGTGACACGTTGTGCAATCTTTATGCTTATAATTAATATTGGCATATTTTCACATTATATTATCTATATCATATATATTATGATGTCCTTGGTTCTATGCAATGGTAATAAGATCATGATGAGATCATGATAATGAGATCGAGTCACCTTTATACACATATCCTAAATAATCTCGGTCATAGGTTATTCGAGAGGGATATCGAGATAACCAGACAGACCAATGTACTATATACCCATCCATATGATGGAAGCGACTGGTCTCATAGCCACTTATGTGGAGACACTAAAGATATATTACAGGTGCTCATTGGAGAATGAGTTCACTGATTGATCCACTTATGAAATGCTATATGGTTGATGATACATAATATCAGAGACTGATTCTATAGTCCCACTTGTGTATCTGGTCCTTAGACTTGAGACACCATGGATGCTTTGTATTAGTACTCATTTCTTTGACGCCAAACTTATAGGTTTAAAAAGTTCCACATCTGGTACAACTGGTTATTGGGATTGGTAGCCAACCTTACGAAAATAATTGAGTGTCAATAGATGATCATTCACTCTCAGTATCATAAGAGGAATATCCTATATGTGCTTGCTCAAACAAATCCCTAGCCAGGGTCATTTAGATTAAGAGAGAAAGAGTTCTCCGGGAGAATCTGATTAGAACGGGACTATGACAGATTTCGTATATGACCTGACAGTATTATATCCAATATACGGTCTCTAGGATATTATTTGGATAAGGGATTATAGATACATGGTAACTATGGACAGACAGGTCCGATGGATTCAATCCCCCTGTACCATCTGGAGACTATAGCGTAGTGGCCTAGTACATCCATAGTCGATGAACCGAGTGAATTATTATGAGGATAATAATTTACTATATCAGAAGGAGTTCTGATGGGAGTGACTCACGGCCAGCTCCGTATCGGGCCTAAAGTGTGGATGCTTCAGCGAATAGAGGTTTGGATGAAGATCCAATTAGCCCCTATTCTCATTAGATGATACCCTATGCTGATGGGCTCCTTGCTTAAAGCCCAATTAGAGGCCTTAATGTTATTGGATGGAGTTCCAATACCTACTAAGGTAGAAGCCCTAGGAGTTTTGTTGACTCTCTATAAATAGAAGGGGAGACTCATGGTTGATAGGCTGCAGCTTTAGCCATCACCTCCTATTCTCCTCCCTCTCCCTGAGCAAGAGCTGCAAGATCAGATTGGAGAAGTTGCACTGTAGAGATCTATCGTGTGGATACTGCTAGAGAGGTGGATGCTTGACCTCCTTCATCTTCTCTATCTGGATATGGAATACAGGGATATACGATCTCACTAGGTAAAATCAATCTCTTACACATCGCGGTTTTTTTAGTTTTTATGATTTTTCTCGCGACCCGAATCTTTTGCATGACGATTTGATCTGCGTGAGAAACTAATTTTTATCTTGATTTCTGCTGCATATGTGATGCACCCGCTAAGGTTTTCCAACATAAAGCAGGTCGGCTAGGGTTGTGGGAAAGGAGTCTAGGGCCCTTAGGGTTTCCTAGCCGTCGCCCTCCTTACTGGATAGGTCGGCTAGGGTTTGAGGAGGGAGCATATGAGTATTTATAGCTTCCTAGCCGCTGCCCCCTTATTGGGCAAGTCGACTAGGGTAAAGGGGTGAAAGAGGGATTTGACTTAAGGTAGGAGTCTCTCTAGGATTAGGGTTTGGAGTCCTATATAAAGCATGTAGCCTTTACCATTTTTATTCAATTAAGAGATCTATTTTATTTCAACCGTATGGTCGACTACCTAGGAAGGAGGAACCCCTATACCATTCCAAAGTAGTTGATCCCCTTCAAGTGATCAATCTACTATAAAAGTCTACGGGGTTCTATCACTTCAACATATCTCTTTGTATATTTTCATCTTTAACTTCCTATAAATATCATGGTAGTTTATCTCTAGGACACCGTAAATCTTTTCTGTTTACTGATTACACTAATAGGAGCCAACATCAAATGACTTGCCAAATTGTAATCCTGTACGATCAATCCATACTAGAAGAAAATCCCATATTTGAATACTCTACGGAAACTACTAACTCAAATTCAACTAGTACAAATCATTGATGACTCACCAAAATGAATATCCTAATGATGGCATGGCCTCCACTTATCATAAGAATTAGATCTAGAAAAGGGGAATAAACTGATAATAAAAAACTTTTTTTCAATACTAAAATCTTCTTTTTTTTTATCAAGTTTCATCTCTCATCGTATTTCTTTTTCTTTGTTGTCGGAATCTCGCTTAGATCACTATTTACTATCATGACGATTTTCATTCTATCTCTCCTCCATGATGAAAAAACTTTATAAAATTTATAGAATCAACATATTCTATGAAAGGGATATTGTTAACAATCACTCTTTTTATACTTAATTTCTCAATCTAATTCCTTATGTCATCAATTATGTCATTTCTCCCCCTTTGTCAACATATTTATCATAAATATTCATTACACAAAGAAATAAATCTAGTCAATTTCTCCCCCTTAGTAAAATAAGAAGAAAAATTAGAATATAATTTAATCTATTTCGTATCAAATTGCTTTCTTCCCCTTTGTAAATAAAATAGAAGAAGAAGAAGTGGAGAGCGGGTGTCAAAGATCCAAAAATCAAGTATCCCAAAACAAAATAATTTATTAAGAGGGGGGATACATATTCATGAATCCAATAATTATTTTGAAAGAGATCTCAAAAAGCCGAGAATTCCAAGAAGACTATAAGAGCTACTCAAGTACTCAAAATCAACTTATGTAAAACTCAAGAAATCTATTAAATCATGCATTTGAATGGTTTAACATTCATAACTCTCTTCTAGTAAAGTCATATTATTCTTCATTTAATGACTTGGTGAAGATATCAGCCAATTGACGGTTAGTATCAATAAATGTCAAAGATATATTATGATTATTTACATGATCTCTAATAAAGTACTACTTAATATCAATATGTTTAGTTCTTGATTGTTAAATAAGATTTTTAGTTAAACATATTGTACTAGTGTTATCGCATTTGATAGGAATATTTTTCAAGTGAATTCCATAATCTTCTAAAGTGTTTTTCATCCAAATAACTTGTACACAACATGCACCAACTGCTATGTACTCAGCTTCGGCTATAGATAATGCAACCGAATTTTGTTTCTTAGAAGACCAAGAAACAAGAGCATGTCTTAAGAATTGACATGTTCTGGTTGTACTTTTTCTATCTATTCTACAATCTCCAAAATCGACATCTGCATAAGTAAGTAAATCAAAGTTTTTAGACTTAGGATACTATAAACCTAAATTAAAAATTTGATTTAAATATCTAAATATTTGCTTAACTGCATTAAAATGAGAATATTTATGATTGAATTGAAATCTTACACACAATCCAACACTAAACATTGTGTCCAGTCTAGTAGCAGTTAAATATAATAAACTACCTATCATTCCTCTATATGTTTTTTTATCAAAGTTTTCACCTTCATTATCCAAGTCTAATTTTGTAGAAGTGCTCATGAATGTATTTATGGCCTTAGCATTGTCCATACTAAATCGTTTTAACAAATCTAAGGTATACTTAGTTTAACTTATAAAGATATAATTATTTAATTATTTTATTTGTAATCCTAAGAAAAACGTTAATTCACCCATTAGGCTCATTTCAAATTCTTGGTTCATACTTTTGGCAAAAGTTTTACATAAGGATTCATTTATTGAACCAAAAATAATATCATCAATATAAATTTAAATAACTAAAAAATTATTTTTAAAATACTTAAAAAAATATGGTATCAACCTTGCCTTTCAAAAAATTGTTTGAAATAAGAAAAGAGCTAAGTCTTTCATACCAAGCCCTAGGGGCTTGTTTTAATCCATAAATAGCTTTAGATAGTTTAAAAACATGATTTGAAAAAAGATCATTTTCAAAACTGGTGAGTTGTTCAACATAAATTTTTTCAGAAATAAAACTATTAGAAAATTACTTTTGACATCCATTTGAAATAACTTAAAATTCTTAAAAGAGGTAAAGACAAGGAGCATCCTTATGACTTCAAGTCTAGCCACAAGAGTGAATGTCTCTTCATAATACCTATTTGGGTAATAAAAATTTTAAAAATTATGATTTTGAAACTCACCACCATGATCACTACATATAGATGAAATCATAAAACCCTTTTCATTTTGAACAAGTTTGTAAAATTTTTAAAAATATTTAAAAGAATCACTTTTATGTGCCAAGAAATAGGTCCAAGTATATCTACTACAATCATCTACAATAACAAAAACATATTTACTATCTCCTAAACTTGTAATATCAATTAGTCCAAATAAATCCATATAGATCAATTGCAGTGGTCTAGATGTGCTTATTTGATTTTTTAATTTGAAACTATTTTTTATTTATTTTTCTAGTTGACATGCATCACAAACGTTGTCTTTTACGAACTTGATGTTAGGCATTCCTCTTACTAGATTTTTGGTTGAGATTTGGTTTAATAGTTTCATACTAGCATATCTTAATCTCCTAGCCAAATCCATATATCATCATTTAAAGCCGAAAAACATATTTCATCATAAAAAATTATCAATGTTGATAGTATACACATTATTGCTTCTTAAGACAATCATATAACTATTTTTATGTGGTATTTTAATTATACAAACATTAGATTCAAATTTAATAATATATCCTTTATCACATAATTGGCTAATGCTTAGTAGATTATGTTTTAAACCATCAACTAATAATACATCTTCTATCAAGAGGTTTGATTAGTTACCTATGGTTCCTTTCTGAATGATTTTTCCCTTGTTGTTATCTCCGAAGGTGACAAATCCTTCATTTAGGCTAGTAAGCTTAGAGAAATAAGTTAGATCTCCAGTCATATGTTTTGAGCATCTACTATCAAGGTACCATTTTGTGCTTCTAGTCTTTGTTTGAAGACATTCCTACAAGAAAGGGAGTTTTAGTTTAGGTACCCATTTGCCTTTGGGTTCCTCATGAAGAATTCTACCTAATTTTCCTAATGACATCGAGTTGTTTATGATTTCTTTAGGAACCTAAATTAATTTATGTGAACTATGCCTTTTAAATGAACATTTATAAGCATAGTGTTCAATTCTTTCACAAAAATTATATTTATTTTTAGGTAAAACATATAATGTAGGTCATTTCTAGGTGAAACATATAGTGTTACTCACAAAGCCAATTCCTTTTTTTCTATGAACATGACCCTTATTAGCAAGGATCATGTTTAAGGATTTGTTACTTATTTTAAAATTTTCTAATGTTTCTTGTAATGAAGTATTTTCTTTCTTAAGTATATCTAACTCCTCACACTTAGTGTAAGGAGCTATCCCACGTTCATCATACTCCTTTTTAAAATTTTCAAATTTACTAGCAAGTGAAGCATGCTCTTTCTTTAATAATTTATACTTTTTACTAACTAATTTAAAATCATTAAACAAATCATTATACTTTTTATTAACTAATTTAAAATCATCAAACAAATCCTTGTTTAGGTTACTTACCTCGTCGCTAAATACCATTAATGCATAATTTGTAACTTCTTCCTTGTTGGTTGACTTCTCGTCTTTGGATGAACTTAAGTTGTCCCAAGTGGCTTTGAGCACCTTCTTCTTCTTCGGTTGCTTCTTCTTCACTCGGGGACATTCATTTTTGAAGTGACTCGGCTTCTTTCATTCATAACATATTATTGAGTCCGTTTTTAGTTCACTTTTGTTCTTAGCATCTTATTTTGTTTTAGTTGTTTTTAAGAATTTCTTAAACTTTATTGTAAGAAGTGTAAACTCCTTATCATCATCATCGTCACTTGAGTTTTCTCCCAAGTGGTCTTCCTTAGTTCTAAGTGCTATGTCCTTCTGTTAGGATTAATTGGCACTAAGAGGAGGAGGAGGAGGAGGAGGAGGAGGGGGGGGCAGGGGTTGAATTAGTGTAAGTATAAATTTTCAGTTTAGATGAAAACTCTTCAATTAAACCAAGATAAGAAGTCTGAAGCTTTTCGTTCTTAGTGAAACGAGTAAATGAGTAAAAGAAAGTTGCTAAGTTAAGAAGCAAACCGAAAAGATAAGCAATGTTTGAAGGAAAGAACTTATCATGAAAACTTTGCTTTTAAAGAGTTGAGTTAAATCAAAAGCATCAATACAAAAATATGTAAGCAATGAAAGTAAGAAAACACTCACAATTTTTATAGTGGTTTGGCACCAATGGCCTATGTCCACTCCCGAATCCTCCTTCTTGAGGCACACCAGCGTCTACTACCGATCTTCTTTGGGTGAAGACCAAACCTTTACACTTTGCTTATAAGGGAGACAAGATTACACTCTTTGATCACTCCATTGCCCCTTTTCTTTTTCTTATAATTCTTACACAATATTTTCTCAAAATATAATCCCTAAAAATTATTATGTAGAATGCAAGAAAATTTAGGGTATTTATAGGTCCCAAGTGGCTTCAGATTTTTGGAGCCAAAAATCAAACATACTCAAAAAAATTTGGGTACAAGCGGTTTACCCGTCGACCTGGGTGGCTCAACTGCCCGACCACCAAGGTATGGGACCCGTCGGTTCTAGCGGGTCTACCACGAAAGTATCCAGATTCTGGTATGGGTGGTTTAACCACATAGTCTGAGCGGATCGTTGTCGCCAACCACTGAAAGCTGCGGTGGTGGTACACCGCTCACCAACGCTACACCAAATTTCCACAAAAGTGGTTCTCTCCAATACCTAAACTCGCTAACTGACCTCGGCCTTCTTGTAGTGACTCTTGATCTTCTTCTAGCGATCTCCCATGTTCCCTTGCAAATCTCCTAGCAAACTTCGAGATCCCACTATATCGTTCGAACCGACGATGCTCAAGCTTGATCTTGACCCATTATCTGGTTGTAACTCCATTGCTCCTATTATCGTTAATCCTACATGATGCTAATTATATTTTAATTAAATATAATCATAATTGTCAAACGTCTATTACAAGACCATCCTAACTCCCAACAAGCTTTTCGGCTACCCCCCGACAATCTTCCGGCGAGTCTCGGTCTTCTTCCGTGAACTCCCTTGTGCTATCGACAAACTCCCGATACTCGGTGAGCTCCTAATGCACTCCTAGTGAGTTCCCAACCACATCGACCTGATGCATGGACTTGACCTTAGCCAATCCTAATTGTAATAATCATTCTATCGTAATTAATCCTATATCAATCAATTCTAACAATCCTATTAGATCAATAACCCATTAATTGATTTCATTATCAAAATATGAGATTCAACACCTTCCTGTTCTTTTGAAGGTTGTTCTCGAGTTTATCATATGCTACACATGTCATTTTGTAAGTTATCAAAGACCCAATTAATTCTTCAAGCAAAAAATTATTTAGGCCTTTTGCTTCTTGTATTATCATTACTTTAGGATCCCAACTTTTTAGAAGGGATCTTAATATTTTGTTAATAAGTTCAAAATTAGAAAAACTTTTACCAGGTGTTTTTAGACCATTGACAACATCCGTAAAGTGAGTGTACATGTCTCCAATGATCTCACTTGGTTTCATGCGAAACAACTCATAGCTATGCACTAAAAGATTAATTTTTGACTCTTTAACTCGACTAGTGCATTCGTATATGACTTCAAGTGTATGCTAAATCTCATGCATAATTTCGCATATAGAAACCCGATTAAATTCGTTTTTATCAAGAGCACAAAATAAAGCATTCATCGGTTTAGTATTCAAAGAGAAAGTCTTCTTTTCCGAATCATTCCATTCATTCATCGATTTGAAAGACTTTTTAAAATTACTTTAAACAATATGTCATAATTTAAAATCCATAGGAAGTAGGAAAATTCTCATTCGAGTTTTCCAATACGTATAATCCGTCCCATTGAACATGGGAGGACGAGTGATAGAAAGTCCCTCTTGATTACCAATAAGATCCATCTCTCTTGGATTTGAAGCCAAATAGAGAGAAAACATGACTCTGATACCAATTGTTAAGATCAAAGTGACACTAACGGGGGGTGTGAGTTAGTGCTGATGAGAAATCTTCGTCGATTTGAAAAATTTACTCAATGAAAACCATATCGGAAATGCATTTAAGTATAGAGATGTTTGTAATAGTACAAGCAAAGATAATAGATAGTTAAATAATAGAGCAATTAAGTTAAATAGCAAAGAGCAGTAAGCAAACTGATTTTATAGTGGTTCGGTCTCGTGACCTACGTCCACTTCTTGATTCCTCCTCTGTTGAGGCAACTGACTTCCACTATTGATCTTCCTTCAATGGGTGAAGATCTTGATAGTGGATGCTCAAGGCACATGATCAGAGATTCAATATAATTTTAAAGCTTATTAGCCAAAATAGAGGGTATATCACCTTCAGATATAATAACAAATGAAAGATTATTAGTATTTAAAAAATCAGTAATAAATCAAATCTTTTGATTAAAGATGCTCCTTCAATAGGTAATTTGAAACATAACTCATTAAGCATTAATCAATTATATGACTAGAGATATAATATTAAATTGGAGTCTAATGCTTGTATCATAGACATACCACATAAGAATAAATCTATGATTGCCTTAAGGAACAACAATATTTATACTATTAATATTAATTATTTTTATAATGAAACTTATTTTTTAGTTTTAAACGATGATTTAGGGCTTTGGCATAGGAGATTAAGACATGCAAGCATGAAATTAATTTCATAAATTAGAACTAAAGAACTTTAGTTATCCATATTATTTTTAATAAATTTCTTGAAGGTAAAAAACATGATTTTGATGATGATTTTAAATTTGATTAGATCTTTTTTGAAAATAATCATGATATGTCACTTGACTTCTTGATATTCCTAACTTAATATCTATCTCGTATGACTTGATATTTATTAAGAAGGAGATTTATTCAAACAAATTGTGATCTTGACTTCTTGATGTTTATAACTTGAGATTTATTTTATATGAATCAAGATCTTTTACTATTTATTCTCCTATAATTCTTTTTGCTATTTACTAAAGAGAAGATTTATCCAATGAATCATGATTTTTCACTTCTCTATATTCTTGATTTGAGATTTATCTTGTATTTATTCTCTTATGATTTTTTCTTTTTGCTAGTGACTAAGAAGGAGATTAATTCAAACAAATAATGTGGAGATTAATTCAAACAAATCATGATCTTGACTTCTCGATATTTATAACTTAAGATTTATTTGATGTGAATCAAAATCTTTTACTATTTATTCTCCTATAGTTTTTTCCTTTTATTAATGAGAAGATTCATCTCATTAGATCATTATCTTGATGTTTATGATGTGAAATTTATGTCATATGACTTCTTAGTATTAATATCCTTCATTGGCACATTGATATAAATGAAGAAAGTGGCACAATGATAAAATGATATCATTCCCTTCTTTTTTATAATAACAAAGGTGGAGAGAAAAGTAATGACTTTCTTTTGCCTCTTTTTATTGATGATAAAGGGAGAGAAATAATGATAATTTTTTTATGATGTAGCACTCATATACATGTTATATTTCATGAAATTAACTTATGATATTTGTTTGAGATATGTAACTATTTTAAACTATGGATATGATGTGAAATTATGCATATGATTCTTGCAATAATCACTATTGAAAGTCACTATGATTTATGATTTGACTTGACTTTAAAGGGTTAAAATGTTACCATTTTTCTTTAAAAGTTCAAGTTCATTATGATATATAGAAAGATGAAATTTAGTTAAAACTCTGTCATCAATTAGTTGTCATTATCAAAAAGGGAAGATTGTTGAATTCCAAAGATAAGATGCTGTGGGAAAGTTAACATGTAAATAGATTGGATGATACACAGAAAGAAAGGATAATGCACCAGAGGTTCAAACGATGTGTCGGATGATCAAATGGTAAGCAGGAATGCTAGACAATGTGTTGATTGCTTCATGATTGTGCTAGATATATGATTGAGAGGTTAAGTCTTGATCAAGATTGTTTCGAGTCAAATTAAATTAGTATTGAGTCGAAACCATGCAAACTTAATTGGGAGCCTGTTGGGCCTGACCTAGGGCTAAATTAGGTCTGTTGAAAGGCTAATTTAGTGTCCTAGAATTGGCCTGGGTGGTGGTACTACCAAGTGCACGTAGTCGTACCACTAGGCCCAACCAGTGGTACCACCCAAACAGCTTAATAGCAATATTTATATTTTTCTGGGTATTCTGACGGTGGTACCACCCCCTACCGGTGGTAGTACTGCCTAGGTCAATGGTAGTAGCACCAAAGTCCAAATTCTTAGAATTGGTTTAAAGAGTTTATAAAGGTTCTCTTCTTAAATTGATAAAAGGAGAAGGATTATAATAAGGGCAATTGATCTTTGCCGATTGAAAGGAAGATTGTCAGTAAAAGCCGATAACCTCAAGAGAAGAGGAATTGGGAGTGGATGTAGGTTGGGATGACCGAAGTACTATAAAGTGGTTTGCATTTCCTTTCTTGCTTTTCCTTGTTATTGCTTACTGATTTACTTAACTCTCTATTTCTACTTACGCTTTCAAGTTAAATATATTTTTGATTCATATTCTCATTCGAAAATTTTCAAATCGGATCTTTTTGTGATAGCACTAATTCATCCTCCTTATTAGTGCCATTACAATCCTAACATCCAACTTCTTCTAGCTTGATATCCAATTTTTGATATGATACTTATGTGGTCCAACGTCTTATTCTCCTACTTTGACAATTTGCCCTTTGATGGTTTGAGTCCATGATTGAAGTTTTTCTTGTGTCACTTATCTCAAAAGATATTAGTCCATAAACTCATCAATTAATTTTATCATCAAATTCAGGACTCAACACCTCGAGGGTCACCTATATTGGGATTTAAGATCTTGCCTATGATATAGAGATATCACCAATGACTTTAGGACATGATATACTTGGTTGAGTCCATCGAGGGTATATCATCGAATTAAAATCATCTTATAATGATAGTATTAACTTAATCAAATATCATAGTTAGTCGAGTCTCTTGAAGTCATGATTGTTTGGAGGTCAAACAAGACAAAAATCACAAGAAGTTATGATTGACAAGAGTTGCCTACCCTTTGCATTTAGTATGATTTGTCAAGTCCCTCGAGATCATGCTCTGATACAAATTGGATCCTGATCCCCACTAGAAATCTATTAAAGATTTTTGATTCATATGCCAAATAAAGTCATGTGTTTCATGAGAAAATAGCGGGAGCTTATTAAGATAAAAGTTCATATATTAATTTTTTTTAAAACCCAAAAGTTTACATATTATTAATTTTCTAGCTATATCTTTATTTAAAAAAAACCACTTGAAAACCTCTTACGTGTCGTAATTGATATTAATCACTCATTGGTCCAAACTATATGGATTGATTCTGTAACTTGAGAATTGTTCTTACAACGAAGAGAATCATGTGTCCTTAATGAGATAATGTCCGAAAATGGGGAGAGGGCAAGTGAGAAAGAGATTGCTCACTACGTGAAGTATGAAGATGATTCCACTCTAGCTCAATGTTACATTTTGACCTCTACGACTCCCAGGTTATAGAGGTAGTAAGAAAAGATGGATGTTAGATCCATTATCTTTTATCTTTGCAAATTGTTTGAGGAAGAGAGAATGACTCAGAGATGTGAGATATCCAAAAGTCTTTTCTATGCAAGGATGATTGAGGGGGGCATCGATTTAGAACCATGTCCTTAAAATGATTGAGTAGATTAAGAAGCTCACGAGTCTAGGATTGGTCCTAGAGGATAACATGTGTGTGGATCTCATACTTCAGTCCCTCCCAGATTCATTTTCCAAGTTCATAATAAATTTTAAAAATAAACTTGAGGTGACTCTCTCTGAGATCCTCAATATGTTATCGGAGGCTGAGAGCTCCATAAAAAAGAAGTCAATTCTCCATGTTGGTGAGACCAAATAAAAAGAAAGGCAAAGAAGTCCCTTGAGAAGGGCAATAGCAAGGGTAAACTGGGCAATGCAAAAGTTGTTAAAAAGGACCCAACGAAGGACAAATACCAGTGCTTCCACTGCAAGAAAGACGAGCACTGAAAGAGGAATTGCAAGGAATACCTTACAAAAAAGGTGAAGTAGAAACTTAAAGAAAATTCAGATACATTCATGATTAATCTTCATTTATCATAAAGTTATGATTATGCATGAGTATTAGATACTAATAGTGCATTGTATATTTGTAAAATGCATTATACATTCTGGTAAGGCCTAGGAGATTGGTCATAGGTGAGGTGAACCTGAGGTCATTGGCGAGGTTACCCTGCATTTGCCCGATGGTGCTGATCTTGCATTGGATACATGCTATTTCATTCCTTCAATCATCATAAAGATCATTTTCATTTCTTGTTTCACAAACAATTGATATAAGTTTATTTTTAAGAATAATGGTTATTTACTAATTTTGAATGATGAGATCATCAATAGGGGAACCTTAAATAATGGTTTATTTATGTTAGATGTTGCTCTACATGTCATCAATATTAGTGTCTAAGAGGATACGAGATAAGGTGAATGATCCATATGTATGACTTTGTAGACTACGTCATATCCACGAGGGTAGAATTCAAAAGTTGTAAAGGATGAAAACTTAGATCCGTTTGATTATAAATCATATGCAACCTATAAGTCTTGCTTTCAAGAGAAATTAATCAACTCTCCATTTAGTGGAGCTAGAGAGAGAGAGAGAGAGAGAGAGAGAGAGAGAGAGAGAGAATCATTGAGTTGTTGGAACTCATACATACTAATGTATCTAGTCGTATGTCAACTCGGGTGAGAAGTGGTTATTCATACTTCATTACAGTTATTGATGATTTATCTAGTTATGGACATGTGTACTTAATGAAGTACAAGTCTGAAACCTTCGAGAAATTTAGGGAATACAAGAATGAGATGAAAAACCAGACTGTAAAGAGTATCAAAACTCTTTGATCAGATTAAGGAAGAGAGTATTTAAGTATAGGATTCACCTAATTCCTCAAGAACCATGAGATCATATCCTCCTGGACTCCTTCTCATGCATCTTAGCTTAATGGTATATTGAAAAGGAGGAACCACTCACTATTGGACATGGTGTGATCCATGATGAGTTTCACCGACCTACTAATAACTTTCTAGAAATACACCCTAGAATCAACAACTTAACTTTTGAACAAAATTTCATCTAAGATAGTAGTGTCTACACCATATGAGATGTAGAAAGGGAAGAAACCTGATCTTAAGGTTGTTAAGATTTGGGGCTACCTTGCCCACGTTAGGAGACACAACCTCAATAAGTTGGAATCAAGGAAGGAACGATGCAAATTTATGGGATACCCTAAGGAGACTTGTTGCTAAGAGAGCGTTGTTCCTTAAGTAGGAACACATTTTTGGTGGAAAAAATGGGAGCATGATAGAGTTGAGTGAGGTTACAAAACCTAGCTCAAACATTATTTTGTAGGACGAGTCTATTTATATACCTACTACACAAATTCTGACTTTACGTAGGTCTAGTAGAGTATCCATCCCTCCTGAGAGATATGTGGGACATATCAAGGAATATGACATTAAGGATATCGATCCTCAGACCTTTGAGGAAATTTTTACGAGTATAGACTCCAAAAAGTGGTAAGAGACCATGAGTTCCAAGATGGATTTCATATACTTTAACAAGGTTTAAAACCTAGTTGATCCACTTGAGGGTATTATACCCATTAGTTGTAATTGGATTTTCAAAAAGAAGATTGGAGTAGATGGAATGGTAGAGACCTATAAAGCAAGACCTATCGTCAAAAGTAAGGTGTTGGCTATGATGAAACCTTCTCACCCGTGGCTATGCTGAAACTCATCTGAATTCTGTTAGAGATTACAACACATTTTGATTATAAGATATATCAGATTAATGTGAAAATCTTATTCCTTAATAGCAACCTTGAGAAGGAGGTGTGTATATGATACATCCTGAGAGATTCATGTCCAAGGATAGTCTAAATAAGGTATATATATTGCTCAAATCTATATAAAGACTAAAATAATCTTTCTAAAGTTGGAACATAAGATTTGATGAGGCGATTAGATCTTATGACTTTGTTAAGAACAAAGATGAACTTTGTGTATAGAAGGTAGATTGGAATGTTATCATATTTTTAGTGTTGTATGCGGATGACATCCTAATCATTGTGAATGATGTAGGAATGCTCTCCATGGTCAAGACTTGGTTATCAAGACACTACTCTGAGAAGGACTTAGGGGAAGCATCTTACATTTTGGAGATTCAGATATATAGAGATAGATCTGAGATGATGCTTAGCTTGTCTCAATCTAAATACAAAGGAACCACTATCAAAATTTTTGGCATGAAAATTTTAAAGAGAGGTCTCATATCAATAAGACATGAAATATCATAATCTAGGAGTATGTCCTTAAATACTCCTAAAGAAAGGACAGATATAGATAGGATACTCTATGCCTCGATGATATGATTTATCATGTATACTGTTGGGAAACCTCAGCGTGAGTATCACAAGCACGATAGAAATCAAAACAAAACTGGTTTCCCATGCAGATCAAATCATCATGCAAAAGATTAGATTATGACAAAGCCACAAAAACTAAGAAAACTATATCGTATGATAAATTGGTTACATAGGGAGATCATATATCCCTATATTCCATATTTGAATGGAGAGTATGAAGGAAGTCAAGTGTCTTCCTCTCTAGTGGTATCCACGCAATGGATCTCTACAGTGAAACTCCTCCAATCGATCTCAAAACTCTTGCAGAGGAAGGGAGGAGAATAGGAGGGGGTGGCCAAATCTGTAGTCTATCAATCATGAACCTGACTCCTATTTATAGAGAGCCATTAAAAAACACTAAGGTTCCTGTCTTAGTGGGTATTGGATCTCCATCCAATTACCCACTAGCTTTGTATTATTGGATCTTTATCCAATAATCTCCTTAGGCTTCTAATTAGGTCTCATACAAGGATCACATCAATGCAGGGTCTCATCTAATAAGAATAGAGACTAATTGGACCTCCATACAATCCTCTATTCACTAAAGCATTCATCATATGTGTGTGACCCTTTAGGCCCGATACTGAGCTAGTCGTGAGTCGCTCCCATCAGAACTCCTTTTGATATAGTAAATTATTATCCCCATAGTAATTCACTCGACTCATCGAATATAGACGTATTAGGCCACTACGCCATAGTCCCCAGATGGTACAGGATGATCAAATCCATCGGACCTGTTTGTCCACTATTACTGTGTATCTATAATTTCTCATCCAACTAATATCCTAGAGACCGTATATTAGACATGGTACTATTGTTACGATTAATTGGCATTGAGGAGGAGGAGGAGGAGGAGGAGGGGGGTGGGGTTGGATTAGTGCAAGCTAAAATTTTTCTTTCTAAAACAAAAGCCTTTCGAATAAGATAGAATAGGAAATCTGAAGCTTTCATTTTTAATAAAACAAGTGAGTGATTAAAAGTAAGTTGTTAAGGAAGCTGGAAAGATAATTATGTTTGAGGAAAAGAACTTATCGTCTTAAATTTTATAGTGGTTCAGTGCCAACGACCTATGTCCACTTCCGAGTCATCCTTCTTGAGGCACATCGGCATCCACTACCAATCTTCTTTGGGTGAAGATTAAACCCTTACACTTGAGCTTACAAGGGAGACTAGATTTATAACTCTAAGCTCTCTCCCTTACCCATTTTCTTTTTCTTACAATTCTCAAACAATATTTTCTCAAAATATAATCCCCCAAAAGTGTTGTTCTGAATATAAGAAAATTTGAGGTATTTATAGGCCCCAAATTGACTTCAAAACCGAAGCTAAAATCCAACCATATCCGAAAAATCTGGTACGAGCGGTTTACCCGAGTTTACACGTCGAAAGTGATTGGCCGCCTCTGGTACGAGCAGTCAACCACGCTCACGGCGGTTTACCATCAAATTTTCGCAAAAGTGGTTCCCTACACTTTTCAAATTTCAGCTTGACTTTTACGTTGACCAGCTCTTTGGTCAATTGATTGAGCTCAACCTTAGCTCAACCAAACCCAGTAGTGGATCTAGTTGCCTCATTGAGTTGATTTGGATTCCTTCTAAATCTAACTCAATTAGGACTCTAACCCTAACTATGACTCAATGATTATAAAACTTAATGACCAATTAAGCCTAATTAAGACCTAACTCAGATACTCGGAACCTCCCAATCTTGCGACAAGTCCTCCGCCTTCTTTCCGCGATCTCCCTTGCGTTCCCACGAGCTTACCGATTCCTTGTGAATCTCCTAGCGAACTTCCGGCGAGATCCCATTGTATCGTTCGAACTCGGCCCGATGCCTAGGCTTTATCTTGGCCCATCATCTGGTTGTAACTTCATTGATCTTGCCATAGTTAGACCTACATGATGCTAATTATAACTTAATTAAATATAATCATAATTATCAAAATATCCATTACAAGACCACCCCGACTCCTGAGAAGCTTTTCGGCTATCCCCGATAATCTTCTAGCGAGTCTCGGTTTTCTTCTGGCGAACTCCCTTGCACCATCCTGGCAAACTCCTGATACCTTCGGCGAGCTTCCGACACACTCTTGACGAGTTCCTAAACGCATCGACTCGACGCATGAACTTAACCTTGGCCAACCCTGATTGTAATAATCCTTCTATCGTAATTAATCCTGCATCAATCAACTCTAATAATCTTGTTAGATCAATAATCCATCAATTAATTTCATCATCAAAATTCGAGATTCAACAATCTCCCCCTTTTTGATGATGACAGGAGTTAATCCTAACTCCTCCTAAAATCATACCACTTAAATTTAAGAGACACTCACTCTTAAATTCAAGCAATCAACATTCTATACAAATTTCAACACAAATTTGCATCAAGTCATCAAATCATGAATTATAAAATATCCGAGTTATATCATCAAGTGTTATCAATGAATATTTTTCAATGTCATGTGTCATCAATATATATTTCTCCCCCTTTGTCATCAATAAAAAGGTAAAATATATAGCTAATAATTTCAAAAACACATGATAATATTACTCCCCCTTAGTATATGTATTAATATAGAAAACCTAAATTTAAGAGAGTCACATCCTCTTGAATTTAAGTAAATCAAAGTAATAAATATTTCAAGCATATAACCTTTAAAGTATAACAAAGATTTGATTTTTAAACTTTTTAACTTATCAAGAATTTTCAAGGATTGTCATGAAGTTGAAAATATTTGAGAATTTTTCTTCAAATCATCAAGCATAGAAAATTTTCAAATCAATAAGCATAGAAAATTTTTAAGTCATAGAGTATAGAATATTTTCAAGTCATTGAGCATACATTTCTCAATAAATTTAATATATTTAAAAATTAATCTCTAGTCATCAACCATACCTTTTAAAATTAATAAGGAGAGAAACATGAGAGGTGTTGTTGAATCATTTCATCATGAGAAGAGCTCTTAATAAATTTTAAAAGCAATATTAAGATAAGCTCAAAAGTCCAAGAGATTTAAAGACTACTAATGTATTTTAAATATAGCAAAAATCATCTCTTGATATATAAAATCATCTCTTTTAAATTTCAAATGTGGCACATCTTCATGCATTTTTTGAAAACAATAAGATACCAAATCATGGAGAAAGTTTTCAAAAATATTATCACAAAAAGTTTAATCTCATGAAATCTAGATTAGCAATTTATATATTTTCATGATTTAACATTTTTAGATCTCAACGTCAATCTTGTAGATATATAAAATTCGAATATGAGCTCAACATATTTTTCTTATGTAAATTTCAAGAGAATATAATAAATAAATCTAGTAAGTTCTTTCTTCTGTTTTGTGAAGTACAAGCTAGCAAATTTTTACTTCATTTGCATTGTTCAAGCTTGTAATTTTACAAGCTAACAAAATTTGCTCCCCCTTTGTCATTGTCAAAAAGAAAGGATGGTTGCAATAGTGCAAAACTTTTTTCATTTCACCATTTTTCAATATCATCACATGAAATATATCATGAAAGATTAACATAGTGATGAGATGTACAATTCATGAAGGTAAATTGTGAATATCAAGAGACAAATTTATAGGAGAAACAATTAAAATAAAATCTCTTTATTCATCCATAAAAAATCTTAAGTTATCAAGTTTATGATTTGTATAAAAATCTCTTTTTAAATAATACAAAAACACAACAAAAGATTTTGATTCATAAAAGATTTCAAGTTATAATTCTAAGAAATCAAAATCATAATATCATTTAATTTAAAAATCATCAAAATCACTTTTAAGAGATTCAAAATATAATTAATAGACTTATTAGTATCTTGAAATGCTAGTGATTTCCGTTCTCTATTTTGTATGAATAAGATCGAATCAAGGTAGAGAAATGAAAAATATCATATCACAAAAATATTCAATTTTAAAGATGTAAATTTTATAGATGTGAATTTCAAAATTAAGCTCAAAACTTTAAGATATTCAAGGAGATTCAAAAGTTTAAGAGCTACTCATGTATTTAAAATCATCACATATAATTTGGATAAAAAGCATCAAGAATTTCATAAGAAGACATGATGGTAGATCAAGCTCAAAATATAAATCAAGTATTTTGTATGCATTTAGAAATTTCTAATTTTCTTCTAAGCACTTGTTCATCATTCAATGTTTTCTTCTAATCATATTAAAAATTTTATCTCCTATTTTTGTTATTGTCAAGAGAGAAACATAATTGCATAATTTTTTTCATCAATGTTCAATTTATATCAAAAAGTATAAGAGATATCATGTCATTAAAAATTCAAATCTAAATGACATGATTTCGTTTAATAAGTTTTCTTTCTCCTCTTTTGTAAATATTACAAATGAGTCTTAGGGGATAATCTTAATTTATCTAAGATAAATCTTTTTAATAGAAAAGAAGAATAATCTTGATAAAATTTTTAATTATTATTGTTAAGATCATAAATCTCCTTTTAAAAAAAATCATAGAGATCAATAATGTGATTCCCATAACATATAAGTCAAGTCAAGAAGTTAAGGAAATATTCATGATAGTGCAAATCTTTTTTAATTTTCAACTTATCACAATGTTAAGAAATACTAATCTTGATGATAAGCTATACTAAAAAGAAAGTCATAAGTAATCATATCATAAAAAATATTATTATCAAATCATAAATGCCAAGAACATGATTTATTTTGACATATTTCTTCCTAGATAAAATTTCAAAGCTTTTGAAATTTTAGGAGACAAAGTAAGAAGGATCTTGATTCTTATAGAAATATCAAGTTATAAATATTGAGAAGTCAATATCATGTTTAGAATGAAAGGAATCTTAGTAAATAAAAAAATCTCAAATTATAATTTTTAAAATTTCAAGATCATGATTTAAGTTATCAAATAATCAACAGCAACATATCAATGAAGTTAGATAGATTCAAACATATCCATTCTTTAAAACAAAATGATTTGAAAACATATCCAAAATCATCATCAAAAATTACTTTTTAAAATTTTTAATAAAGTCATCATAGATTGTTTTACAAAAGAAAATAGCTAAAAGTTTTTTAATTCATTTTTGTAGTTAAAGAGATTCAACAATAGTATCATTTTATCTTTTGCTGAAGGATTCATAGGATAGAAAATTTCTTTTAAGAAGAATTATCCTTCTTTTGAAATTTATTTCAATAATACAATGACATTTAAGATTAATTATTCTCCTTATTGTTGTTTCATGTGATTTCTTTCTCTCCCTTTTCTATATTGTTCTATGCTAAAATTCTATCATTCAAATCAATCATAGAATTTCAATCAATTTAATATTTAAATCAATCATTCCATAGACTTTATCAATATTTGAACCATTTAACAATAGTTTCTATATTTAAACTAATTTTTTAATCATCATCAAAATCTCATTTATGTAAATTTTAACATGAGTAATTTTTTATTAATAATAACTTGGGTTCTTTTAGTTCTAGTCTTAGCATGCTCTAGCTATGCATTATCAAGATTAATTATATAACGATAAAATATTTTCAATAAAAGGATTTGTTATAATAGAAACAATGATCATTAAGCTTCAAACATCTTAATTCAAATAATTATTTTTGTTATTATTACATAGGCTAGTGAACTTTGAAAGAGTATTAGATCTCAAGTCTTGAGTATCTACTTTCAAAATATTACTTAGTGCTCCTAGCCTTATTAGGAAACAACTTTAAATTATGGGAGGTTTTGATTTAGGTATCCATTTAACATTGGGTCCTTCATGACATGTTCTTCCCATTTTCTCTGATTGCTTAAAGTTGTTTATGGTTCCTTTAGGAACCCAAATTAATTTATGTGGAATATAATTTCTAAATGAACATTTATAGGTATTATGTCCCAATTTTTCACAAGAATTATATTTAACTCTTGGTGACACATTTAATGTAGGTCCTCTTACGAATATGGTTGGCTTTTGTTGAATATTTTCAACAAAGCCTATGCCATATCTATTATTGATATGACCCTTATTGGCAAGGATCATATTTAGGGATTTATTTCCTATCTCAAATTTTTCTAATATAGTTTTAAGCATACAATTCTCTATTTTAACATTATCTAGGATATCACATTTTAAACATAGTTTAGGTGAAGCTAAGGAGTCATGCATTTCATCAAGTCTTTTAACTATCAAATCATGATCAACTTTAAGCAGTTTAAAAGAATTACTAAATTTTCTAAACTCATTAAATAAATTATTAAACATGCTTGATAATTCTGAAAATAAAAAATCTTAAGACTCACTAACCTCATCTTTGATCGCCATTAAAGTAGGGTTCTCCGCTTCTTGGTTGAGCATTTGATTTTTGGAGCTCCTTGGCTTCTTGCATTCATAGCAAGAGGTTATGTCCATAATTTTTATAAGGTTCAAGTTCATTAATTTTTTCGATTCATTTTTCAAAAGTTCATGTCCAAGGTTCTTATCACTTGAGATTTCACTCGAGGAGTTATATGTCGTTCTTAGTTCACAATCCTTCCTATTCTTTGGAAGGTATTATTCAAGTTCATTTTTGTAATACAATTCATTAATTGATTCATTTATATTAGTTGTGCTTTCATGTGTGATTTTCAAAGTATGCCAAATATCGAAAGCCAATTCGCAAACGGAAACATGATTAAACTCATTTTTATCAAGTGCACAAAACAAGGCATTCATAGCATTTGCATTTAGAGAAAAATTCTTCCTTTCTAAATTATTTAACTCATTCATTGGTTTGGAAGATTTTTCAAATTCGTTCTCAACTATATTCCATAAATCAAAGTCTAAAGAGATGAGGAAAATATGCATCCATGTTTTTCAATATGTGTAATATGTCCCATTAAACATGAGTGGACGTGAAATGAAATATCCCTAATTCATGCCAAAACAAGTCATTTACTCAAGTGGGTGTTAATCCAAGGAGTAATAACCTTGCTCTGATACCAATTGTTAGGATCAATTGGCACTAAGAGAGGGTGGGGGTGGTGAATTAGTGCAAGCTAAAATTTTTCTTTCTGAAGCAAAAGCTTTTCGAATAAGATAGAATAGGAAATCCAAAGCTTTTCATTTTTAATAAAACAAGTGAGTGATTAAAAGTAAGTTGTTAAGAAACTCGGAAAGATAATCACATGAATTTTATAGTGGTTCGGTGCTAACGACCTACGTCCACTTCTAAGTCCTCCTTCTTGAGGCACACCGACATCCACTACCAATCTTCCTTGGGTGAAGATCAAACACTTGAGCTTACAAGGGAGACTAGATTTACAACTCTAAGCTCTCTTCCTTACCCCTTTTCTTTTTCTTATAATTCTTATATAATATTTTCTCAAAATATAATACCCTAAAAGTGTTGTTCTGAATGTAAGAAAACTTGGGGTATTTATAGGCCCCAAATTGGCTTCAAAACCGGAGTCAAAATCCAATTATATCCAAAAAATCCGGATATGGGTGGTTTACCCGTCATCAGCAGTTGTCCGCCGCCTAGATTCTGTGGTACGGACGGTTCACTCGCCACTTGGGTGGTTTACCCGAAAGTCGTTGCCGCCAATTCATGTGCTATGGGCGCTCAACCGCTCATTGGCGGTTTACTCGTTCGCAAAAGTGGTTCCTCCACTTTTCAAATTTCGCTTGACTTTTACGGCGACTCTTTGGTCAATTGATTGAGCTCGACTGGAACTCAACCTGAGCTCAACCAAACTCAGTAGTGGATCCGGTTACCTCATTGAGTTGATTTGGATTCCTTCCAAATCTAACTTAATTAGGACTCTAACCCTAACTATGACTCACTGATTATAATACTTAGTGACCAATTAAGCCTAATTAAGACATAACTCGCATACTCAAGAACCTCCAAAGAATCTTGTGGCAAGTCCTCCGGTCTTCTTCCCGATCTCCCTTCGTGTTCCTAACGAGCTTCCTGATTCCTTCGATGAATCTCTTAGTGAACTTCCAACGAGATCCCACTGCATCGTCCGAACTCAGCTTGATTCTTAGGCTTTATCTTGGCCCATCATCTGGTTGTAACATCATTAATCTTGCCATAGTTAGACCTGCACGATACTAATTATGATTTAATTAAATATAATCATAATTACTAAAATATCTATTACAAGACCATCCCGACCCCCAGCAATCTTCCAGCAAGTCTCAGTCTTTTTTTATCGAACTCCCTTATGCCATCTTGGCAAACTCTCGATACCCTCGGCGAGCTTCCGACATAGTCATCGCGAGTTCTTAAATGCATCGACTCGATGCATGGACTTAACCTTGGCCAACCCTGATTGTAATAATCCTTCTATCATAATTAATCATGCATCAATCAACTCCAACAATCCTGTTAGATCAATAATCCATCAATTGATTTCATCATCAAAATTCGAGATTCAACAACTATCATGTCATATAAGGAATCCGTTTGAGTCTCGCTCTAATCAGATTCTCCCAAAGAACTCCTTCTCTCTCAATCTGAATGGCTCTGGTCAAGGATTTGTCTAAACAAGCAACTGCCTTCATAAGGTTGGCTACCAATCCCAATAACCAACTGTACCATATCTAGAACTTTCCAAACCTATAAGTCTAGCGTCAAAGAAAGGAGTACTTAAACAAAGTATCCTTTATGTCTCAAGTCTAAGGATCAGATATATAACTGGGACTATGGAATCACTATTTGACATCAGGTATCATTAATCATACAACATGCCATAAGCGAATTGATAAGTGAACTCATTCTCCAATGAGCACTTGTACTATATCCTTAGTGTCTCCATACAAGTGGCTCAGAGACTAAAATCCTCCATCATATAGATGGGTATATAATACACCAGTTTGTCCGGTTATCTCGATGTCCCTCTCAAGTAACCTATGACCTAGATTATTTTGGATTTATGTTTAAAGGTGAATCGATCTCATTATCGTGATCTCATCACGATTTGATTCTCATTCCACAGAATCAAAGATATCACAATATATATATCTAACAAATAATATAATATGAGAATATACTAATATTAATCATAAGTAAAAAAATCGTACAGCGTGTCACACGTGTCATCACTCACGTGATTGGCTTGTAGGGCACATGTAACTAGCAATCTCCCGCTTGACCTAAAGCCAATCACCTATGTGTCTGATCCCTATTAGTCCCTTGTTACACTCAAATATAATATGAGCCAACGACTTTGTCAGTGGATATGTAATGTTATCTTCGAATGAAGCTTTTTCTATTGCTATATCTTTATAGGTCACATGTGCCATCACTCACATGATTGGCTTATAGGGCACATGTAATTAGCAATCTTCCACCTGACCTAAAGCCAATCACCTATGTGTCTGATCCCTATTAGACCCTTGTTACACTCAAATACAATATAAGTCAACGGCTTTGTCAGTGGATCTATAATGTTATATTCGGATGAAACTTTTTCCATTGCTATATCTTTATGGGTCATGATCGCTCTAATCAGCTAGATCCTCTAAGAACAATTCTGATGAGACTTCGGTTCCCTTGTTAGAGCTATCTCCCTGTCACTGTCAAAGTATATGGGAATCAGCTCTACGCTACTTGATGTGACTCCCAAATCCTTGATGAACTTCTTCATCTACACCCCTTCCTTTATTGCTTCTATTGTAGCAATATATTTCGCCTCTATGGTCGAGTCAGTAGTATCTTGCTTGGAACTCTTCTAACTTACTGCTCTTCTATTCAGGGTGAAAATAAACCCTGAGTTTGACTTGCTATCATTAATATCAGACTGGAAACTCGAGTCTATGTAGGCCTTAACTTGGAGGCTACCTCCTCCATATACCAATAAAAAATTCTTAGTCCTTCTCAAGTACTCCATGATCCACTTTATTGCTTTTCAGTATTCTAACTAGATTCGCCTGATACCTACTCATGACACTCAGAGCATGTACTATATCAGGCCTGGTACATAACATAACATACATGATAGACCTTATCGCTGAGGCATAGGGTATCATATCTAAGTCTATCCTTTCTTCAGGTGCCAAATCCTTTGCCAATGGAGTCTATGTACCCAGACTTAGACAAGCCAAGTATCCTTTTGGATCTATCTCTATAGATCCGGATCCCCAGAATATAGGATGCTTCTTCTAAGTCTTTCATAGAGAAGTTTCTAGATACCAAGTCTTTACTGTGGAGAGCATTCCTATATCATTCCTAATGATTAGGATGCCATCCACATATAGCACCAAGAAGGTGATAGCACTCTATTGTACACACAAGGCTCATCTTTGTTTTTAACGAAGTCATAAGATCTGATTGCCTCATCACATCTTATGTTCCAACTTTGGGAAGCTTGCTTCAATCCATAAATGTATCTAAGCAACCTGCATACCTTATCTGAACTCTCTTTGGACACGAATCCCTCTGGTTGTATCATATACACCTCATCCTCAAGGTTGCTATTGAGAAATATCATTTTCACATCCATCTGCCAGATCTCATAGTCATAGTGTGCTGTAATGGCTAAAAGAATTTTAATGGATTTAAGTATGGCTACAAGTGAAAAGGTTTTATCATAGTCATCTCTTTATTTTTGATGATATCCTTTAGCTACCAGCCTTGCCTTATAAGTCTCCACCTTTCCATCTACTCCGATCTTCTTCTTGAAAATCCACTTGCACCCGATGGGTACAACACACTCAGGTGCATCCACAAGGTTCCAAACCTTGTTAGAGTACATGGAATCCATCTCAGAATTCATGGCTTCTTGCCACTTCTCGGAGTTTATACTTATAATAGCCTCCTCGTAGTTCTGAGGATCAAACATCTTGAGAGTCCTCTCTACTGATATATCCCATATATCTTTCAGGAGGGTGAGATATGTTGTTAGATCTGCGTAAAGTTAGAACTTGTGTGTTAGGTACTTGAACATACTTAAGACTCTGGAATAGTGCTTGAGCTAGGTTTTTCAACCTTGCTCAACTCTATCTCACTCCCACTATTTCTACCAAGAATGTGTTCCTTCTCAAGGAACACAACTCTCTTAGTAATAAAGACTTTTTAATTTTCGGGATAATAGAAATAATACCCCAAAGTCTCCTTAGGGTATCCCATGAATGTACACCATTCTACCCTTGATTCCAACTTATCGGGGTTGTGTCTTCAAACATAGGCAGAAAAGCCCCAAATCTTAACTACATTAAGATTGAGCTTCTTTCCTTTTTATATTTTATATGATGTAGACACTACTGATTTTGATAAAACTCTATTCATAAGGTAAGCTACGGATTCTAGGGCGTATCCCCAGAATGAGACATATAGGTCAGTGAAATTCATCATGGACTGCACCATGTTTAACAGCTTACGATTCCTCCGTTTTGATACACCATTGAGCTGATGTGTATAAGGAGGTGTCCATTGGGATAAATTCTATTTTTCTTGAGGAAATGGGTGAACTCCGTACTCAAGTACTCTCCTCCTCGATCTGATTGAAGAGTCTTAATACTCTTTTCAATCTGGTTCTCTACTTCATTCTTATATTCCCTGAATTTTTTAAAGGCCTCGAACTTGTACTTCATCAAGTACATGTGCCCATAGAGAAACCACCTATAGCCTGAGTTAATATGGGACTACATACATCACTATGTATGAGTTCCAATAACTCAATGGCTCTCTCTCCAGTTTCACTAAAAGGAGAGTTGGTCATCTTCTCACGAAGGCAAGGTTTGCAAGTTGTATATAACTCATAGTCAAATGGATCTAAGTATCCATCTTTCAACTACTTTTGAATCACTTCCTTATGTATATGACTTAGCCTACAATGTCAAAGGTATGTATTGTTCACCTCATCTCTTTTCCTCTTAGATGTATTTATATTCATGATGTATGAAGGTGTGTCTAACATATATAAGCCATTTATTAGGATCCCTCTAGTGATGATCTTATCATCCATAATTACTAAATAACTATTATTCTAAAAAACTAATTTATATTCACTAATTGTCAAACAAAAGATAGAAATAATATTTTTGATAATAAAGGAAACAACATAGCATGCATCTAATGCAATAATAGCTCTACCAGGCAGATGTAGGGTGACCTCCCTAATAGCAACTACAGCAACTCTTGAGATTTATCTCACCTTTGGCTAATCTCTTAGGTCTTGTCAGAACCTACAACGAATTACATATATGATAAGTGTTGGAAAACCAACAGCGGGAGCATCACATGCGCAGCGAAAATCAAAACAAAAATCGGTTTCCTATATAGATCAAATCGTCGTGCAAAAACTTAGGATCGCGAGAAAAATGTAAAAACCAAAAAACCATGATGTGTGAGAGATTAATTTTACATAGGGAGATCGTATATCCTTGTATTCTAGATCCGGATGGAGAAGATGAAGGAGGTCAAGCATCATCCTCTCTAGCGGTATCCACACGACGGATCTCTATAGCGACACCCCTCCAATCTCATCTTGCAATTCTTGCTCAAAGGGGGGGAGGAGAACATGAGGTGATGGCTAAAGTTGCAGCCTATCAACTAAGAGTTTCCCCTCCTATTTATAGAGAGCCACCAAAAACCCTAAGCCTCCTGCCTTAGTGGGTATTGGATCTCCATCCAATTACCCACTAACATTGCATTATTGGATCTCTATCCAATAATCTCCTTAGGCCTCTAATTGGGCCTTAAGTAAGGAACCCATCAGCATAGGGTCTCATCTAATTAGAATAGGGGCTAATTGGATCTCCATCCAATCCTCTATTCACTGAAGCATCCACCATATGTGTGTGACCCTCTAGGCTCGATACCGATTGGTCGTGAGTCTCTCCCATCAGAACTCATTCTGATATAGTGAATTATTATCCCTATAATAATTCACTCGACTCATCGACTATGGATGTACTAGGCCACTACACTATAGTCCCTAGACGATACAGGGGGGATCAAATCTATCGGACTTATCTGTCTACAGTTACCATGTATCTCTAATCCCTCATCCAGCTAATATCCCAGAGACTATATATTGGATATGGTAATGTCAGGTCACATACGAAATCAATTTGTCTAACTCTAATCGGATTCTACCGGATAACTCCTGTCTCAATCCGAATGACTCTAGCCAAGGATTTGTCTAAGCAAGCATATAACCAGTTGTACTAGATCTAGAGCTTTCCCAACCTGTAAGTCTGGCGTCAAAGAAAGGAGTACTCATACAAGGCATCCTTGGTGTCTCAAGTCCAAGGACCAGTTACACAACTGGGACTATGGAATCACTGTTTGACATTAGGTATCATTAACCATATAACATTCCATAAGCGGATCAATCAGTGAACTTATTCTCCAATGAGCACTTGTATTATATCCTTAGTGTCTCCACACAAGTGGCTATGAGACCAATCGCCTTCATCATATGGACGGGTATATAGTACACTGGTCTGTCTGGTTATCTCGATGTCCCTCTCGAGTAACCTATGACCGAGATTATTTAAGATCTGTGTTTAAAGGTGAATCGATCTCATTATCGTGATCTCATCACGATCCGATTCCTATTGCACAGAACTAAGGACATCACAATATATATGCTACATATAATATATTATGAGAATATACTAATATTAATCATAAGTAAAAAGATTACGCAGTGTGTCATACGTGCCATCACTCGCATGATTGGCTTGCAGGGCACATGTAACTAGCAATAAGCACTCTTGGTATCTAATACTCATGTGTTATCATTAAAATCTGATAAGTGGAGAGTGATCATGGATATACTTGAAGTTTCTCCAAGCTTTTTTTTTGCCTTCTCTATAGGGTAGTCCTTACAGTTCCTCTTACATTGTCCGTTTGGGCTGCAGTAGAAGCATTGTCATTTGTCCTTTGCTTGGTCTTTCTTAGTAACCTTTGCTCCAGAAGGACCGCGGCTGACATTGCTGCTGCCATCTTATTCCTCCACCATCGCTACTACCATTGGCTGCCATCCTCCACTTGGAGACTTCACCACCGTAGTCCCAACATTATTGCCATTCGCTGCCTTCAAAGGTTAGCAGTAGCCTTACCTAGAAAGAGGCGTGGATTTTGGAGTTTTTACTAGATCTATGATGTTGACGCAGTGGATGATAGTAGATTGATGGATCTGCGGCTTGGTAGGCGACGATAGATAGAGGCGACGTGAAAAGCAATTGTGAGAATTACTTGGTAGATGGAGGCGACAGAGATGGCTACAGGGCAGTAGGAACGCGGTTCTGATACCAAATGATAGAATCCCAAAGGAGCAAAATTGTAATATCTCTCATTATCAAAATATTTATAATGATATATTTTAAATTATTAATGAGAATTTATTTAATAATAGATTGTTTGTAAGGACCTATTTATAAATATAAGAATTTATTTGAAAGCTTACTACTAGGGATCTAAATGTAAAACTTAAATGTTTGATATGAATTATGTAAGATTTATATTAAGTTATATAAAAAAAAGGGTGATGACATATGCTATTACATAGTTCATGTGCTTAGGTGACATATGTGCACATTGCATGCATGTTTACCACTTATCAACCCATATGTTAGCTTAAACAATTAACAATTAGAGGAAAAAAAAAGGGTTTTGGTTGCAACGTGAACTTGAGGAGAAGAAAAAGAAAAAAAAAAAGAAGAAGAAAAGATAAGAAAAGAAGTGGGAATTTTGAGATTGTGATCTAATTCACACCTTTGGGATCAAAATTTGTAATGGCAAGTGTTCTAACCCCATCTTATATAATATCTTCTATCTTTTTTCTACTAAAATTTATCCTTGTTCTTACTTTGATTGTGAGAAAAATTTGGGATAAAACCGAAATCTCTTTTGTTGGATGCCTAAGTATGAATATGTAATATTGTCAAGATTATGATTTGTCTGTCTTGTTCTTGTTGTAACTTTCAGAAGACCTTTGATTTGGACAAAACTTAGCATTCTCATAAATATATTCATATATCATTCTTTTGAAACTGAATTTGAAGAATTTAGAGTTCATTTGCTAGCCCAAACATTTGTTTCAATTGAGCATATAAAATCTGTAAAACAAAGTCTGTACCTCTTGACCTTTCATCACTATATTGCTTATATCTTTATCTTGGAGTCTCTGATTTATGCAACACTAGATTCATTAGAAAATAGACTCGTAGATCTTCTATTTAATACTAGGATTGAAATGACTATCAAAATTTCTATTCTGTTAGACCTTATGGATTCTATGAAATAGGGATTATGATTTTGGACCTTTGTGTATGAAAATTATTTCATTTAAAAGTATATTGATTTAGCTTTCCAACGATACACTTTATAGTAATTTGGAGAAGAAGAAGAAGAAGAGAAGGAAAGAAGTAGAAATTTTGAGATTGTGATCTAATTCACACTTTTGGGATCAAAACTTGTAAAGGCAAGTGTTCTAACCCCATCCTATATCATATCTTCTATCTTTTTTCTACTGAAATTTATTCTTATTCTTACTTTGATTATGAGAAAAATTTGAGATAAAACCAAAATATCTTTTGTGGGATGCTTAAGTATGAATATATAATACTGTCAAGATTGTGACCTATCTGCCTTGTTCTTGTTGTAACTTTTAGTATAGACCTCTGATTTAGATAAAACTTAGCTTATTCAAAAATAGATTCAAATATATTTTTTTTGAAACTGAGTTTGAAGAATTTGTAGTTTATTTGCTAGCCCAAACATTTCTAGGATATTTTAGACCTTTGCTAGAAATGGTAAAGGTTATATTATATTTAGAGCCTGTGATGCTCTACTATGTTTGGTGGTCAGCTGGACCATATTATGTTTGTGACCCACTTCACTATCTATATTTTTGATATGTTATCAGATCATATTTTATCTATGATCCAATTAAAGCCCATCCTTCAATTGAGGCTTACAGTATTGCTTAAATTCTTATGCACTCTTGTTCTTTATTTTTTGACTATCTGAATACAAATTATGAATGGTTATGTTGACATTGTATTGCTTCATATTAGCATATGTATATTTAATTATTTCGCATATGCTTCTGATATATGCCATTTTTATTGCTTATGTCCTTTTGTACTCTGGTGTTTGTGGGATATTCAAGATCTTTGCCAGAAATGGTAAAGGGTATTATGCTTAGAGCCTATGATGCTTTACTTTTATCTGATGGTCATCCATAAATGGATGGATTCATATTAGGTATGTGATCCCACATCACCATCTATGTTTTTGATATGATATCGATTATATTTTGTTTGTGATCTAGCTAAAGTCTTTCTTCTTTGGAACCTTATATCATTGCTTTGTTATCTTACGTACTATTATTCCTTATTCCTTGCCTATCTGAATGCATATTATGAATGTTTATATATTCATCATATTATTTTATATTTGGCATATGTATATTTCGTTATTCCGCATATGCTTCCGATATATGCCAATTTTGTTGCTTATGTCATTTTGTACTTTGGTGTTTATGGGATATTTTCTGGACCTTTGTCAGAAATGGTAAAGAATATTGTGTTTAGAGCCAGCTATGCTATTGTCGGCCCCATTGACTTCACTCAGACATGGGTGTATAGAGCTCCCAGACGTGGGAGACTTATTTTTAGTGGTCATTCAGCGATGGATGATCCACATTCTGTTTATGGTCCCACTTCACAATCTATGTTTTTGATATGATATCCAGAGCATTGCTTATGAGTTTATTTCTACACTTTGGATAAGAATGAATGAATGTAATATCTGATATGATATTGAGTTTTTGTTCCTTAATTGTTTATTTAGCAAGCTTTAAGATTATTCCTATACCATTGATACGCTTCAAAATATATCCTATGCACCTTTGATATGCTCCGAATCATTTCATATTCTGTTGATATATTCTAAAACTCTTTATGTATCTTTGATATACTCCGAAATATTTCATTTGCCATTGATATATTCTAAAATATTTCATATGTGTTTGATATGCTCCTAACTATTTTGAATGTCATTGTTATGTTTCAGAAATGTTTCATTTGCTATTAATATATTTCAAAACATTTCACATGTTATTAGCACTTTGGTGTTTATGGGATATTTTCTGGACCTTTGTCAGAAATGGTAAAGAATATTGTGTTTAGAGCCAGCTATGCTATTGTCGGCCCCATTGACTTCACTCAGACATGGGTGTATAGAGCTCCCAGACGTGGGAGACTTATTTTTAGTGGTCATTCAGCGATGGATGATCCACATTCTGTTTATGGTCCCACTTCACAATCTATGTTTTTGATATGATATCCAGAGCATTGCTTATGAGTTTATTTCTACACTTTGGATAAGAATGAATGAATGTAATATCTGATATGATATTGAGTTTTTGTTCCTTAATTGTTTATTTAGCAAGCTTTAAGATTATTCCTATACCATTGATACGCTTCAAAATATATCCTATGCACCTTTGATATGCTCCGAATCATTTCATATTCTGTTGATATATTCTAAAACTCTTTATGTATCTTTGATATACTCCGAAATATTTCATTTGCCATTGATATATTCTAAAATATTTCATATGTGTTTGATATGCTCCTAACTATTTTGAATGTCATTGTTATGTTTCGGAAATGTTTCATTTGCTATTAATATATTTCAAAACATTTCACATGTTATTAATATATTCTAAAATATCATAAGCATTTGTGATATGCTCCGAAATGTTTCATATATGCCTTTGATATGTTCTGAAACACTTTATACATCTTTAATATGCTCCGAAATGTTTCATATTCCCAATGATTTGTGATTATGTATCTAAATGCTCTCTATGGATTCTTACACCCTTGCCTTGCTATTCAATATCAAGTTTGTTTTGAAGGCTATCTTCTTTGTCTTGGATATGTTAGTCACTTACTAAGCTCTATATGCTCATCCTATTGCTATATAAATTTTACAGGTTAACTTGTCACTTACAAAAAAAGTTAGAACTGAGCTGAGATAGTGGAAAGCTATGTAGATTTTGGACAAGTCTTATTGGGAGATGTTGTATAAGAATATTTTATATGTCATGAAATACTATAGATAAATATGAACTGATGTATTCTCAATGTAGAATCTTTGAATGTTAAGTTTTACAATTATATGAAGGGGTGGAAAATGGTTGGTTTTACATTTGTATAGATTTCTGAGATTGATGATTTTATAAGCATGGTTAATATTTTTAGTTAAGTTAATCTTTGAGTTTTATAGATTATCGAGTAATGTGGTGTAAGATTTATAAACTGTATAAGTTTTCTGAATGGATGTGAATGATCTTTAAAAATATTTAATCAATATCCTCAAATTTAGTTTGGAAACCCTAGGGAATAGGTGGCGACTAGGTTGGCTCTATAGCCGACCCTAGTAAGGGGAAACCCTAGCCGATCGGCTCAATAAGGGAGGCGGCGGCCACTAAGCCCTAAGGCCCCAAACCCTAAGTACACTTCTTTATAGGATAGAAGTGTCTAGGTGGGATTTTATTATAATCTCATAGGATTTTATTTGACTACTTCTAGGGTGATTAGGACTCACCCTACGGTGAGTTCAATGGGATGTAACACTTTAGAAGTAGCTTATCTCCGAGGAAAAGGATGTAGGGATGTGTCTAATGAGAAATAAGCATGGTCGAACAATCCGTGTCTCTGTCATCTCTTAGAAGATCCTTTTATCTTCAACCTTCTGAGGTTATAGGAAGCAATCTGGTCGAGCAACAACTGGTAGAAGTTTCGGCCTATTTAGTATAGGAGGGTGACGAGAGGAGGTAATCGACTCGGTTTGGTGGAGACGCCCTAAATTTCAGCTAGCTATGGGAGAGGGTTCTTATCTTTAATCTAAGTGTGATATTGTGGTTGTAGTCGCTGGGCTCTCTCGTAGGACCACCTATCTTTTTTTCCTAAAAAATTTCATGGTTAGCCTCGAAAATTTTCAAAAAACATCTCTAATTATGGACAACTAATCAATGTCGAGCACTATATCAAAACCATTGAGAGGGAGGAGGAAAAAATCAGCAACGAAGAATTGCAATACTAAAATTCCAGTTTCAGAAATAATTTTTCTCAAATATCAATCTTAGATGAAAACTAAGATGATCTATGAAATTGTATAAAAGTTTCAACCAAAAAGGATGAATAAAAGTTCTGTTTCAAGAGGCCAAAAGGCAAAAGGCAGATTCTTCGTCGTAAAATTCCAATACTGTGCGACAAAGAATTGTGGCACTATTATTATCTCCATAATAATTCACTCCACTCATCGACTATGGACGTACTAGGCCACTACGCCATAGTCCCCAGACAGTACAGGGGGGATCAAATCCATCGAACCTATCTATCCACATTTACCATATATCTATAATCCTCATCCAACTAATATCCGAGATCATATATTGGACATGGTGTGCCATATACGTAATCCGTCATAATCTCGCTCTAATCAGATTCTCTCAGAGAACTCTTTCTCTCTCAATTCGAATGACCCTGACTAGGGATTTGTCTGAGTAAACACATATGAGATATTTCTCTCGTGATACCGAGAGTGGATGATCCTCTATTGACACTTAATTACCTTTGTAAGGTTGCCTACCAATTTCGATAACCAATTATACTATATTTGAAACTTTCTAAACCTGTAAGTCTAACGTCAAAGAAAGGAGTACTCATACAAGGCATTCTTGGTGCCTCAAGTATAAGGACCAAGTACATAACTAGGACTTTGGAATCGCTGTCTAACATTAGGTATCATTAACCATATAATATTCCATAAGCGGATCAATCAGGGAACTTATTCTCTAATGAGCACCTGTACTATATCCTTAGTGTCTCAAAACAAGTGGCTATGAGACCAGCCACCTCCATCATATAGACAGGTATATAGTACACCGGTCTGTCCGACTATCTTAATGTCCCTCTCAAGTAATCTATAACAGAGATTATTTAGGATCTGTGTTTAAAAGTGAATCGATCTTATTATCATGATCCCATCATGATCCAATTCTCATTGCACAGAACCAAGTACATCATAATATATATGTAATAAATAATATAATATAAGAATATACCAATATTAATTACAAGCAAAGAGATTACACAGTGTGTCATACGTACCATTCACGTGATTGGCTTATAGGACACTTGTAACTAGCACTCATCAATGCTTCTGGCTCGATTTGAGAAAGAAATGCAACATTTGAACAAAAATTTCTAAATAAAGACCGAGTTCAAATTCCTTTTGATGTTTCTCCTATTATAAGTTTCTTAAGATGATCATTCACATACTTCCATTCCTTGGGTAAGGATTTCGATGTAGATTCATCCAAGTTACTTTTAGGAGTATTATCATTTAAATTCAAGTGATAAAGATCAACTTTATCATCAAAATCAATCTTCTTAAATTCAGAAAACTCATTAAAAACAACATGAATAAATCCTTCTATTACTAATATTCTTTTATTAAAAACATGATAAGCTTTTGAAATAAAAGAATAACCTAGAAAAAATATCTTCATTGGATTTTACATCAAATTTACCTAAAGTATCCTTTTTATTTAAAAATAAAATATTTATAACCGAATATTTTAAAATAATAAATATTAAGTTGTTTATAATTTCATAAATCATAAGGAGTTTTAGTGAGTAATGGTCTTACAAGAACCCTATTTAAATCATAGCATGCTGAATTAATGGTTTTGACCCAAAAATATTTGGGTAGACTATGTTCATTCAATATTATTCTAGTCATTTCTTGTAAGCTCCTATTTTTTCTTTCTATTACTCTATTTTGTTGTGAATTCTATGGAGTAGAGAAATTATAGATATACCTATTCGAATAAAAAAATTATAAAAATCATTATTTTGGAATTCTCTATCATGTTTCACTTTGTATTGAAGAAATCATACATCCTTTTTCATTTTGAATAATTTTATAAAATTTTATAAAATATTTAAATGTATCACTTTTACGTGCTAAGAAATAGGTCCAAGTATATCTACTGAAATCATCCACTATAACAAATACATATTTACTACCACCTAAATTTGTAATGTCAATTGGTCCAAATAAATCTATATAGATCAATTGAAGTGGTCTAGAGGTGCTTATTTGATTTTTAAACTTAAAGCTACTATTTATTTGTTTTTCTAATTAACAAGTGTCACATACATTGTCTTTGATAAACTTAAGATTAGGTAAGCCTCTTACTAGTTCCTTGATATAAATTTGGTTTAAAAGTTTCATGCGAGCATGACCTAGTCTTTTATGCCAAATCCAAGCATCATCACAAAATTTTTCAATATCTATGTTCTATACATTGTTGTTTCTTAAGGCAATTAAGAATTTATTTTTGTGTGGCAATTCAATTATGCAAGCATTAGGTTGAAATTTAACAACATATCCTTTATCACATAATTGGCTAATACTAACCAAATTGCGTTTCAAGCCATCAACCAATAATACATCTTCGATTAAGAGGTTTGATTTGTTAGCTATTATTCCTTTTCCAATGATTTTACTCTTGTTTTTATCTCCGAAGGTAACAACTCCTTCACTTAACCTAGTGAGCTTAGAAAAATAAGATGGAAAATCCAGTCATGTGACTTGAACATCCACTATAAAGATACCATTTGGTGCTCCTAGCTTTAGTTTAGAGACAAACCTACAAGAAAGATATTTTTGGTTTAGGTACCCATTTTACATTAGGTCCTTCATAAAGAATTTTATCTTTTTTAATTATTTGTTGTTATATAAAGTTCCCTTGGGAACCCAAACTAGTTGATGTGGACTATATTTTCTAAATAGGCATTTGTTTACCTTATGACGTAATTTTTCACAAGAATTATACTTTATTCTTTGTGGCACATTTAAGGTTGGTCCTTTAACAAACATGGTTGGCTTTTATTGAAGGTAATTAACAAAGTCTATGCCATTTCTTCTATTAATAAGTCCCTTATTGGAAAGGATCATATTTAGGGATTTGTTTCCAATTTTAAATTTTTCTAATGTTGTCTTAAGCATGATGTTTTCTTCTTTAATACTATCTAGCATCTCATATTTAGACTATGTGTTATGTGATACTAATAAATATTGCATTTCATCAAGTCTACTAACTAATAATTCATGATCATTCTTAAGCAACTTAAAAGATTTTTTAAGTTTTCTAAATTCATCAAACAAATTATGAAACATGCTTAATAATTCTGAAAAAGGTGGTCTTCTTCGTTCGAAGAGCTTGAATCATCCCAAGTGGCTGAAAGTGCTTTCTTCATTTTTGAAATGTCCCCTTTTTTACATTTATAGACATTATCCTTTTTTAGTTATTTTTTGTTTTATAATTTTTATTTTTTTAAATTTTTTAAATTTTCTTGATAAAAGTGCAATATCATAGTCCTCATCACTCGAGGTTTCACTCGTGGAGTCATTTATTGTTTGAAGTACTACATCCTTTATGTTCTTTAGAAGGGGTTTATCAAGCTTATCATGAACTTTATAATTTAATTCATATGCCATAGAGAGCCAATGAGTTCTTCAAGAGGCAAGTTATTTAAATCTTGGCTTCTTGAATAATAGTTATTTTATGATCCCAATTTTTAGGTAAAGATCTTAAAATTTTACTAATAAGTTCAAAATTCAAAAAATATTTTCCAAGTACTTTAAGGCTATTGACAACATCCGTGAAACGGGTGTATATGTCTCCAATGGACTTATTTGGTTTCATTCGAAACAACTTATAATTATGAACTAAAATATTTATCTTAGATTCTTTTACTCCACTAGTCCTCTCGTGTGTACAAAATATCAAAAGTTGATTCAGAAACGGAAATATGATTAAACTCATTCTTGTCATGGGTATAAAATAAGGCATTCATAGCCTTTGTATTCAAAGAAAAACTCTTCCTTTCTAAATCATTCCATTGATTCATTGGATTGGAAGATTTTTTAAATCCATTTCTACTATCTTTCATAAATCAAGGCCTAAAGAAATAAGAAAGATACACATCATTGTCTTCCAATATGTGTAATCCGTCCCATTGAACATAGAAGGATATGAAATGGAATGTCCTTTATTCATGCCAAAACAAGCCATTTACTCAAGTGAGTGTTAATCCAATGAGTAATTACCTTGCTCTAACACTAATTGTTAGGATCAATTGGTATTAGGGGAGGGGGGGGGGGGTGTTTGAATTAATGTAAGTTAAAATTCTCATTTTAATAAAAAGCTTTTGGCTTGAAGCAAGATAAAAACACCTGAAGCTTTTCGTTCAAGTAAAGCTGTGAGTGATTAAAAGAAGATTACTTAGTTACTTGCTTAAAAATTACTTAAGAAAGAACAAGCAAACCCGAAAGATAAGCAACATCGAAGGGAAATGCTTGACTTGAAACTTTGATTTCAAAGAGTAAGTAAAAATCAGAAGTGTCTAATTAATATATTGTTTAAAGCAATTAAGAACTCAACAATTGCAAGTAGTAAATGCAATAAGAATAAAACACTTACAATTATAGTGGTTCGGCACCAACAAGCCTACGCCCACTCCCGAGTCCTCCCCCTTGAGGCACACTGGCGTCCATTATCGATCTTCTTTGGGTGAAGACTAAACTATTATAACTTGCTTATAAGGGAGACTTCAAGAATTTTTCTAACTCTAAGCTCTCTCCCTTCCCCTTTTATTTTTCTTACAATTTACACATAATTTTTTTCTATAGAATGCGATCCCCAAAATTATTGTATGGAATGCAAGAAAACTTGGAGTATTTATAGGCCCTAAATGACTTCAAAATTTGAAGCCAAAAATCAAATGTATTCAAAAAATCCAAGTTTGGGTGGTTCACCCGCCAGTGTCGGTGGTTCAATTGCCCAAAAATCTGGTATGATTACCCAGCATGGTTCAACCATCCAAAAACCTAGTACAGGCAATTTATTTACCTGTCTTGGGTGATTCAACTGCTGACAACACTGATAGCTGCCCTGTTTCCAGGGTACGGGCGGTCCAACCATCACTCACTGACTATTTACCTATCGAAATCTTTGAAAAAGTGGTTCCCTCCACTTTTTAAATTATGACTTGAACCTGATGTTGACCAATTCTTTGTCAATTAATTGAGCTTAACCTGAGCTCAATCAAACCTCATAGTGGACCTAGTTGCCTTATTGAGTTGATTTAGAAATTCTTCTAAATCTAACTAAATTAGGACTCAATCCCTAACTACGACTAAATGATTATAACTCTTAATGACCAACAAGCTAAATCAAGACCTAACTCTCGCCAATCTAGTTGCCTCCGGTATTCTTACGATGAGTCTTTTGATTTTTTTCCAAGATCTCCCGACGTGTTCCTAGTGAGCTTCCTGATCTCTTTGGCGAATCTCCTAGCATACTTTCAACGATGTCCCACTACATCGTCCGAACCCGCCCGATGCCTATCATTCAACTGTAACTCAATTGCTCCATCATAGTTAAATATATAATTTTTCCTCTAACACACATATTAGATTAAACACTCATCAATTGATTTCATCATCAAAATCTGAGATTCAACATAAACAATCTCTAGAACAACCTAGGGTGAGTGTTGATGAGTTCCCTGTTAGGATCAATTGGCACTAGGAGGGGGGGCGGTGGGGGGTGGGGTCCGGGGTTGTGGGCCAGGGGGTGGGTGAATTAATGTAAATGCTGAAATCTTGATTTAAAGAAAATTTCACTTGAAGGAAAATAAAAAATCAAAAGTGTTTCGTTGAAGTTAGATACATGAGTAATTTAAACGATGAATAATGCTTAGTTACTATCTTACTTAAAGAAAACTTGAGTAGAAATAGATAAACTTAAAAAGTAAAGTTAGAAGTCTCATAATTTATAATGGTTCAACCAAAATTTAGCCTACGTCCACTTTTCAGAGTCCTCCTCCTTGAGACCTATCAGTGTCGACTAATGACCTTCTTCGGGTGAAGATCAAATCCTGATACTACTCACTCTCTCATTTTCACAAGTTCAAGAGATGAACCTTATAAATATTTCACCTACAACTCATAAGGGAGATTTTGAAGACTTTTACAAGGATTACAACACTTTCTTGCTCACTCCTTTGCCTTCTTTTTCTTGCACACTTTTAGCACACTTTTCTTCTCAATTTTCTTGTCGAATTTCTTATTGTCAATGTAAGAAAACTTGAAGTATTTATAGACCCCAACTAGCTATAGAAAATAGAGCAAAAAATTTAAACATATCTAGAAAATTCGAGTACAAGTGTTACAATTACCAGCGTCGTTGATACTATCATCAAAAGTTGTCATGAAAATAAGTAGTACTACCATCGACTTAGGTGATACAACCGCCAACCTGGGTACTACAACCATCGCCCACCGGTAGCACTACCGTCGGGAATCCCGGAAATATATTTTCTATACTTTTCTATTCATGACTTGTACCTTCGGTTGACCCATTCCTGGGTCAACCAAATGAGCTCAACCTGAGCTCAATCCAAACCCAAAAGTGGACCCGATTTACTTTATTTAAGTTAATTTAGATTCCTTCCAAACTTAGCTCAATTAAGACTCAAAACTAATTATGAATCACTGATTATAACCATATAAGACCATCAAGTTCAATAAATGACCTAACCCCCCGTAATCCGGCAACCTCTTGTAATCTTCTGATGAGTCTTATGGTCTTCTTCCAATAATCTCCCAGCGTATTCCTAGCGAGCTTCTCGATCCCTTCAATGAACTCCTAGCAAACTCCCAGCGAGCTCCCATTACATCATCTGAACTTTGGCCTAATGCCTGAACTTGATTTTGGCCTAACATCTAGTTATAACTTATTTTCTCTTTCATAGTTAATCCTGCATTACTTTCTCTAAAACACATGTTAGATCAACAAACCATCAATTGATTTCATCATAAAATCTAATATTAAATAATCTTCCCCTTTTTTATGATGACAACTAATTGATGATGAGAGTTAACCTTTACTCCCCCTATGTCCATGCTACCATTCAAATAAAGTAAGCTTAAATTCAAGAGAACCGAACACTCTTGAGTTCAAGTATCATGAATTTTAAATAATTTTCATCAAAAGAAACTTTACATTCATTTATCAATTTTAAAAATGATATAATTTTAATTTTAAATATTTTGACCTTAAGTCATCAATCATCAAATTATCAAAGATTTTTCAAGTATACAACATTACATTTAAATTCATGCATCAGTCATACATTAATTTAAAATTCTCCCTCTTAAGTAATTAATCATTTCTCCCCCTTTGTTTATCAATAAATAGAGAAATACCCATTGTACCATGTTTCTTACATGTATCATCAATATGTCATTTCTCCCCCTTTGTTATCAACAAAAAGGTGAAATGTTGAGCAAATAATTTCAAGGCACATAATCTCATCATATGTCAAATTTCTTCTTATTTGTTAAAAAATAAATATTGATTATATCTAAAAATTTAATGCATAAAGAAGTTGTATCATTGCTCCTCCTTAGTAAAATAGGATAAGAGACATAATTTTTTTATGAAAAAATTTCTCTCTTTTGTGAATAAGAAGAAGAAACGCGTGAAGGGTGTGAAAAACATTACATTACTAAGAAGGACTCTCAACCTCAATCTTATAAATATAAATTCCAAAATCCAAGAAATTTGTAAGATTATTTCAAAGATGAGCTCAAAAATCCAAGGAATCCAAGAGATATTCAAGAAATCCATAAAATAGTAAATTAAGAAAGTTACATATTATGCATTCAGGTGAGTTAGCATTCCTAACTCTCTTCTAATAAAATAAAATTATTATTTATTTAATAGTTTAGTAAAAATATATGCTAATCGATGCTCAGTATCAATAAATTCTAAAGATATGTCATGATTATTCATATGATCTCTAATGAAGTGATGTATAATATCAATATATTTAGTTCTTAAGTGTTAAATAAGATTTTTAGTTAAACATATTGTATTAGTGTTGTCATATTTTATAGGAATATTTTTTAAATAAATTTCATAATCTTCTAAGGTGTTTTTCATCAAAATAACTTGGGCACAACATGCACCAATTGTAATATATTACTTTATATGTAGATAAAGCAATCGGATTTTGTTTCTTAGAAGACTAAGAAATAAGAGCATGCCCTAAAAATTAACATGTTCTTATAGTACTTTTTATATCTATTCTACAACCTTCAAAATCTACATATGCATACGTAAGTAAATCAAGGTTTTTAGATTTAGGATACTATAAACATAAGTTAGAGGTTCATTTTAAATATCTAAATATCTGTTTAACTGTCTTAAAGTAAGAAAGTTCGAGATTGGATTGAAACTTTGCACACATTCTAACACTAAATATTCTATCCGGTCTAGTAACAGTTAAATACAACAAGCAACCTATCATTCCTTTATAAGTTCTTTGATCAAAATTTTCTCCCTTATTATCTAAGTCTAATTTTGCAGATATACTCATGGGTGTGTTTATGTCCTTAGCATTTTCCATACCAAAACGTTTTAACAAGTCTAAGGTATACTTAGTTTGACTAATAAAGATATTATCACTTAATTATTTTATTTATAAATATAAAAAAAGGTTAATTCACCCATTAGACTCATCTTAAATTCTTGACTTACACTCTTGGTAAAAGATTCACATAGAAATTCGTTTATTGAATCAAAAATTATATCATCAATATAAATTTGAATAACAAGAAAATCATTTCAAAATACTTAAAAAATAATGTAGTATCAATCTTGCCTTTCAAAAAAATATTCGAGATAAAGAAAGAGGTATGTCTTTCATACCAAGCCTGAGGGGCTTGTTTCAACCCATAAAGAGCTTTAGAAAATTAAAAAACATGATTCGGGAGAAGACTATTTTCAAAACCAGGGGATTGTTCAACATATACTTTTTTGGAAATGAAACTATTAAGAAAAACACCTTTAACATCTATTTGAAATAACTTAAAATCTTTGAAAGACGTAAAGGCAAAGAGCATCCTTATGGCTTCAAGTCTAGCCATAGGAGTGAAGGATTCTTTATAATCAATCTCTTCTTCTTGGTTGAAACCTTTAGCCATTAATCTAGCCTTTTTTCTAACCATGATACTATTTTTCTCTTGCTTATTTCTAAAGACCCATTTTGTACCAATCACTGAACGATCACTAGATCTAGGAACAAGCTCTTATATCTCATTTCTCTTAAATTGATTTAACTTTTTATACATTACAATAACCCAAGAGTCATCTTTTAGGGCGTTATCAATGCATTTTGGTTTAACTTGAGAAAGAAATATGACATTAGCACAAAAAATTTTAAAAGAAGAATGGGTTTGAATATCTCTTGATGTATCTCCTATTATAAGCTCCTTAGGATGAGCACTTATATACTTCCATTCCTTGAGTAAGTATTTGGAAGTAGATTCATCAAAGTTACTTTCATTCAAATTTAAAGTGCCAAAATCAAAATTATCATCAAAATCAATTTTCTTAAGTTCAAAAATCTCATAAAAATGATATGAATAAATTCTTCAATGATTGACGTTCTTTTATTAAAAATATGATAAGCTTTTGAAGTACAAGAATAACCAAGAAAAATGCTTTCATCGAATTTTACATCAACTTTTCCTATGGCATCCTGTTCATTCAAAATAAAACATTTGCAACCAAATATTTTAAAATACTAAAGATTGAGTTTTTTATCATTTCACAGTTCATAAGGAGTTTTAGAGAGTAATGATCTTATAAGAGCCCTATTCATAACATAGGATGCTGTTTTAATGGCTTCAGCCCAAAAATGTTTGGGTAGACTATGTTTGTTTAATATGGTTCTAGTAATTTCTTGTAAGCTCTATTTTATTTTATGCTACTCCATTTTGTTATGGAACTTTAGAAGTCGAGAAGTTGTGGATATACCCATTTGACTCATAAAAATTTTGAAACTCATTGTTTTGAAATTTACCACCATAATCACTATGTATTGACGAAACCATAAAACTTTTTTTATTTTTAACAAGTTTACAAAATTTTGAAAAACATTTAAAAGTATCACTTTTGTGTGCCAAGACATAAATCTAAGTATATCTACTATAATCATCTACTATGACAAATGTATATTTGCTTCCTCATAAGCATGTACTATCAATTGATCCAAATAAATCCATATGGATCAGTTGTAGTAGCTTAGAGGTGCTTATTTGATTTTTTGACTTAAACTACTTTTTATTTGCTTTCCTATTTGGCAAGTATCACACATTTTATCTTTAACAAACTTAAAGCTAGGTAATCATTTTACTATATCTTTAGTTGACATTTGGTTTAATAATTTCATGTTAGCATGGCCTAGTCACCTATGTCAAATCCAAGCATCATCATTTAAAACCAAAAAGTATGTTTTATCACAAAAAATTTCAATGTCAATAGTATACATATTATTGTTTCTTAAGGGAATCAGAGATTTATTTTTGTATAGTATTTCAATTATACAAGCATTAGATTCAAATTTAACAATATATCCTTTATCATATAATTGACATAGATTATGTTCAATCAAAAGGTTTGATTTGTTACCTATAGTTCCTTTCCTAATGATTTTTCCTTTGTTGTTATCTCTGAAGATGACAACTCCTTCATTTAGGCTAGTGAGCTTAGAAAAGTAAGTTGGATCTCCGATCATATACCTTGAGCATCTATTATTAAGGTACCATTTGATGCTCCTAACCTTAATTTGAAGACAAACCTATAAAAAAGATGATTTTAATGTAGGTACCCATTTTACTTTGGGTCCCTCATAAAGAGCTATACCTAATTTAACTAGAGGTTTTTAGTTGTTTATGGTTCTTTTAGGAACCCGAATTAATTTATATGGACTATACTTTTTAAATGACCACTTATAAGCTATATGTCCTAATCTATCGTAAAAGTTACATTTACTTTTTGGTGGCAAGTTTAGAATAGGTCTTTTAACAAAGATAGTCGGCTTTTGTTGGTATTGCCTATAAAGCCTATACATTCTTTCCTACGAACATGGCCCTTATTTGTAAGGATCATGTTTAGAGATTTATTCCTTATTTTAAATTTTTCTAGCGTTTGTTGTAATACGATATTTTCATTTCTAAGTTCCTCTTAAGTTTCACATTTGGTGTATGAACTATATGATGGTGATGTTTCATGTATATCTTTAAGCTTACTAACTAGTGAATCATATTCTTTCTTAAGTAGTTTATAAGACTTACTAAATTTTTTAAATTCATCATAAAGCTCATGAAAAATATTTAGTAATTTAGTAAAAGACATATCGAAAGACTCACTTACCTCATCATGGATGACCATGAGAGCATAGTTGGCAACTTCTTCCTTGATGTGGTCTTCTTCATCTGATGAGCTTGAGTCATCTCAAGTTGCCGAGAGAGCCTTCTTCTTATATGATGCATTCTTCTTTAATAATGGACACTCACTTTTGAAATGCCCTGGCTTCTTGCATTCAAAATATATTATTATTTTTAGTTCATTTTTATTTTTATGATTTTTGTTTTTTATAAATTTTTTAATTTTTCTTATCAAAGTGCAATGCCATTGTCTTCATCACTCGAGGAGTCATCTGCAGTTCTTAGTACTAACTTCTTCCTGTTCTTTAGAAGGTGTTCATCTTTAGTACTTAGTGCTAAGTCCTTCCTGTTCTTTGGAAAGGGTTCTTTAAGTTCGTCATGAGTTTTATAGCTCAGTTCATAAGTTATAAGTGATCCAATAAGTTCTTCAAAAGAAAAATTATTTAGATCTTTAGCTTCTTGAATTACAGTTACTTTAGGATCCCAGCTTTTTGGAAGAGATCTTAATATCATCTTAACAAGTTCAAAATTAGAAAAGCTCTTACTAAGAGCTTTTAGACCATTGACGATATCCGTGAATCGGGTGTACATGTCTACAATGGTCTCACTTGGTTTCATTCGAAATAATTCATAACTATGCACTAAAAGGTTAATTTTAGACTCTTAACTCGACTAGATTTCAAGTATGTGCCAAATCTCATAAGCAGTTTCACAAACAAAAACATGATTAAACTCATTCTTATCAAGAGCACAAAACAAAGCATTCATTGCTTTCGTATTTAAAGAAAAAACCTTCTTTTCTAAATCATTTCATTCGTTTATTGGTTTATAAGACTTTTCAAAATAATTCTCAATGATGTGCTATAAATCAAAATCCATAAAAATCAGAAAAATACGTATCATTGTTTTCCAATACGTGTAATTCGTTCCATTAAACATGGGAGGACATGCAATGGAATGTCTCTCTTCATGCCAAACGAAGTCATTGACTCAATTAGGTGTTAGTCCAATGAGTAGAATCTCGCTCTGATACTAATTATTAGGATCAATTGGCATTTGGGGGGTCAGGGGGTGGGGTGGAGATTGAGCAATTTAAATGATGAACAATGCTTAAGTTACTATCTTGCTTAAAGAAAACTTGAGTAGAAATAGATAAACTCAAAAAGTAAAGTTAGAAGTCTCACAGTTTATAGTGGTTCAGTCAAAACTTGGCCTTCGTCCATTTTTCTTATCAGTTTTCTTGCCAAATTTATTGTTATCAATACAAGAAAATTTGGGATATTTATAGATCTCAATTGGCTTTAGAAAATAGAGCTAAAAATTCAAACGTATTCGAAAAATCTGGGTACGAGTAGTACTACCATCGAAAGCTCCTAAAAATAGAGCAACAATGATCGACCTGGGTGGTACAACCATCGACTTAGGCGGTACAACCATTGACCAGGGTGGTACAACCATCACCCACCGGTAGTTCTACTATCAGAAATCCTCGAAAGATGTTTTCTATACTTTTCTATTCTTGACTTATACATTCAGTTGACCCCTTCCTGGATCAACCAAATGAGCTCAACTTAAGCTTAACCTAAACCAAAAAGTAGACCCGATTTGCCTTACTTGAGTTAATTTGGGTTCCTTCTAAACTTAAGTCAATTAGGACTCAAAACTAACAACGACTCGTTGATTACAACTGTATAAGACCATTATGTTCAATATCGACCTAACTATCGATAATCCAGCAACCTCTGGCAATCTTCTGACAAGTCTTATGGTCTTCTTCCGGCGATCTCCCGGCGTGTTCCTAGCAAGCTTATTGATCCCTTCGGCAAACTCCTAGTGAACTCCCAACGAGCTCTCACTACATCGTCTGAACCTTGGCCCGATGCCCGAACTTGATTCTGGCCCAACATCTGGTTGTAACTCATTTTCTCCATTGTAGTTAATCATGCATTGCTTTCTCTAACACACATATTGGATCAACAAACCATCAATTGATTTTATTATCAAAATTTGAGATTCAACATTCCCTTCTCGAGAGGAAGGAAAAAGTTTATCCTCCAGCCCCAGGAGCATGCTAGGCAGTTGAGATATCTTCCGCGAAATATTTGCCAAGGTTATTAGGCTGAGTGTTCTTGCAATATTGGTTCCTCCTTCTAGCGTAAAAAATATTGTGGAACTTTATATCGTGGCTAATGGGTCAGCACGGCTTGGTTCTACCCATGTGTACAAGACTATTCGCTTTAGTCGGGATGAGGGGGCATGCTCGATTGGGTCCACGAAAGGGGTTTGATGAACTCAAGTTGACCTTAGTTAGTTGACCAGAGAATTGGTCAACATAAGGTTCCATTTGAAATTTGAAAAGTGGAGGGAACCACTTTTTCAAAAATTCTAGCGGTTGAATCGCTAGTGAGCGACAGTTGTACCACCATCACCTAAGTTTTTGGGCGACTAACAGCTGCTGAACCACCTAGGCTGGCAATCGAACCGCCCATACCCTATTTTCAAGATGCTTTCGACGGTTGCACCATCGACGCCAACAGGTGAAAAATCATATACGAATTTTCTGGATACATTTAAATTTTACCTCCAAATTTTAAAGCCATTTGGGGCCTATAAATATCCCAAGTTTTCTTATATTTCATACAATAATTTTAGGGATTAAATCTCTGTAAAAAACTTGTGTTAATTATAAGAAAAAGAAAAGAGGAAAGGAGTGAGCTAAGAGTTATAAAATTCTTGTAAAGAGTCTCCCTTGTAAGCTCATGTTGTAAGGGTTTGATCTTCACCCAAAAGAAATCAATAGTGGACACCGGTGTGCCTCAAGGAGGATGACTTGGGAAGTGGACGTAGGCCAAAGTTAAGGTCGAACCACTATAAATGGTAAGCGTTTCTTACTTGCTTCATTTACTACTTATAATTGTTCATAATTAGAAAAGCAAGAACATTATCTTTCAATTGTATTTTTAAAAAATCTACTTACTCACCTTCAAGTTCAAAGATACACTTTCATTTTATGATTTTGCTCCAAACAAAAAGTTTTTGTTAAAATGTCAATTTACACTTGCACTAATTCAACCCGCCCCCCCCCCTCTCTTAGTGCTAATTGATCATAACAATTGGTATCAAAGTTAAGTTACTTACTCATTGGATTAACATTCACGTCCTTCCATGTTCAATGGGACGAATTACACGTATTGAAAGATAAGGATGCATATTTTTCTCATTTCTTTGGACATTTATTTATGGAACATTGTAGAGAATTGATTTGAAAAATCTTCCAATCTAATAAATAAGTGAAATAATTTGGAAAGGAAGAATTTTTTTTGAATGCAAATGCTATGAATGCCTTATTTTGTGCTCTTGAGAAGAATGAGTTTAATTGTGTTTCCATTTGTAAATCGGCTTTACACTAGAAATCACACACGAGGAGATTAGTAGAGTTAAAGAATCTAAGATTAATATTTTAGTTTATAATTATGAGTTATTTAAAATAAAACCAAGTGAGTCCATTGGAGACATGTACACCCGTTTCACGGATGTCGTCAATGGCCTTAAAGCACTAGGAAAATTTTTCGAATCTGAACCTGTGAGTAAAATTTTAAGATCTCTACCTAAAAATTGGGATCTTAAATTAACCATTATATAAGAGGCTAAAGATTTAAATAACTTACCTCTTGAAGAATTTATTGGCTCACTCATGATATATTAACTGAACTATAAAGCTCATGATGAGCTTGATGAATCCCTTCCAAAGAATAGGAAGGATGTAGCACTTCGAACGATAAATGACTCCTCGAGTAATAAGGACCATGATATTACATTATTATCAAGAAAATTTAAAAAATTTATGAAAAAACAAAAATTATAAAAACAAAAAGGAACCAAAGAAGGACAATGTCATATACTATGAATGCTAAAACTGGGACATTTCAAAAATGAATGTCCTTAATTGAAGAAGAAGTTGACACACAAGAAGAAAATACTTTCGACTACTTGGGATGACTCAAGCTCTTCGGATAAAGAAGACCACTCAAAAGAAGAAGTTGCTAATTATGCTCTAATGACGATCCAAGATAAGAATAGTGATTCATTAAACATATCTTTTTCAGAGTAATTAAATCTATTTCCTGATTTGTTTGATGAGTTTAGAAAAATTAGTAAATCTTTTAAGTTGCTTAAGAATGATCATGATTTGTTAGTTAGTAGACTTGACGAAATGCATGATTCATTAGTATCATATAACCCATGTTCTAATTGTGAGATACTAGATAGTGTTAAAAAAGAAAATATCATGCTTAAGATAATATTAGAAAATCTTAAAATTAGAAACAAATCCCTAATATGATCCTTGCCAATAAGGATCATATTAACAGAAAAGATGGTATAGACTTTATTAGAAACACTCAACAAAAGCCAATCATATTTGTTAAAGGATCTACATTAAATATGTCACCAAAAATCAAATATAATTTTTGTGAAAAATTAGGACATCAGACAAACAAATATCTATTTAGAAAATATAGTCCACACCAATTAGTTTGGGTTCCCAAGGGAACTTCATACATCAAAAAATAATTAGAAAAGAAAGATAAAGTTTTTTATGAAAGATCCAATGTAAAATGGATACCTAAATCAAAAATATCTTTTTTGTAGATTTGTCTCCAAACTAAAGCTAGGAGCACCAAGTGGTATCTTGATAGTGGATGTTTAAGGCACATGACTGAAGATCCAACTTATTTTTCTAAGCTCACTAGCTTAAGTGAAGGAGTTATCACTTTTAGAGACAACAACAAAGGTAAAATTATTGGAAAAGGAACTATAGATAATACATCAAACCTCGGAATTGAAGATTTGTTATTAGTTGATGGTTCGAAACATAATTTGCTTAGTATTAGCCAATTATGTGATAAAGGATATATGGTTAAATTATAATCTAATGCTTACATAATTGAATTGCCACATAAAAATAAATCTTTGATTGTCTTAAGAAATAACAATGTGTACACCATAGATATGAAAAATTTTATGATAAAACTTATTTTTTGACTTTGAATGATGATGCTTGGATTTGACATAAGAGACTAGGTTATGCTAGCATGAAACTTTTAAACCAAATTTCTACCAAGGATCTAGTAAGAGGCTTACCTAATCTTAAGTTTATCGAAGACAAAGTATGTGATCTATTTAAATTAAAACAAATAAAGAGTAGCTTTAAATTAAAAAATCAAATAAGTACCTCTAGACCACTTTAATTAATCCATATAGATCTATTTGGACCAATTGATATTACAAGTTTAGGTGGTAGCAAATATGTATTTGTTTTAGTGGATGATTTTAGTAGATACACTTGGACCTATTTCTTGGCACATAAAAGTGATATATTTAAATGTTTTATAAAATTTTGTAAAATTATTCAAAATAAAAAAGGATTTATGATTCCTTCAATGTGTAGTGATCATGATGGAGAATTCTAAAATAATGATTTTTAAAATTTTTGTCAATCAAATAGGTATATTCATAAGTTTTCTACTCCATGAAATCCAAATCAAAATAGAGTAATAGAAAGAAAAGATAGGAGCTTACAAGAACTGGCTAGAACAATGTTGAACAAACATAGTCTACCCAAATATTTTTGGGCCGAAGCCGTTAATATGACATGCTATGTTTGAAATAGAGTTCTTGTAAGACCATTACTCACTAAAACTCCTTATGAATCGTGGAATGATAAAAAAACCAATATTTTTTATTTTAAAATATTTGGTTATAAATGTTTTATTTTAAATGAGAATGATACTTTAGGAAAATTTGGTGCAAAACCCGATGAAAGTATTTTTCTAGGTTATTCTTCTATTTCAAAAGCTTATCGTGTTTTTAATAAAAGAATATTAGTAATAGAAGAATCCATTTATATTGTTTTTAATGAGTTTTTCAAATTTAAGAAAATTGATTTTGATGAAATTGTTCTTGGTACTTTAAATTTAAATGATAATACTCCTAAAAGTAACTTTGATGAATCTACTTCCAAATCCTTACTTAAGGAATGAAAGTATGTGAATGATCATCCTAAGGAGCTTATAATAATAGAAACATCAAAAGGAGTTCGAACTCAGTCTTCTTTTATAAATTTTTGTGCACAATGCTGTATTTCTGTCTCAAATCGAGCCAAAGTGCATTGATGAGTCCCTAAGAGATAATTCTTGGGTCAATGCAATGTATGAAGAGCTTAATCAATTTGAGAGAAATAAGGTATGAGAGCTTGTTTCTAGACCTAATAACTATTTAGTAATTGGTACTAAATGGGTCTTTAGAAACAAGCAAGATGAAAATGGTATCGTGGTTAGAAACAAGGCTAGATTAGTGGCCAAAGGTTTCAACCAAAAAGAAGGAATCAATTATGATGAAACTTTTGCTCCCATGGCTAGACTTGAAGCCTTAAGGATGCTCATTACCTTTCTTTTGAAAATTTTAAGTTATTTCAAATGGATGTTAAAAGTGATTTTCTAAATGGTTTCATTTCCAAAGAAGTGTATGTTGAACTACCCCTGCTTTTGAAAATAATCTTCTTCCTAATCATATTTTCAAACTTATAAAAGTATTTTATGAATTAAAACAAGCCCCTCGGGCTTCGTATGAAAGTCTTTATTCTTTTCTTATTTTAAATAAATTTTCTAAAAGTAAGGTTGATATCATTTTTTTTAAGTATTTAAAAAATAATTTTTTAGTTATTCAAATTTATGTTGATGATATTGTTTTTGGATCTACAAATGAATCTTTATGTGAGTCTTTTGTTAAAGAAATGAGCCAAGAATTTGAAATGAGCCTAATGAGTGAGTTAACATTCTTCTTAGGATTATAAATTAAATAACTAGATGATGGTATCTTTATTAGACAAACTAAATACACCTTAAACTTGATAAAATATTTTGGGATGAAAAATACTAAAGCATTAAACACTCCCATAAGCACATCTACAAAGTTGGACTTAGACAATGAAGGAGAAAACTTTGATGAAAAAACTTATAGAGGAATGATAAGAAGTTTATTGAATTTAACTACTACTAGATCGGAGATCGTATTTAGTGTTGGATTATGTACAAGGTTTCAATCTAATCCTAAACTATCACATTTGAAAGCAGTTAAACAAATCTTTAAATACTCAAAAGTAACCTTAAAACTAGGATTATGGTATCTAAAATCAAACAACTTTGACTTGATTACTTATTCAGATGCTAATTTTTGTGGATATAGAATAGACAAAAAGAGTACTATCATGACATGTCAATTTTCAGGATATGCACTTGTTTTTTGGACTTCCAAGAAATAAAATTCAATAGCTTTATTTACTGCAGAAGAAAAATACATTGCAGCTAGTGCGTATTATGCCCAAGTCATTTGGATGAAAAACACAATAGAAGATTACAGAATGAAATTAAAAAATATTTATATAAAATGTGATAACACAAGTGCTATAAAAATCATATTCAACATTCAAGAACTAAACATATTAACATTAGACATCATTTTATAAGGGATCATGTAAATTTTCAAGATATCTCTTCAGAATTTATTGAATTAAGCATCAATTAGCAGATATTTTTATAAAACTTTTAATTGAAGAATAATTTGATTTTCTTAGAATAGAACTTGGAATGTTAATTTGATTAAGCTCATTTTTTTTATAACGTCTTGAAAATTCTCTCCATGTTTTTTATCTTATTGTTCACAAAAAGAAGAGAAAATTTACATAAAAATGATGTTTTGCTATTTTACAGATTTATTTGCTACGTTTACTTGAAATTACATGAGATGATTTTAAATACATGAGTAGCTCCTAAATTTTTGAATCTTCTTAGATTTTTTAGCATATTTTTGAAATTTCCTTTTTGAATTTTACATCTATAAAATTGAGAGCTTTCCTTAATAATGTTTTACAACTCCTCCCTTGTTTCTTTTCTTCTTTTTTACAAGAGGAAGAAAATTCTTTATGGCTCATATTATATTTTACAAACGGGGAGCAAAGACTCATGTGCCTTAAAATCCTTAACCCTACATTTCACCTTTTCATTGATGACAAAGGGGAAGAAATAGATGTTGATGACTTATATAATGACTTATGTAACAAGGGCATTTCTCTTTATTTATTGATAAACACAAGGAAAAATAATTAATAACTTAAGGGAGATTTTTAAATTTTTAAAATTCATAAAAATACTTGATAAGTTGATTATTTGATATTATAATCCTTGAAATATTATTTACTTAAAATATTAATTGCTTCATGATACTTGAATTCAAGATTATGTGGTTCTCTTAAATTTAATTTTTCCTTATTATGGCATGGATTTAGGAGGAGTAAGGTTTAACTCCTATCATCAATTGATTGTCATCGTCAAAAAGGGGGAGATTATTGAATCTCAAATTTTAATAATAAAATCAATTAATGAGTATTTAATTTAACATGTGTTTATTAGAGGAAGTATTGTAGGTCTAACTACGATGGAGGAATTGAGTTATAGCTAGATGTTGGGTTAAGATCAAGCTTGGGCATCGGGCCAAAGTTCAGACGATGTAGTGGGACTTCGCCGGGAGTTTCACTAGGAGTTCACCGAAGGGATCGAGAAGCTTGCTGGGAACACATTGGGAGATTGCCAGAAGAAGACTGTAAGACTCGCAATAAGAATGCCAGAGGCTACCGGGTTGGTAGGAGTTAAATCATTATTTAGTTTGATGGTCATTATAGTTGTAATCATTGAGTCGTAGTTAGGAGATTGAGTTCTAATTGAGTTTGATTTGGAAGAAATCCAAATCAACTCAATGAGTTAATCGGTTCCACTAAAGGGGTTTGATTGAGCTTAGGTTGAGCTTAATTAGTTGACTAGAGAATTGGTTAATATATGGTTCAAGTCAGAATTTGAAAGGTGGAGGGAACCACTTTCCTGAAAATTTTGATGGCTGAACCACCGATGAGCTACGGTTATACCGCCACCGCCCAGGTTTTCGAGCAGTTACCGATGGTTGAACCACCTGTACCCTATTTTCAGGATTCTTTTGGTGGTTCCATCGTCGGCGCCGACGGGTGAATTGCTTGTACCCGGATTTTTCGTATACGTTTGAATTTTGGCTCCAAATTCTGAAGTCATTTAGGGCCTATAAATATCCTAAGTTTTTTTTTTGCACCCTATACAACAATTTTAGGGATTAAATCTCTATGAAAAACTTGTGTGAATTGTAAGAAAATGAAAAGGGGAAGGGAGTGACCTAATAGTTATAAAATTCTTATAAAGAGTCTCCCTTATAAGCTCATGTTGTAAGGGTTTGATCTTCACCCAAATGGGATCAATAGTGGACGTCGGTGTGCCTCAAGGAGGACTTGAGAAGTGGGCATGGGCCAAGGTTAAGGGTGACCCACTATAAATTTTAAGTGTTCCTTGCTTGCTTTATTTACTACTTATAATTATTTATAATTAGAAAAGCAAGAGCATTATCTTTCGATTGTGTTTTTAAAGCAACTACTTACTCACCTTCAAGTTTAAGATTCACTCCAAATAAAAAGTTTTTATTAAAATGTTAATTTATACTTATACTAATTAACCCCAATCCCTCCTCCTCTCTTAGTGTCAATTGATCCTAATAGGAACTTAATAGATTAAAATATGATGAGAAAGTTTGATAAATTTTATTAACATGAATCCTATTTATACAGGTTAAAAGAAAAGATTTTCTCTATCAAAATCAGGTAGCCTTATCTTTTATCAGAACCATCATCACTTCCTCGTAGGCATGATCTTTATAGCAGCATATTTCACAATTGTTTTCTGATGTTATAACACAAGAATTCTAGTATCTTCTCGAACAAGCTACCACAGTCTTTTACTAATTATCATCGTGTGATTGTCATCATGTGGTTTCAATAATGATAACCTACCTATGTCATCATGTGCCCTACAAACCAATCACGTTAATGATAACCTACCTATGTCATCATGTGCCCTACAAACCATTATATATGTGTGACCCTTTAGGCCCAATATCAAGCTACCCTACAAACCAATCACGTTAGAAGAGGTTACATGGCTAGCTTGATATTGGGCCTAAAGGGTCACACATATATAATGGATATTACAATGAGTAGAGGATTTGATACGAGTTATTTAATTAACCAATGTTCTCATTGGATGAGACCCAACATTGATAAGCTCTTTGTATGAGGCACAGTTAGAGGCCAATTGAAAATATTGGATAGAGATCTAATAATCCAAGAGGAGTGAGTAATTGGATGGAGATCTAATACCCACTAAGGTAAGATCCATTAGGGTTTGTAGGTGGTTTTCTATAAATAGGAGGTAGGGGGTGGCACAATAGTGAAAGACTGCACCTTTGGCCGCCCTCTCCTATTCTCCTTTCTCCTTTATCTTCTTAGCCAATCAGCCCTTGCCTACTATGATAGGGAAGCGAAGAAGATAGCATATCTTCTTCTACGAGTACTACGAGAAGGTGCGCAAGAGTTACGGGTTTTGGGCTGTGATTGGAGGAGCATCACTACAATGATGTATCATGTATATATCGCTAGAGAGGACATTTAACCTCCCTAATCCACTCTATCTAGATTTGAAATTTTAGGGATATATGATCTTCTTAGGTAATCAATCTCTCATGCATCGCAGTTTTCGATTTTATAGGTTTTTGAGTACCAATGTTAGTATAATGACTTGATACACATGAAAAATTGGTTTTTGTTTTCTTTCTTCCTCTGTGCATGTGATGCACTGATGGTTTCCCAACAAGGTATCAGAGCCAGGTTTCCCGTACAAAAGATTGGCTTTTAAACTAAGTGTCATAAGATTGAATCATGTAGAATTGTTCTACGCACTCTTGCAGCGATTGGCCACAAAGGCAGAATCTGCATGCAAGGTGCCTATAGATGAGGGGCGGCCATTTGCTGACAGGCTGCCTATAGGGGTGGCCGACCTCACTAGGCCCCCGTAGGGGTGGTTGGGCCGCACGGTGGCCACCAAGGCGATCACTTAGCGCTCGCAGGGGTGGTTGCCTACAGCGTGGCGCACGCAAGGGTGATAGCCTATAGCATGGTGCCCACAGGGATGGTCGCCTGTAGTATAGCGCTTGCAAGGGCAACTGCATGTAGCATGGCGCCCACTCGTAGTAGCGACCGCCTACTGGAAGAGGCAGCCGACGGTAGCATGCAACAGTGTCGCCTACGTAGGGGTGGCAACGGTGGCCCATTGGAAGAGGGCAAAAGGAGGGCTAGAGTTTCTCTTTAGCAAAAGGATAAATATGCCCCTCAAAATTTGAGAAATTTCATAATATATCCTTTTGTCCAAAATTTTAAAAATACCCTTAATAATTCTAAAAATTTCTAACATATCCTAATTTCCAATAAAATAATTAATTATTAATTATCTAATAGTTCTACATAATGATATATACATGTGATGTATAATGTGGACGGATGATCATGAAATGTGTGATGTGATGTGTGTAAATATGATTATTATTATTATTATTATTGGGCCTACGAGCCTCTGTGTTTTTCATTTATTATCAGGCCTGTATGCCTATGGTTATGTTTTAATTACAGGAAGAGGCACAGAAAGAGCGTGGAGGTGTCAACAGGACCAACGATGTTGTGACAGGTGATTGCGATGCATGGTGATGCACGAAGAACTCGACCGAACCAATGATGATGAGAAGGACGATCACAGGGCATGGAGATGCACCAAGACACATACAATACACACATAGATCTTATTATGAGTGATTGGGCCCATTGGCTCGGGCCTAATCACATTAAGTGATGGTTTATGATCATCTAGTGTGGCATGCATATGTGATATGTGATTATATATATATATGCATGTAATGTAGATATATATTAAATATGTATGTGTGTGACAGACATATTAGGAGACCAATACAAAAACAAAAAATAACTCCTACGATAATATTAAGTTAGTGAGCGTGATATAATAAAATTACCCCATGTGGCCTTCCATCATTATAGGAAGAAATTGAATCATGATATAGATTGAGTTGGTTGAGTCCCTCTAGGCTTACCTATCTATATGATCGAGTTCTTGCCTATAACATAGAGATGTCACCGATGACCTGAGGATGTGATCTGCTTAGTTGAATCCCTCAAGGGCATATTATCAAATCAAACTAATCTTGTAATGATGGTGATAACTTAACTGACTTCATGGTTGGTCAAGCAATTGAAAACATAATGGTTCAGAGGTCGAATATGACGAGAATCATAAGGAGCTATGATTGACAAGAGTTTCCTACCTTTTTAGGCTTAGTGTGATTGGTCGAGTCCCTCGAGGTTACACTAAGACGTCGATTAGATCCCGATCCCCACTAGAAGTCTATCGGAGATTTTCGTTTCATGTGTCAAGGGTGTCACATGATTTACTAAGAAAATAGTGGGAATAGATTAAGATAGAAGTCTATATCTTAATTTTCTGAAAAATCTACATGTTATTCATTTATGCTATAGCTTGTTTGTTAGAAACATGTCACTTATAAACCCCTATGTGGCATACTTGATGCCAACCACCTCACCGGTCTAAATTATATGGATTGGCTTTGTAATTTGAGAATTATTCTCACGATGGATAAAATCGTGTATGCCCTTGACATGACTCTGCCTTAGAAGGAGAAGTCAAATCTCTATGTTAGTAAGACCAAAAAGAAAAAGAAAGTTGATAAGTCTCTTAAGAAGGGCAAGGGCAAGGGCAAACTGAAAGTAATGCAAAGGTTGCTAAGAAAGACCCGACTAAGGACAAAAGGCTGTGCTTCCACTATGACAAAAATAGATACTGGAAGAGGAACTGTAAGGATTATCTTATAGAGAAGGCGAAAAAAAAACTTGGAGAAGCTTAGGAACATTCATGATTAGTCTCCATTTGTCATATTTTTATGATAACACATGAGCATTAGATACCGGGAGTGCTTATCATATTTGCCACCCTCTTCCTCAGTGGTGAGGATAGCCCAGCCACCTCCTATCCTCATCTTCCCCTATTGTTCCAGCACTGGCCACGCTACTATTACCTCTCGCTCCAGCTGCCCTTTGCTTCTACCTCTACAGTCATCTTCTTAGTTAGCCGCGAAGATAGCCTAGCCACTACTGCCTCCTTTGCAACTAGTAGCGTCAACATAGCCCCTCGCAATCCCTTCTGCAGCACCCGTGGCAAGCATTAATGCTCGCGCTACTAGAATCACAACCCTTGGTGCTCCCTCAACCCTCCTTTCGCTGTCTTACTCGATTTCCCTCCTCTACATCTGATTGTTGCCATAACCCCAGCATTAATCGTTGCCTTCCGCCTCGCTCCCATCAGTAGTGCCTATTTTTTCTTGCTGAGTGATCGCTCCTCAACGGCCACAGTAGCCGATTTCTTCGTCCTCTTTTCCCAGTCATGATTGTTGCTGTCGTGGCCACACCAGCAACGCTACTACCCTCTTCCTCCCCCTGCTCCAACATCTTCTCCCAGCAACACCGGTCGCTTAGCATCGTACTACTAATCAACCGCACGACCCTACTACTCTACTCCTTCCTTGCTGTTAATGTTGCTTCCCTCTGCCATCAACCATCGAGCATGAAAGGAGATGAAGAGGTGCCCCTTTTAGTGCACAACAAGTATCATTACCTTCCACCCATTGATGTTTATGTCTCTAATGCAGCCGTAGCTGCTATTGTTATTGTATTCTTGTCCACCCACACATAGTAGCGTCGCCACTGCTTCCTGCTACCTCCTCTGCCACTGCTTGTTTCACATTGTTGCAGTGTTGTCATCTTTATCCTCCCCTACCGTTGCTATCATCTCTCCCATCTGTCACCTATGCCGCCATACCCTCCTCTGCCGCATTGTCGCCGCTGCCTCCACTACAACATATAGCCCTCTGCCATAGCCGCACAACCCTATGGCCACTATGTATCTCTACTACAAATTTCCCTACCCAGATCTTGTAGCAGCCATCACACTATGCTAGCGTCGACTCCCCCACCAACTTGTTGGTTATAAGTGCCTTACAAGCCAATCACGTGAGTGATAGCATGTATGACACATTGTATAGTCTTTGTATATTATTATTATTATTAGCATATTCTCATATTATATTATCTGTTGAATATGTATATTATGATGCTCTTGGTTCTGTGCAATGGGAATCAGATCATGAGTAGATCACGATAATGAGATCAATTCATCTTTAAACATAAATCCTGAATAATCCTGGTTATAGGTTGCTCAAGAGGGACATCAAGACAAACAGATAGAGCGGTGTACTATATACCCGTCCATATGATGGAGGCAGCTGGACTCATAGCCACTTATGTGGAGACACTAAGAATACAGTACAGGTGCTTATTGGAGAATGAGTTCACTGATTGTTCTGCTTATGGAATACTGTATGGTTAATGATACATAACATCAGACAATAATTATGTAGTCCTAGTTATGTATCTAGTCCCTAGACTTGAGACACTAAAGATACCTTGTTTGAGTACTCCTCTCATTAACACAAGACTTATTTGGAAGGTTTTAGATCTGGTACAATTGGTTATCGGGATTGATAGCCAACCTTATGAATACTATTGAGTGTCAATGGAGGATCATCTACTTTCGATATCATGAAAGAAATATCCTATATGCTCTCACTTAGGTAAATCCCTGATCAAGTAGGTCGGATTGAGAGAGAATGAGTTTTCAAGGAGAATCCGATTAGAGTAAGACTTAGACGAATTCTGTATGTGGCCTAATAGTACCATACTTGGTATACAATCTCTAGGATATTAGATGTATGAAGGATTATAGATACATGGTAATTGAGGATAGACGGGTCCAATAGATAAGATCCCTTGTACCATATGGGGATATAGCGTAGTGGCCTAATATGTCTATAGTCGATGACTCGAGTGAATTATTATGAGATAAGTCAGAAAGGGTTCTAACAGGTGGGACTCATTGCTAGCTCGGTATTAGGCCTAGAGGGTCATACAAATATGGTAGATGCTTCAGCGAATAGAGGATTGGATATGAGTTATCCAATTAGCCACTATTCTCATTAGATGAGACCTTATATTGATGGGATCCTCGCATGAGGACCAATTAGAGACCAAAGAAGATTATTGGATAGAGATTCAATAATCCAAGATTAGTGGGTAATTGAATGGGGATCCAATAACCACTAAGGCATGATTCCTAGGGTTTTTGGTAGCTCTCTATAAATAGGAGGCAGGATAACACATAGATGATGGACTGCACCTTTGGTTGCCCCTCCTATTCTCCTCCCTCCCTCTGCACAAGAGTTGTGAGATTTATGCTGTGATTGGAGGAGTATCCCTATAGTGATCCATCATGTGGATACCTCTGGCGAGGAGGACGTTTGACCTCTTTCATCCTCTCCATCAAGATTTGAAAAAATAGGGATGTACGATCTTCCTAGGTAAATAATCTCTCACCTGACATGATTTTCGATTTTGTGACTTTTCTTTAATAATCTTTGAATGATGATTTTGATCTACGTAGGAAATTAATTTTGTTTTGATCTTCCTTTATGCATGTAATGCTCTCATTGAGGTTTCCCAACAATGGTATCAGAGCCAAGGTTATTTATATAATAGATTATTTTCTTAACTATATGTGATGAGATTGAATTACATAGATCTGTCCTATGCATTATTATTGTGATTCATAGTGAAGGTAACAAGGAGGGGGCTAGCCACCTACGAGTAGGCTGCCCGCAAGGGCGGCCACCTGATTATGCCACTTGTAGAGGTGGCGACGCCAGGACCATTGGCAAGGGTGGCCGCTTGCAACTAGGCCCTTTGTAGAGGTGGCCAGGCCGCAAGGAGCAGTCGCCTACAGCTAGGGCTGCCACTAGCAGGGGCAACCAACTGTAGCGGCAATCACCTAAGGGCCTGGTGGCCACGCACAACCATGGCGACACCCGCAAGAAAGGGCAACCACCGCCTGCGCAGGGGTGACGCCCGCGGGCACGGGCTCAATAGCACACTACAGTTGGGACTCGAAGGGCCTACGATATAAGGGCCGAATAGTATTGGTGCCCAACTCTCGCTGCCAAAATGCCATCCTACAGGAGATGCACTCTTCACCGATGACTGGACACTCCAGATTCCTTCGGACTTACAAAAGGATTTGGTAAAATTTTTATTAGAAAGGTATGAAAAAGATCATTGTTTAAAATGTAGCATGGTGTGACACTTATCAGTAACACAAGGGAGAAACGGTGGCAAGCCCAGGAAAATTGAAGCCACTACCTATTCCAAACTCTACTTGGACCAATATCTACATGGATTTTATTGAAGGGCTGCCCACATCACAAGAAAAAGGTACCATTTTCATTGTGGTTGATTACCTCAAAAAATATGCCCACTTTTGCATTGTCCAAAATCCTTATACTACTGCTAGTGTTGTTGAATTTTTGTAAAAAATATTGTTAAACTACATGGGATGCCTCGATCTATTGTAAGTGACCATGATAAGGTCTTCACTAGCAAATTTTGGACATAACTTTTTCAATTGCAGGGCACAAAATTGAAGATAAGCACATCGTACCATCCTTAAACCGATAGCCAATCAGAAGTGGTGAATAGGTGCTTGGAGAATTATCTCAGATGCTTCATAAGTGATAGGCTGAAAGAATAAGTAAGATAGCTTCCTTGGGCTGAATCACAAGTGCAAAATGGGCAAGATGGCTTCCTTGGGAGAATTACCTCAAATGCTTCACAAGTGCAAAATGTACTCATTTTAAAGTTGTGTATGGTCGACCACCCCTTGTAATTCCTAAATATGTAGCCGATATATCAAAAGTAGATCAGGTAGACCAAGAATTGATTGACAAGGATAAAATTCTACAACTATTACAGGACAACCTCTCGGTCGCTCAAGCAAGAATGAAGCAACAGGCTGACATATACAGGAGCAAAAGGGAGTTTTCTATTGGAGATTGGGTCTTTCTTCACCTTCAGCCCTACAAGCAAATATCAATCAAGACCCGAGCATCAATGAAGATGTCTCCCCGCTTTTATGCACCCTACAAAATTGTAGAGCGCATTGGAGCTGTGGCTTACAGATTGGATCTGCCTATGAATCTAAAATTCATTCGGTCTTCCATGCATCCTACCTCAAACCAAAGCTTGGAGAAAATGAATCAGTCCAGAGCCATCTACCCAACACTCTGCTAATTGAGAGGTCCATGTTCAGCTAAAGATTATACTAGACTGTAGGATTGTAATGCACCGTCGAGGCCCCTCTACTAAAGTGCTGGTGTAGTGGACCAACTTACTACTAAAGATGCTATATGGGAATCCTATGAAGAACATAAAATAAGGTTCCTAGAGTTCATGGAGGCTCAGCCTTAAGGACAAGACTGATTTAAAGAGGACGGGTCTGATAGGACCCTAGTAGGGTCGAGTCCTAGTCCATTGAATCATGATTGCAATAAACCCTTATTGGTATATAAGAAACTTTAATTAGCCAACCACCTTTGATTATGAAAGTTGGCTAGAGTTTGATGGATCCAAGTCCTACTAGTATTAGGATTCATCTAGGAGAGTTTCACGTAATATAGGAGTTCAATTAGGAGTTCTAAGTAGGAGTTTAATTAGGAGTTAGAATATAGTAAGGGTGTAACACCTTTGTTTTGATCAAATAAAATTTCAGCCACTTTTCTTCAGCTCTTGGAGTCGAAACCAAGGAGAGCCGATCCTCTATATAGATCAAGGAGGGCCGATCCCCTATAGAGATCAATTATCCCCAATAGAAACCTCCGAGTTCTCTTACTCATCTATATAGTGGAGGCGATTGGTCTCATAGCTACTTGTGTGGAGACACTAAGGATACAATATATGTGCTCATATGAGAATGAGTTCACTGATTGATCCGCTTACGAAATATTGTATGGTTAATGATACCTAATGTTAGACAGCGATTTTGTAGTCCCAGCTATGTATCTGGTCCTTAGACTTGAGACACCAAAAATGCTTTGTTTGAGTACTCCTCTCTTTGATATTGGACTTATAGGTTTGCAAGGTTCCAGATCTGGTACAACCGATTATTGAGATTGGTAGTTAGCCTTATGAAGGCTATTAAGTGTTAATAGAGGATCATCCGCTCTCAGTATCATGATAGGAATATCTCATATACTCTCGCTCAGGTAAGTCCCTGATCAGGTTGGTCGGATTGAGAGAGTTCTCAAGGAGAATATGATTAGAGTAAAACTTAGACAAATTCTATATATGGCCTGATAGTACTATGCCTAGTATACAGCCTTTGGGATATTAGATGGATGAGAGATTATAAATACATGGTAACTAAGGATAGATAAGTTATTAGGACCCTAGCTGAGTTGGGTCCTAGTCGATTGAGACGAGTCCTTAAATGTTGGCCAACCTAAAGTTGACATTATGTTAGTTAGGAGAAGATTTGAGTCAATTGTAATAAATCAACCCAAATCCTAGTAGGGTTAGGATTTGACTGAACTAGAGTCAGGTCAGGAGTCAGAGTTAGATACAGGTTAAAGTCAATTATATCATGAATGTAATAAGCCCTAATCTAACTATCACTCCCTAATAAAGAAGTGGTTGGCTAGGGTTAGGGAGGAGTCCTTATGGGATGGGAGTCTCCTAGTCACCTCCTTCTCTTAAGAGAGGTAAGCTAGGGCAAGAGGGGGAGAGTTCCTCTTAGCTTGGACTCTCTCTAGTTGGAGACCCCTATAGCCACCAACCACATCATGGTTAGAAGTTGGCTAGGGCTTAAGAGTTGAGGGGAAGAAGGCCTCAAATAGGAGTTAGGGTTTAGAAGGCCTATAAATAGCAAGGTAGATGGAAAGGTAGAGATCTATAAGGCAAGACTAGTGGCTAAAAGATATCGTCAAAGGCAAGGAGTCGATTGTGATGAAATCATTAGAATTCTTTTAGCTATAGCACACTATAACTATGAGATCTGGCAAATGGATGTAAAAACCATATTCCTCAATAAAAACCTTGAGGATGAGGTGTATATGATACAGTCAAAGGGATTTTTATCCAGAGAGAGTCCAGATAAAGTATGCAGGTTACTTAGATCCGTCTATGGACTGAAGCAAACCTCCTAAAGTTGGAACATAAGATTTGATCAGGCAATAATATCTTATGACTTTGTTAAAAATGAAGATGAGCTGTGTGTGTATAGGAAGGTAAGTGGGAGTGTTAGCACCTTCTTGGTTTATATGTGGATGATACCTTAATCATTGGGAATAATGTAGAAATGCTTTCTATAGTAAAAGCTTGGCTATCCAAAAACTTCTCCAAGAAGGACTTAGGGGAAGCATAATATATTTTTGGTATCTAGATCTATAAAGATAGACCCAAGAGGATGTTTGGCTTGTTTTAATTTAGGTACATAGACTCTATTGTCAAAAGGTTTAGCATGGAGAATTCCAAGAGGTGTCTTATACCGATGAGACATGGAATATCATTTTCTATGAGTATGTCCCCAATGACTTCTGAAAAAAGGGCAGACATGGATAGAATACCCTATGCCTTAGTGATATGGTCTATCATGTATGCAATACTATGTACCAAGCCTGATATAGCATATACTCTAAGTGTCATAAGTAAGTATCAAGTGGATCTATATTTAGAACACTAGAAAGTAGTAAAGTGTATCCTTAAGTACTTAAGAAGGACTAAGGATCTTTTACTAGTATTTGGAGAATGTAACCTCCAGGTTGAGGGCTACATTGACTCGGGTTTCTAGTCTAATATTGATGATAGTAAGTTAAAATCAGGTTATGTTTTTATTTTGAATGGAGGAACAATAAGTTGGAAGAGTTCCAAGCAAGATACTACTATTGACTTGACCACAGAAGCGGAATACATTGCTGCAATAGAAGTAGCAAAGGAAGGGGTATGGATAAAGAAGTTCATGAGGGATTTTAGAGTCATATCAAGCAGTGTGGAGTCAATTCCCATATACTGCAACAATAATAGGGCCATTACCTAAGCAATAGAACCTGGTCTTATCAGAAGTCTAAGTACATTTTGAGGAGGTTTCACTAATTAGAGTGATCATAGCCCGGAAAGATATAGTAAGGGAAAGAGTTCAATCTGAAGATAGCATTGTGGATCCACTGACAAAGTCGTTGGCTAATATTGTGTTTGAGCATCATAGGGGTCTGATGGGCATCACATAGGTGATTGGCTTGCTTTACATCAAGTGAGAGATTACTAGTTACAGGTGCCCTATAAGCCAATCACATGAGTGATGACACATTTAACATGTTGCACAGTCTTTTTGTATTATTATTAGGATATTCTTACATTATATTATCTATTAAATATATTTATTATGATGCCCTTGGTTCTGTATAATATAAAATGGATCATGATAAGATTACGATAATAGAGACTGATTTATCTTTAAACACAGATCCTGAATAATTTCATTCATAGGTTGCTTGAGAGGGACATCAAGACAACTAGATAGACTAGTGTGTTGTATCAATCTAGTACCATAGCAACGTTCTTGGCATCTTGTTGTTCTTCTACCCCCTACCATTGCCATCTCCATCTACTTCAACCGACCCCTCTGTTATCGCTGCCATCACCATCATCATTTGTTGCAGCCGACCCCTGTGGTGCTACTACCATCTACATCTACAACCGACCCTGGTATTACATCTTCATATGTTGCAATCTTTACCTGTTGCTACATTTTTATTCATTGCCTACCTCTGCATCTATCTTCATCTATTATAGTTGCTGCTACCTCTGCATATTGATGCTATCTTCATCGTAATATTATTGCCATCTTCATCATTGTTGTTACCTCCTTATATTATTGCCATCTTTGTCGTAATATTGCTGCCATATTCATATTGTTGTCATCCTCGTCGTAATCTGCTACACCCACCTCTTGCTATTTCAAAACCATCTCCCTTGTTGCTGTCGCTAGGGCAGCCCTTTAACCCTAAAATGCTATCATCATAGTCATCTTTTACCCCTTGCAGTCGACCCTAATAGTAGCCATATACCGTAGCCTTCTAACCCTAGATCACTGCTACTGCTGCCCTTTTTCCTTCTCCTGCGACGACCAGCCCCATTTGCTGATCTATGCCCTGACTCGTCAATAGAAGAACCTAAACATCATAGATCTGCAATCTTACGCGATGGCCACAGATGATGCAATTGACGTGAAGCTTGAAGCCTTCGAGGCCTACATGGAGAACAAGTTACACACAATCTTCGAAGAATTCAAATTAGGCCGATTAGAGAGTCCAAAGAGATCTCAACTCGAACAAAGTTCATATCACGAAGAGAACCAATCAGAGAAGGGAGATCAAATACAGGACCCCATGTACCCACGCATGAGGGTGGACTTCCCTAGATGGGAACATGGAGACCCAACTGGGTGGATCTCATGTGTTGAATGGTATTTTTGCTTCCACAAGACTCCAGATACATCCATGGTCAATATTGTCATCATACACCTTGATGGAAACACGATCCAATGGTACAACTAGTTCGAGCATTCTCATGGTGTACCTATGTGGAGGTAATTTAAAAGCGAGCTACTGATCCGCTTTGGATCGTCGGAGTACGAGAATATGGATAACTAACTCATGAAGATTCATCAAACCTCGACCATCTAAGATTATCAAACCAAGTTTGAAGAACTTTTGAACCAAATGTGTGATTAGTCTGAAAAAAATTACTAGGGACGTTCATCGAAAGATAAAAGCCAAAGATTAGATGTGAAGTTATAGCATGACAACCATATACATTGATGGCGGCTATCTCCTTCGCCTACATCTAAGAGGAACGACTAAACAACGATGCCCAAAGGACCAAGATCATAAACTGACCAACAACCATCAAACCTTCGGCCTCCCCTATTACCAACCAAACCTCTTAGCCCAAGAAATTAACTCAAGAAAAAATTCGTGAAAGATCCGTAAAAGGGCTATGTTAGCATTGTAACAAACCATGAAGTCGAGAGCACCGCTGCAAGAAGAGAAGGCTTTTGGAGATTGAACTGGTTAAGGATCCAAAACCCAAGGACATAGATCTCGAGTCCGAGGAAGATGCAGAGGAAGAACTATAGTCGGCCACCAACACAGTGCATGCCTTAGCCAGCTACGGGAGCCTGCAAACCATGAAGATTGATAGATTCCTCAATCACCAGCTGATTACTATCCTTATCAACACCAGAAGTACCAATAATTTAATGGACAACAAGGTTTCTACTTGATTAACCCTTTGGATTGAAGATTATAGCAGGTTTGATATGAAGCTCACAGATAGTCGAACCCTCAATTACAGCCACAAGTGTTCGTGGGTGAAACTAGTCATGCAGGGCCAAGAGATCATCGTGGACTTCTTCCTTTTGTCATTGGATGATTACGAAGTGGTGCTAAGCATCGAGTGACTATCTACTCTAGGTGATGTTTCCTAAAAATTTTCTAAATTACTTATGAAATATTTTAGCCATGGGAAACAAGTGATCCTATGACAAAAACGTAGGGATAAAGTTGACTGTTTCGATGCAATGCATGAAGATGGTGCTGCACAAATCACATGTCGACTTCCTAACAACTTCAAAGGCTGCAAACTGAAGAGCCAATGATGAATGAAGATCCAAAACATTCCTCTTTACTTGCTAAATTTTCAAACATCTTTGTTGAACCAAAAAATCTACCCCTTACTCGGCTACATGATCACCATATATTAATTCTGCTAGAAAAACTAACAGCAAATGTTTAGATATCCTCATCTTAGAAGGCTAAGATCGAGAGAATCTTCCAAGAGATGTTAGAAACAAGGATCATATGATCAAGTGTCAGCTCCTATTCTTCATCGGTGCCCCATGTACAAAAGGATGGAACATGACGAATGCGCGTGGATTACTAAGCCCTCACTAACATCATCATCAAGAACAAATACCCGATCCCTGTGGTGGATGAATACTCGATGAACTGAAGGGAGCACAAGTTTTTACTAAACTGGATTTGCGATTCGGATACCATCAGATTCAGGTGCATGATGAAGACATACTGAAGACTACTTTTTGGACACATAACGGCCACTACAAGTTCCTAGTAATACCTTTCAGCTTAACCAATGCCCCTTCCACCTTTTAGAGCTTATTGAATTACATTTTTTGGGTTTACCTCTGTAAGGTTGTTTTGGTCTTCTTCGACGACATCTTGATTTATAGCTCCTCCCTCGAAAGCCACCTCTCACACTTGCAACTTGTTTTAATGATTCTCCGAGAACATGCCTTTTTTGTCAAGCAGTCAAAGTGCAGCTTTTTGTAGAGCAAGGTGGAGTACCTCGGGCACATCATCTTAAAGGAAGGAATAGTGGTAGACCCCTTGAAGATCGAAGTAATGCAAAGCTAGTCGTTGCCAAAAATAATTAAAGCGCTACGAGGATTTCTTGGGCTGCCTGGCTACTACCGCAAGTTTATGAAGGATTACGACAAAATAAGGGGCCCCCTCACATCATTACTGAAAAAGGATGCTTTCTAGTGGTCGGATGAAGAAACAACAGCTTTCAACACCCTCAAGGCTGTGATGATGCCTACACCGATGTTAGCGATACTAGACTTCGACTAGGTGTTTGTAATCAAATCTAACGTGTTGGCAGTTGAAATTGGAGTCGTTCTAATGCAAGATGGCCAACCCCTAGCCTACATCAGTAAGGCTCTCTCCCCAATTCATCTAAAGCTATCAATCTATGATAAGGAAATGTTAGCCATTGTGCATGCAATGACGAAATGGAGGCCCTACTTGATTGTGTTAGGATTCTAGCTAATAAGGTCCTAATTTAAATTCATTAAGAGAGCACACATGTAAATCTAATCTAGCCGACCCCTATTAATAGATGAAGAAGCCGGGTAGGTTAGGATATTTGGATGAGGCATTGGGCACATGTAACCCTAGTTAGTCGCCCCTAACTTTGGTTAAACGGGGTTGGTTAAGGTAGGGTTGAGTTAGAGTTAGATTGGGAGTCCTAACCATCAGTCACCCATAGTTGGGTCGGCTAGTAGTTGCTTCTTAGATTTGGAGTAGGAGTTGCTTCTTAAAGTTGGAATAGGAGTTGTTAGAAGTAGGAGTCTTAGAGTAGGAGTCCTATTATGAGTTAGAGTTTAGAAGACCTATAAATATCCTTATAATCAATCACTTTTTTTTATGAATAGATGAATCATTTTAGCAGCCTTTGAGCAGCAACTTGGAGGGTAGGACCCCTATAAAGTTCCAAACAGGCCGATCCTATATAGAGATCACCCCAAGCTTAGAATCTATATGGGTTCTAACACTTAGTATCAGAGTAACGTTCTTGGCATCTCGCTGCACTTCCATAGCCATCCATCATCCCTCCACAGCTGCCCAAGCAATTCCCACAATTGCCTAAAGATCATCGTCATATCCCACCGTAATCTCCACTACTATAGATCATCCTTTGATCTCCTTGTAAATTGCAACAGGTTCTGGTTTCCTACCTTACTACTGCTATAATTTAGTTATCCTTATTTTAAAAAATCTAAAAATTCATTCCTATTTTGCTACATAAACTTTTCATTACAAAGTTTTCATCTCTACGATGAAAGTTGCATTGTAGAATTTTCAGTTGCATAGCACTATTTATTTGATCTTGCTGTTGTGTTTCTTCTATCAAAATCTCTACAAAATTTTTACAATGGCTTTGGCACTTCCTAACAGTGGGTTTTCTTTTGGTTCCGTCGAAAAATTCTCTATATAAGCTGCTAATCTTTTACATCCAAGCTGCTACACTTTAGATGTAAAAATCTACTATAGTACCTTCCAATAATCTTTGATTTTGTTGAACCTTTTGTTGTCGTTTCCTTCCATAAAATTTTTGATGGCATTACCTCTCCCAGTAGATTCCCCTTGGTTTTTCTCAAATCTTTGTTAAGAATTGCTGGAAAAAAATGTGTCTTTATTGTTGGAATTTTTTCGATGAAAAATCTGCTATTGCATCTTTGTCTTTCTTGTTCTCCTTAACCTACTAAAACCTAACCATCTTGTTCCCACCAACCAAGACATATTTAGGGCATCCCTCTAGCCTCAACTATCATAATCTATTTTCATAAACCTAATACCACCCAAAACCACAGCCCAAAATAGTAAACCCTTGCAGCCACAATCTTCTACCACTGATCTTTCATCCGAACCTTCCACTACCCCATGCCATTGACCCATCAATAGAAAAAAGACAAAGACATCTCTGATCTATAGGCATATGCTATGGCTTCTCAAGATCCAATTGATGCTAAATTTGAGGCGTTGGAATCTCAGCTTGAATCATGCTTGGAGGATAAACTACATGGTTTATTCACGAAATTCAAGATTGGATAGCCACCGAGTCCAACCGGAGTGATTGGACTAACCAACAAACTACATGATTGGACTGACTGACAATTGTTAGGGACATTCATCGAGGGACTCAAACTAAAGATTAAAGGAGAGGTTAAGGTGTGGCAGCTCCGCATCGGAACGACTGGGATTTCTTTTGCCCGAATACAAAAGGAATGACTCAACCAAGATGCTCGAAAGATGAGGACCACTCCTAGGCCCGTGGAATGTAGACCTCCTTCTATTCCCAGTCATCCTTCGCTGCCAAAAAAATTAACAAGAGAAGAACTATACAACAGATCGTCAAAGGGTCTTTGTTAGCATCGTGACGTACCATGGAGTTGCGATCATCACTGCAATAAGGGGCACCTCCTACTAATTGAACCCCTTAAAGACATGGAGGAGGTCCAGGAGCATGAGGAAGAGGTCGTGGATGAAGTGTTAGGATCAAAGCAGCACTAAGAGGGGGGTAGTGAATTAGTGGTTATGAAAAATTTACGTCGATTTGAGTTTTCGCTCAATAAAAACCATATCAAAAATGTGTTTAAGCATAGAGATGTTTGTAAGAGTACAAGCAAAGATAGTAGATAGTTATATAAAAAAGTAATAAAGATAAAGATCAAAGGTGAGGAAGCAAACTGATTTTATAGTGGTTTGGTCTCGTGACCTACATCCACTCTCAATTCCTCCTCCGTTGAGGTCACGGGCTTCCACTATTGATCTTCCTTCAATGGGTGAAGATCAACTACCCTCTTACAACTCTATTCTCCTTTTGTAGTTTTAGGAGGTAACCTTTACAAGTATCTGAGCTCTCCCTTAAACAAAAAACTACACGAAACGAAATGAGGAGAAGCTCTCAAAAAATTATAATAGCGTTTTCACAAGGTTTTTGCTCTTAATGCTTGCATACCTCAAGCAAGAATGGGGTGCGGGGGGGGGGGTAACTTAGAGGCCCCAAATGGCTTCAATATTAGAGCCAAAATTCAAATTTTAAGAGTTCCCGAGGTGTTGGTCTCAAGACGTGTTCGACGATTGTACCGCTAGTCCGAGTGGTACGATTGCTTGATAGTAGGAAACGTGTCTCGGTGGTTCAACCGCCAGTTTGGGTGATTCAATCGCCTGACACACCTTTGAAGACTATGTCATCTTGGAGACCATGTCTTCGAAGATCGTGTTTTTCTAACGCTGGGTTACTGAAATGACTTTTATAATAAGTCTAAATCAATCCCAATTAAGATCTAATGACCTCTTAATTGAGTTAGTAAAGCTAACTCTCACTATGATGCTAACTGCGATAGTTAAAACATAATCTTCATTGTCTGACCTTCAACTGATCTCTCGGCAAACTCCCGGTGAACTCCCGGCATCCTTTCGATGAACCCTCGGTGAGCTCTCGATTTCTTCTGGTGAACTCCCGACGAACTCCTAGCATTCTTCCGGTGAACTCCCGACGAGCTCCCGACAACCTGTCGATGAACTTCCGAGGAACTTTTCGACAAACCTCTAGTGAGTTCTCGGTGAGCTCCTGACAACATCGTCTAAACCTCGGCTGACCTCCGGCGAACTCTCGGCGAGCTCCCATTGCATCGTCCGAACCACAGCCCGATACTTGAACTTGACTTCGGTCTGACATCTAATTGTAATGCCCTTCGTTGTCGTAGTTAATCCTGTATCACTTTCTTTAACACACAAGTTAGATCATAAAACCCATCAATTGATTTCATCATCAAAATCTGATATTCAATAATTTCCCCCTTTTTTATGATGACAACCAATAAATGATCAGAGTTAATCATAACTCCCCCTATGTATATGTCATAGGATAAATAAAACAAACTTGAATTCAAAAGCACTATCACTTTTGAATTCAAGCATTTTGACCATTTTCATAATTTAACCATACATGACAAAATTTTTAAAGATTCAGTTTCTTGGTTACACATAAAAATTTTAATCATTATATTTACAAAATAACAATGTTATCAATCATGATACAACATCAATTATTATGTTCACAAGATAACTATGTCATCAATTATGATACAACATTCATTTTAACTATTTTAAAGATCTCAAATTAAATATCTTTCTTATGTTATCAATTATGTCATTTTCTCTCCCTTTGTCATCAACAAAAAGGAGAATGCTCAATTATATTTGAACAATTTTTTTAAATATTTATTACAATATTTAGCACATAAAAAGAAGTAGTTAATCCATTGCTCCCCCTTGGTAAAATAAGAAAAAGACTAAAGTTAGAATTTAATTCTTTTTTATGCATCATAAAAAGAAATATAAAATAGAATTTTATGCATCATAAATGCCACATCAAATTTCTTTTCTCCATCTTTGTAAATATCAATTATAAATAGAATCATTTTAAAAGAGAGCTCAAAAAGTCGAGAAGTCCAAGAAGACTATAAGAGCTACCAAAGTATTTGTATTTGATAATCTCATATAAACTTCAAGCAAAAGCTCAAGAAATCTAAAAAATAGTAAATCATGTATTTGGATGGTTTAACATTCCCAACTCTCTTCTAATAAAGTTAAATTGTTCTTCATTTAATGGCTTGGTGATGATATCAGCCAATTTACGATTAGTATCAATAAATTCTAAAGATATATCATGATTATTTACATGATCTCTAACAAAGTGATGCCTAATGTCAATATGTTTAGTTCTTGAGTATTGAATGAGATTTTTAGTTAAGCATATTGTACTAGTGTTATTGCATTTGATAGGAATAATCTTCAAGTAAATTCCATAGTCTTCTAAAGTGTTTTTCATCCAAATGACTTGTGTACAGCATACACCACTTGCTATGTACTCAGCTTCAGCTGTAGATAATGTAATCGAATTTTGTTTCTTAGAAGACTAAGAAACTAGAGCAAGTCCTAAGAATTGGCATGTTCCAGTTGTACTCTTTCTATCTATTCTACAACCTTCAAAATCGACATCCGCATAGACAATTAAATCAAAGTTTTTAGACTTATGATACCATAATCCTAAATTAAAAGTTTCTTTTAAATATCTAAATATTTATTTAACTATCTTAGAATGAGAATATTGAGAGTTGGATTGAAACTTTACACATAATCCAACACTAAACATTATATCCGGTCTAGTATGAATTAAATACAATAAATTACTTATCATTCCCCTATATATTTTTAAATCAAAATTTGCACCTTCATTATCCAAGTTCAATTTTGTAGAAGTGCTCATAGGTGTGTTTATGGCCTTAGCATTATCCATACTAAAGTGTTTTAACAAATCTAAGGTATACTTAGCTTGACTTAAAAAGATACCATCATTTAATTATTTTGTTTATAATCCTAAGAAAATATTTATTCACCCATTAGGCTCATTTCAAATTCTTGGCTTATATTGGCAAAAGATTTACATAAGGATTTATTTGTTGAATTAAAAATAATATCATCAATATAAATTTAAATAATTAGAAAACTATTTTTTAATCAAAATTTGCACCTTCATTATCCAAGTTCAATTTTGTAGAAGTGCTCATAAGTGTGTTTATGGCCTTAGCATTATCCATACTAAAGTGTTTTAACAAATCTAAGATATACTTAGCTTAACTTAAAATGATACCATCATTTAATTATTTTATTTATAATCCTAAGAAAATATTAATTCACCCATTAGGCTCATTTCAAATTCTTGGCTCATATTGGCAAAAGATTTACATAAGGATTTATTTGTGGAATTAAAAATAATATCATCAATATAAATTTAAATAATTAAAAAATTATTTTTAAAATACTTAAAAATAATATAATATCAACCTTGCCTTTCAAAAAATTATTTGAAATAAGGAAAGAGCTAAGTCTTTCATACCAAGCCCTAAGGGCTTGTTTCAATCCATAAAGAGATAATTTGAAAATATGATTCGGAAAAAGATCATTTTCAAAACCGAGGGGCTGTTCAACATAAACTTTTTTAGAAATGAAACCATTAAGAAAAATACTTTTGGCATTCATTTGAAATAACTTAAAGTTCTAAAAAGAGGCAAAGGTAAGGAGCATCCTTATTACTTCAAGTCTAGTCATAGGAGCGAAGGTCTCTTCATAATCGATCCCTTCTTCTTGGTTGAAACCCTTGGCCACTAATCTGGCCTTGTTTCTAACCACGATACCATTTTCATCTTGCTTGTTTCTAAGGACCTATTTAGTATCAATCACTAAATGATCATTAGGTCTAGGAACAAGCTCTCACACCTCATTTCTCTCAAATTAATTTAACTCTTTATACATTAAAATAACCCAAGAATCATCTTTTAGGGCTTCCTCAATGCATTTTGGTTCAATTTGAGACAAAAATGTGGCATTAGCATAAAAATTCTTAAATGATGAATAAGTTTGAATATCTTTTGATATATCTTCTATTAATACTCCTTAGGATGAGCATCTACATACTTCCATTCCTTGGATAAGGATTCCTTGAAAGTAGATGCATCCAAGTTGTTTTGGAGATGAGGTTTATCATTCAAATTTAAAGTATCAAAATCAAAATTATCATCAAAATCAATTTTCTTCAATTTGGGAACCTCACTAAAAATAATATAGATGGATTCCTCAATTACTATAGTTCTTTTATTAAAGACACGATAAGCCTTTGAAATTGAGGAATAACTAAAAAATATATCTTCATTGGATTTTGCATCGAACTTTCCTAAGGCATCTTTTTCGTTCAAAATAAAATATTTACAACCAAATATATTGAAATATAAAAAATTAGATTTTTTATTATTTTATAATTTATAAGGAGTTTTGAAGAGTAATGGTCTTATGAGAACCCTATTCATGACATAGTATGTCGTATTAACAACTTCAACCTAAAAATATTTAGGTAGGCTATGTTCGTTTAACATGGTTCTAGTCATTTCTTGTAAGCTCCTATTTTTTCTTACTACTCCATTTTGTTGTAGATTTCTAGGAGTAGAGAAATTATGATTATACCCATTTGACTCACAAAAATTTTGAAAATCATAATTTTGAAACTCACCACCATAATCACTACCTATAGTTGAAATCATAAAACCCTTTTCATTTTCAACAAGTTTATAAAATTTTAAAAAATATTTAAAAGAATCACTTTTGTATGCCAAGAAATAGGTCCAAGTATATCTACTATAATAGTCTATAATAACAAACACATATTTACTAACTCCTAAGCTTATAGTATCAATTGGTCCAAATAAATCCATTTAATTATAGTGGTCTAGAGGTGTTTATTTGATTTTTTAATTTGAAACTATTTTTTATTTATTTTCTGATAAGACCCCAGAAGGAGCCTTATAGATTTTGATCCTTGAGGGGGATCAACCCTTGGAACGCTATAGGGGTTCCTTCCTCCTAGATTCGGCACAAGGCTGAAATAAAATTGATAATTACTTAATTCAAGAGAGGTGGCAGCTACATTATTATATAAGGATCAAAACCCTAGCCTAAGGGGGTTCTTGCCTAAGTGAAATTATCTCTTTGCCCCTCCTATAGCCAACCTGCCTTAATAGGAACAAGGGGTGACTAGGTTGGCTCTATAGCGACCTAGGCAGGGGGAAACTCTGGCCAACCAACCTAGTAAGGAGGCGACAACCACTAAACCGTAAGGGTTAATCTAAACCCTAGTCATACTTCTTTATAAGATAGGAGTGGCTTTATTACAATCTAATAGGGTTTTATTGACTATTTCTAAGGAGATTAGAACTCAACCCTGCGGGAGTCCTATCAAACCTACCCTTTTAAAATCAGTCTTGTCCTCAAGGTTGAAGTTCCATGAACTCGGGGAACTGGGTCTTCAGCTCCTCATCAACTTGGTTGTCAGTTGAAAGAACTTGAGCTGAGTCGTCATCTTTAAATTTTCATTTGAGATGGGATACTTGGAGGATCAACTGTAATTTTGATCTGGTGCACCGACCGGATCTCTAAGTTAGAGCTCCAATATGATCCACAATTTTATAAGGCCCAAAGAAATAGGGAGACCACTTTCGTGAGGCTTGAATTTTATACTGGTGGAGCTGGAGATAAAGGGGGACTTAATCTTTCACAAGAAACTTTCTTTTGCTCCAGCATTTATCAAGGGAAAGTTTCTTCCTTACATGGGTTGTCACATAGTTAGTCTTTAGTAATAGCCAATCTTTCTTTTGGAATGGTGACTGCCCTCTGGTATGGTTCAGGATGATGAGAGCCCAATCTGGCATGAGCATAGATTATAATTCTTCTAGTTTAACTCCTTTTTCATGCCATAGACCTGTATCCAATCATATTTTAAATTTGATAGTAATTAGTATCTCCTGTAAAAACCTTGTATGAAGTGTGGGAGAACCCTCGGTGTAAATTAGAAGTCGACCATCTTGCATAAGAATAGTCCAAATTCCAACTTCTGACGCATCAGTCTCAATGACCAAAGTGCGACGGAAATCGGGCAACACTAGGACCGACGTCATCATCATGGCTACCTTGAGTCATTCAAAGGCTGCGAAGGCTTTATCTGACCACAAGAAGGAGTCTTTCTTTAATAAGGACATGAGCAACGCACTGATCTTGTCATAATCTTTCATAAAATTTTGGTAGTAGCCCGTGAGTTCAAGTAAACTACGTAATGATTGTACATTTGTAGGTATTCTTGCATTGCCTCGATCATTGTCGGGTCCACCGCCACTCCATCCTCTAATATAATGTGCCCAAGATACTCCAATTTACGCTATAAGAAGCTGCACTTTGACTATTTAATATAAGGAGTATTCTCCTGAAGAATCGTTAGAATAGTTCGTAAGTGCCGAAAATGTATATCAAGCGTAGGGCTATAAATGAGAATATCATCAAAGAATACCAATACGAACTTACATATAAAACTCTGAAAGATGTCATTCATCAGGCTTTGGAAATTAGAATGAGCATTCATAAGTCTGAAAGTCATTACCAGAAACTCGTAGTGGCCGTTATATGTACGGAATGCAGTTTTCAGAATATCTTCAGTGCATACCCGAATTTGATGGTATCCGGATTGGAGATCCAATTTAGTGAGGACTCGAGCTCCTTTTAATTCATCCAAGAGTTCATATATGAATGGGATAGGATATTTATCCTTGACGGCAATGGTGTTTAGAGCCCGGTAATCAATGTACATCCACCACGTACCATCTTTTTTGCGCACTAGCAACACCGGTGAGGAGTAATGGGTGCAGCTCGGTCGAATCACAACAGTGTCAAGCATCTCTTTAATAATATTCTTGATCTCGTCCTTCTGTAAGTGAGAATAGTAGTACAATCATAAATTTGCTAGAAGTTTGTCTGGCAAAATAGGAATATAATGGTCATGCAACCAGTTAAGGGGCAACCCGTGCAGCTCCAAGAGAATATCCACCAATTCGTTTAAGCAAAGGGAAAGCTTAGGATCTAGTTTTGTACATTCTCTCTCATAGATGGCTGTTGGATATGCATCAAGAATCCACCATGTGCTTTGTGCAAAACTTTCTCCATTTGTTACGATGAAACAATAAAAATTTGGCTCCCGCGCTTGCCTTATAACGTGACCTATCTCCCTTTGTAATAAAATTTCATGATTAATTTAGAAAAATTTTAGAAGATATCACCTAGTGTTTGAGCCATTCGATCTTGAGTATGGCTTCATAATCATCAATGGATAGGAGGAAGAAATCAGCTACCACTTCTTGGTCTTAGAGGAGTAGTTTCACCCACGGGCACCGTTGGTCGCAATTAAAGATTCGGCCATCAATGACCTTTACGTAAATCTTATTGTAACTTTTGATTTGAAGTGCCAAATATATAGCAACCTTACTATTGAGGAAGTTATTGGTGCTACCCATGTCGATGAGAATGGTGATGAGTTGCTGTTTTAGAAGTCCTCTAACTTTCATCATCTGCGGGTTGGAATAGCCGACCAATGCGTGCACTACGTAGTTGGCTGGTTGGGACTCTTCCTCTATGGCTTCTTCAGATATTTTATTGTCCTCATCCTCCACTAGTTCAACCACGAGGAGCCAACCCTTTTTGCAGTGATGTTCGTGGCTCCACAGTTTGTCATAATGCCAACATAACTCCTTGGCCGATCATTCGCGAAGCTCGTCTTTTATCAACCTTTTTGGTGCAAGGACTTGGATGGTAGTTGAGGGGGCAGTAGGCCTCGGCATGGCTGGTCGGGGAGCAACCCTTGTCCTTCATACCTCATGGTTCAATTGTTCTTCCTGGATACGCGCGAAGGAAATCACCACCATAAGAGTGTACGGTTGCCACGCCTTTACTTCTCCTTGGATTTCCGGCTTTAGGCCCTCGATAAAAGTACCAAAAGTTGTTTCTCAAACCAATTCTCAGTTTGGTTAGATAAACGCTCAAACCTTGTTTGGTATTCCTATATTATAGAGGTTTGATGAATCTTTGCTAATTGTCCATCGATGTTATTGAAATTGGTTGGTCCGAAGCAGTCTAGTAGTCCTTCCTTGAATTGCTGCCAAGAGAGTTCTCCATGGGTGTGCTTAAACTAATTAAACCACTAAATAGCATCTCCGTTGAGATGGATGGCAGCAATCCCCACCTATGTAGCATCGGCGGTTCGGTAGAACCGAAAATAGTGCTCCACTCGTAAGATCCACCCGATCGGGTCTCTTTCTTCCCATCTAGGGAAGTCAACCTTCATGCATGGATTATTGAGATCAGAGGTGATATGGCCATGTTCTTGAAGATTGTCTCACTAATCTAATGTTTCTCCGTGTTGTGATTTCCTCGGGTTCGATAGTCGGCCAATGCTGAATTCAACGAAAAGAGATCACATTTTCTCTTCCATGTGGTTTCCAAAGGCTTCAAGATTTACATCGATAGCCTCCTCTGATGCCATAGTATACGCCTCTAGATCTGTAATATAGATATTTTTTTTATTGTCGGGTTAGTGGCATGGGAATTTTGGAGAAGGAGGTGGCCGGTTGGAAGGTGAATTGGTTTGGATGGAAGTAGGCTGCAGTTTAGGGCAGATTTAGGCCTACAGTTTTATGGAGTTTAGGCTACGAATTGGTGTGGTTTTAGGACTATGATAGTAGTAGATGAATGTTAGAAAAATAAATTTTAGATCTGGGATAGATGGTAATAAAGGTAGGTGTCTCGGTAAAGAAATTGGCTAAAAAGATAAGTGGATTGATAAGGAAGTAGACTGATTTAGGTGGCTGATTTGGGGGGCTGTTTGGATTTAGTTTAGGGTAATATTTGGAAGGGTTTTTAGTAAGGATGGTAGGGTTTGGAGATGAGGAAAAAAGGGTCTAAAATCCCACAAAAAATAGCACTTAAATCTAGTAGAATTCGGTGAAAAGAAGTGCTACGATGTGCTATCCTACTAAACTAGTTTTTACGCCAGAAAAATGATGACTTCTCAACATAAATTCTAGAGAAAATTTTAAAGAAATTATGTAGAAACCCTTGGTTTAGATGTTGTCAATACCAATAAAAATTTTGACAGCATAACGGTAGGGAAATAGGGTAAAAGATGCAAGGTAGATTCCTTCATCGTAAAATTCTAGAACTGTGTGATGGTGAAATATTGTACAAGAAAACTGGTTTCAGAAGGAGTTTTTTCATGAAATCAAATCTAAATGAAATCCATTTGATCTTAAGAATTGTATAAAAATTTTGGCCAAAAACGATGAACAAAAGTTTGGTTTCAAGTAGCAACAATCGGCTAAAAATTTCTGCAGTATTTCACCTTCGCAACGATGATAATGTTTATGATGGTAAAAAATTACAGTAAGGAAAGTTTAAAAAATTTCTCCCATATATAATATGAAGGATCTTGTAGTATTGAAGAGGCGTAGGTTCTAAAAATATACTAGAATTCCAGATCAAATGTAGGGGACAGCGGTAGACTAATTTGATCTACTGCTAGGGTGGAAGGTGGAAGCGCGTGTCATAGCAATTATGAGAATTACTTGGAAAGGTAGAGGCGTGGATGACAGCTACAGGGGCAGCAAGATCGCTGCTCTGATACCAGATGATAAGACCCTATAAGAAGCCCTATAGATTTTGATTATTGAGGGGGATCAACCCTTGGAACCCTTTAGGGGTTCCTCCCTCCTAGATTCGACACATTATTATATAAGGTCTACATTATTATATAATAATGTATAACCCTCCTATCTTAAAATTGATAATTGCTTGATTCAAGAGAGGGAATGGCTACATTATTATATAAGGATCAAAACCCTAGCCTAAGGGGGTGTTTGCCTAAGTAAAATTATCCCTTTACCCCTCCTATAGCCAACCTACCTTAATAGGAATAGGGGGTGACTAGGTTGGCTCTATAGCCAACCTAGGCAGGGGGAAACTCTGGCCAACCAACCCAGTAAGGGGGCGACAGCCACTAAACCCTAAGGGCTAATCTAAATCCTAGCCATACTCCTTTATAAGATAGGAGTGACTTTATTACAATCTAATAGTATTTTATTGACTACTTCTAGGAGATTAGGACTCAACCCTACTGGAGTCCTATCATTTTCCTAGTTGGCAAGTATCATAAACTTTATCTTTTACAAACTTGATGCTAGCCATTCCTCTTACTAGATTTTTAGTTAAGATTTAGTTTAATAGTTTCATGCTAGCATGTCCTAGTCTCCTATGCCAAATCCATTCATCATCATTTAAGGCCGAAAAATATATTTCATCATAAAAATTATCAATATCAATAGTATACACATTATTACTTCTTAAGGTAATCATAGAATTATTTTTTTTATGATATTTCAATTATGCAAGCATTAGATTCAAATTTGATAATGTATACTTTATCATATAATTGGCTAATACTTAGTAGATTATGTTTCAAACTATCAACTAATAATACATCTTTAATCAAGAGGTTTGCTTTGTTACCTATGGTTCCTTTTCCAATGATTTTTCCCTTGTTGTTATCTTCGAAGGTGACAAATCCTTCATTTAGGCTAGTAAGCTTAGAGAAATGAGTTGGATCTCTAGTTATGTGCCTTGAACATCCACTATCAAGGTATCATTTTGTGCTTCTAACCTTTATTTGGAGATATACCTACAAGAAAGGGGGTTTTGGTTTAGGTATCCATTTCCCTTGGGGTTCCTCATGAAAAATTCTACCTAATTTTACTAATGACATCGACTTATTTATGGTTCTTTTAGGAACCTAAATTAATTTATGTGGACTATGTCTTTTAAATGAATATTTATGAGCATAATGTCCAATTCTTCCATAAAAATTATATTTATTTTTAGGTAAAATATATAATATAGGTCCTTTAACGAAGATGGTTGGCTTTTGTTTTGTATTACTCACAAAGCCAATTTCTTCATTTCTATAAATATGACCCTTATTAAAGAGGATCATATTTAAGGATTTGTTACCTATTTTAATTTTTTCTAATATTTCTTGTAATGAAATATTTTTTTATTAAGTATATCTAATTCTTCACACTTAGTGCAAGGAGCTATCATATATTCGTCATACTCCTTTTTAAAATTTTTAAATTCACTAGCAAGTGAAGCATGATCTTTCTTTTACAATTTATACTTTTTACTAACTAATTTAAAATTATCAAACAGGTCATTAAATGTATTAAATAATTCATCATAAGATAAAGAAGACTCGTTTAGGTTACTTACCTTGTTGCTAAATGTCATTAAAGCATAATTTGTAACTTTTTCCTTGTTGGTTGGCTCCTCATCTTCGGATGAACTTGAGTCATCCCAAGAAGCTTTGAGCACCTTCTTCTTCTTTGGTTGCTTCTTCTTCATTCGAGGATATTCATCTTTGAAATGTTTTGGCTACTTACATTCGTAACTATTGAATCTTGGATTTTGATGATGAAATCAATTGATGAGTGTTTGACCTAACAAGGTTGTTAAAGTTGATTGATGTAGGATTAACTATGATAGAGAGACTATTACAATCAAAGGTTTGGCCAGAGTCAAGTCCAAGCATTGGGCCGGGGTTCAGACTATGCGGTTGGGAACTTGCTTGGAGTGCATCGAGAGCTCGCCAAGGGTATGGGAGCTTGCCAAGATGGCACAAGGGAGTTCATCGGAAGAAGACCAAGACCCAATATCAAGCTTAGGCATCAGGCCAAGGATTGGACGATATGGTGGGAGCTCGCCGGGAGTTCGCTAAGGCTTCGCTGAAGGTATCAAGAAGATCGCTAGGAACACGCCAGGAGATCGCCAGAGGAGGACCGTGAGACTCACCGTAAGGAATGTTGGAAGTTGTCAGATTGCGGGAGTGAGATCATTAAGCTTAGTGGTCATGTTTGATTGTAATCTTTAAGTCGTAGGTTAAGATTGAGTCTTAAATAAATATGATTTGGAAGGTATACAAATCAACTCAAAGAGGCAATCGAGTCCACTGGAGGGGAGTGATTGAGCTCAAGTTAAGCTTAATTTGTTGACCAGAGAATTGGTCAATATGTGGTTCAAGTTGGAATTAGAAAAGTGAAGGGAATTACTTTTCCGAGATTCCCAATAGCTGAACCATCAGTGAGCGGTGGGTGTACCATCACCGCCCAGGATTTCAGGTGGCTGTTAGTGGCTGAACTTCACATACCCTAGATTCTAGGTAGGTACTTTCAACGGTTGATCCACCTAGGCAGGTGGCTGAACCACTTATACCTAGATTTTTCAGGTATGTTTAAATTTTGGCTCCAAAATTTTAAAGTCATTTGGGTCTATAAACACCTCATATTTTCTTGCACTCTAGACAACACTTTTGGGGGATATATTTTATGAAAAATATGTGTGAATTATAAGAAAAAGAAAAGAAAACAGGGAGTATTCAAAGAGTTGTAATCTTGTCTCCCTTGTAATATTATAAGTGTTTGGTCTTCAGCCAAAGAAAATTGGTAGTAGACGCCGGTGTGCCTCAAGGAGGAAGACCCGGGAGTGGATGTAGGCCAGTTGGGGCCGAACCACTATAATTGTGTGTTTTTACTTGTTGCATTTACTACTTACAATTGTCAAGTTATTAATCATTTTGAACTAAATACCAATAAATACTTTCAATTTTTACTTACTCTTTAAAAGAAAAGTTTTAAGTCAAGCACTTCCCTTCGATGTTGCTTATCTTTTTATTAGGATTTGCTTGTTCCTTCTTTGAATTTTTTATCTTGCTTAAAGTGAAATTTTCTTTTTGTTAAAACTAGAATTTACACTTGCACTAATTCACACACCACCCCACCCTCTTAGTGCCAATTGATCATAACAATTGATATCAGAGCTATGTTTTTTTCATTTAATTTAACACCCAAAAGTGATTTACTCATTTGGATTTATCTTATTATAACCTTGATTGATAATGCATAGCTAGAGCATGCTAAGACTAGAAGTAAAAAACCTTAGTTATTGAAAAATATATTTATATTAAAACTTACAAAAATGAGATTTTTTTAGTGAATGCTAAGATCAAAATCATTGGCTTGAATATTTGGAAAGGCTATTGTTTAATGCTATTGTTTAATGACTTAAATGTTGTGCTTGTTTAGTGATTAATTTAAATGGTTAAAAAATTTTATGTTGAGATTGAATGTGTATTGTTAAATGAAAAATTATTTTTGAATTTGAATATGAAATAAATAAAATTTTGAAAATAAGTTTGTCAACTTCTTGTACTATGTGTAAAAAGTTAGACTCATTTAAAAGTTGAAATTGAGATAAGTTGAATTTTGATTAAAGATGTTTTACGTTTAATGAAATCATATTTGATGATTTAATGATGCACAGTGATCATGCTTAATGAGTTTATATTTCAAAATTATGCATGATCATCTTTATGATTTATGGCTTATTAATCTTTACCGTAAAAAAAGTTTTTTTTCAGTTTTAAATGATGATGCATATTTTTCTTTTACACTTGGCTTAAAAGATAAAAGCATGTTTGTATGAAATAAAAAGGAAATACATTTTTCTTGAAAAATTTTTATTTTATAATTTTTTAAAAAGAGATTAATAAATTAATTATGTTATTTTCTATGAATCTCTTGAACTATGAAAGTGATTTTGATGATTTGAACTTGAATAAGTTATTATCATTATTTTTTGTAAGTTTAGAAAATAAAACTTGAAATCTTTACATAAATACTTTGTTTATAAACTTCACATAAACTTCATAATTGCTACTTTGACAATGACTAAGAGAGAGACAAGAGTGATATTTTGTAATAACAAATTTAAATACTTTGATTATGAAAAACCTTGATGAGGAGTGATTTGATAAAAAGAAAATTATGAATTTTAAATACATGAGATTTGCATGATTGGATTTCTATTTTACTTGAAATTTTGAATACATAAGATTTCTTGATTACTTTTGTTGAAATTCATAAATAATAAGGAGGGGCAAATTTATTAAATTAAATTATATCTTTTGGTACTTAAAGATTTGATTTTATGATATGATCTCCTTGTACTTTTGGGCATAATTTTAATATGGACATTAAGAAGAAATCATGTAATCATATTTCTTGACAATGACAAAAAGTGAGAGATAAAATTATCAATATAGTTAGAATTAAATTGGATATGATAACATTGAATGAGAAATAATTTGCTTAGAAGAAAATTTTAAGTTTTAAGTTTTCTAAATACATGCAAAATACTTGATTTGCTTAATTTGCTACCTTGCTTGAAATTTGCATAAGATAAATTAAATTGCATAGGTAGCTCTTAATTTTTTCTTGGATTTTGAAATTTATGTCTATAAAATTTACATCTATAAAATTAAGTATTTTTGTGATATTTTTCAATTCTCCACCTTGATTCTACCTTCTTGTTCACACAAAGTGGAGAAAGGAAATCACTACCATTTCAAGAGATCGATAAGTCTATTAATTTTATTTTGAATCTCTTGAAGGTGATTTTGATAATTTTAAAATTGAATAAGTTCTTTACCTATATCATGATTTTGATTCCTCGGAATTATAACTTGAAATCCTTTATGAATAAAAATCTCTTATTATGTATTCTCATATTATTTGAAAGGATATTTTTATATAAATTATGATTTTGTCAACTTTAGAATTCTTATGCATGAATTAAGATATTTTATTTATTTCTTCTATGATTTATCTCTTGAAATTCATAATTTGTCTTCATGAATTGTATATCTCATCACCATGTTAATTTTTCTTGACATATTTCATGTGATGACATTCACAATTTGTCTTTATGAATTGAAAAATAATGTAATGTGAAAAATTTTGCATCATTGTAATCATCTATTCTTTTTGATAATGACAAAGAGGGAGCAAAACTTGCTAGCTTGTTCATCTCAAAAGAGAAGCAAGAAGCAAAAAATTTTGCTTAACCCCACATTTTCAAAAAAAAAAAAACATGCTAAGAGAAGTAACACTTGCCAACTTGTTAGCCTGCATGATGTAAATTTTCTAGCTTGAACATTGCAAAGGAAGCAAAAATTTGCTAGCTTGCACTTCTCAAAAGAGAAGAAAGAACTCACTAGATTGCATATTCTAAAGTGATGAAAAATTTGCTAAATTGCTAAGTTTTCATATATCAAAAACTTGCTAATTATACTTCTCCTTTTTGTTGATGACTAAGGGGGAGAAGATATGATGATGTGAAATCATGTATGATGATAATACATGTTGATTTTGAAAATAAACATGATGATTTGGAATAATAATCATGATTTTATTATGATAATATAATGTATTGTATATGATGTGATTAAAATAGTTTCAATTTGGACTTTTGAGCTTATCTTAATATTCTTTTTGAAATTTTATAAGCGATCTTCTTAATGATGCTTTCACAACTCCTTCCTTGTTTCTTTTCTTATTAATCACGAAGGGGAAGAGAATTTTATAATGAATATTCTATTTTACTAAGAGAGAGTAATGTTATCATGTGCTTTGAAATTATTAGCTATATATTTCACCTTTTTATTGATGATAAAGGGAGAAAAATATATATTGATGATACATGATATTAATGATATACTTGGATATCTTATATATAGATGCATAATTCTTTTTTAAATTCATGATTCGATGATTTGATACAAATTTTTATTGAAATTTGCTTGGAATAAGATTTGTTTCGTGATACTTGAATTAAAGAGGATGTGGTTCTCTTGAATTTACGCTTTCTTTATTGAGGTATGGATTTAGGAGGAGTTAGGATTAACTCTTATCATCAATTGATTATCATCATCAAAAAGAGAAAGATTGTTGAATCTCAGATTTTGATGATGAAATCAATTAATTCATAAGTCATCAAAGACCCGATTAGTTCCTCAAGTGAAAAATTATTTAGGTCATTTGCCTTTTATATTGTCATTACTTTGGGATCCTAACTTTTTGGAAGAGATCTTAATATTTTGTTAACAAGTTCAAAACTAGAAAAACTTTTACCAATCACTTTTAGACCATTAACGACATATGTTAAACAGGTGTACATGTCTCCTATAGTCTCACTTGGTTTCATGTGAAATAACTCATAGCTATGCATCAAAAGTAATTTTTTACTATTTGACTCGACTACTATCTTCGTGTGTGACTTTGAGTGTGTACTAAATCTCGTGCGCAGTTTCTCATATAGAAATCTGATTAAATTTGTTATTATCAAGAGCACAAAATAAAGCATTCATCACTTTAGCATTCAAAGGGAAAGTCTTTTTTTCTGAATCATTCCATTCGTTTACCAGTTTCGAAGACTTTTCAAAACCACTTTCAATAATATACCATAATTCAAAATCCATAGAAAGTAAGAAAATTCTCATTCGAGTTTTCCAATACGTGTAATCCCACTTAACATGATAGGACAAGTGATAGAAAGTCCCTCTTGATTGCCAACAAAAGCCATCTCTCTTGGATTTTAAGCCAAATAGAGAGAAATATGGTTCTGATGCCAATTGTTAGGATCAAAACAACACTAAGAGAGGGGGGGCGGAAGGAGTGGGGGTGGGGGGTATGTGAATTAGTGCTTATGAAAAATTTATGTCTATTTATGTTTTCATACAATAAAAATTATATTGCAAATACGTTTAAGCATAGAAATGTTTGTAAGAGTGCAAGCAAAGATAGTAGATAATTAAATAAGAAAGCAATGAAGATAAAGAGCAAAGAAGAGGAAGCAAACCAATTTTATAGTGGTTTGGTCTTATGACCTACGTCCACTCCCGATTCCTTCTCCGTTGAGGTCACTGACTTCCACTATTAATCTTTCTTCAATGGATGAAGATCAACTATCCTCTTATAACTTTATTCTTCTTTTACAGGTTTAGGAGATAACCTTTACAAGTCTCTAGTCTGGGCGGTTCAACCGTATGACACAACTTCGAAGACTATATCGCCTTGGAGACCGTGTCTTCGAAGACCATGTCTTTTCTAATGTTAGATTACTAAAATGACTTTTGTAATAAGTCTAAATCAATCCCAATTAAGTCCTAATAATCTCTTAATTGAGTTAATAAAGCTAAATCTCACTATGATGCTAACTACGATACTTAAAATATAATCTTCATTGTCCAACCATCAATTGATCTCTCGGTGAACTCAGGATTCTTCGTGAACTCTCGACAAGCTCCTAATTTCTTTCTGAACTCCCAATGAACTCCCAGATTCTTGAGCTCGACAACCTATCGGTGAACTCCTATGAACTTCCCGATAAACCTCGGTGAGTTCTGACGAGCTCCGACAACATCATCCGAACCTCGACCTTGACAAACTCTCGGTGAGCTCCCATTGCATCATCCGAACCTCGCCCAATGCTTGAACTTAACTCCGATCCAATATCTAACTGTAATTCCCTTTAATATTGTAATTAATCCTTCATCACTTACTTTAACACAAGTTAGATCATAAAACTCATTAATTGATTTCATCATCAAAATCTGAGATTTAATAGGAATAATAACCGATTGATTTTATGATGCATGCTCTTCTTGGTTATGCAAACCCATCGACGATAAAAGTAAGAGGATTTCTAAAGCAACAACCAATCATCATTCTTATTGATACCGGAGTACTAATAATTTTATGAACAACAAGGTTATTGTTCGGATGGCTTTACCGATTGAGGATTGTAGTAGGTTTGACATTAAGGTCGTTGACGGATGAATTTTAAAGTGTGATAGCAAGTGCCTCAGTAAAAGCTGTTGTAGGACCAAGAGATAATTACATATTTCTTCCTCCTCCCTCTTGATGATTATGAGGTCGTGCTTGGCATCGATTGGCTAGCGACATTAGGTGATGTTTCCTGAAATTTTTTGAAATTAATCATGAAATGTTACAACAAAGGAAAACAAGTGGTGCCACCAGAAAGCGGAGCAACATAATAATGATTTTGTATACAATGAATGGAAAAGGTTTTACACAAGACATACAGCGGCTTCTTGATACAACTTAAGCAATATTTCCCTTGCTTGCTGAATTTTCAGATATCTTTGACGAATCGCGTAGCCTACCTCCTACCCGCTGGCATGATCATCATATCCCAATTTAGTATGGGCAAACCTCTAGTAAATACTTGGCCATATCGATATCTTCATCTCTAGAAAGATGAAATATAAAGGATTATAAAGGAGATGCTTGAAATAGGAGTCATTCGGCTAAGTTGTAGACCTACTCTTCACTAGTGCTCCTCGTACAAAAGAAGGATGAAACATGGCGAATGTACATCAACTACAACAGCCTAAAATATTTTCTAGAGCAGAAAATATCCTCCCCTGAAGAGCAAAATTGGGTAACAAAACTTCTTGAGTATGATTATGAAATAACTTACAAAAAAGGAAAGATAATGTTGTTGAACATGCGCTTTCGCGGCTATTCGAGCAAGATGAATTTTCGTCTGTCTCCCTTCCAACCAGTGATTTCCTCGAGGATATTAGGAAGGAGTAGAGAGATGATCTAGAGATCAGTAAAAACATAAAAAAATTATAGGAAGACCCAAGCTTTGTGGCTCATTACAGTTGGGATTCAAAAGACTTATGTTATAAGGGCCACATTGTGCTTGTGCCAGAATCAATATGTATAAAGACTATTCTTCAAGAGATGCATTTCGCTCCAACGACGGGGCACTTTGGGTTCCTTAAAACCTATAAGAGAATTAAACAAAATTTTTATTGGGTAGGGATGGAAAATATTACAGCTGAATTTGTAGCACAATGTGATATATGTCAGTGAAATAAAGACAAAACAGTGGCAAGCCCTGGAAAGCTACAACCTCTAACCATCCCAGACTTGATATGGACCGATATATCCATGGATTTTATCCCTACACTACTTCTAGTATCACTCGGATCTTTTTGGAGAATATTATAAAATTGTATGGGATACCAAGATCTATTGTAACTGATCGTGATAGAGTTTTCACTAGCAAATTTTAGACATAATTATTTCAGATGCAGGGCACTAAGTTGAAGATGAGCACATATCACCCAGACGGTCAAACAAGTGGTGAACAAGCGCATAGAGACCTACCTTAGATGCTTCACTAGTGATCGGCCAAAAGAGTGGGCAAAGTGGATTCCCTAGGTCGAGTGGTGGTATAATACAACTTATCATTCATCAACAAAATATACTCCTTATAAGGCTATGTATGACCGACCTCCCCCTGTAATCCCAAAATAAGTATTGGATACATCTAAAGTAGAATAAGTAGAGAGAGCTCGGGCAAAGACAAAATGTTGAAGTTACTAAAAGATAATCTTGTTGAAGCCCAAGCAAGGATGAAACAATAGTATGATCAACACAAAATGAGAGAGAATTTTCAATGGGAGATTGGGTTTTCTTTGGCTCCAACCATGCAAACAAACATCGATCCATACTAGAGCATATATGAAGCTTTCACCTTGGTTCTATAGACCCTACCAAATTCTTAAGCGCATCAAAGTAATACAATTGGACTTACCCGCTAGTTCCTGAATTCACCCAGTCTTTCATGTGTCATGCTTGAAGCTCTTAAGGAAAATGAGATAGCCCAAAGCCACCTACTAGATATGATTGCCCAAGGAGAACTCTAGACCCAACTGAGTGCCATCATTGATTGACGAATCATGACTCAACGAAGGCGACCCACTACTGAGGTGCTAGTACAATAAGTGAATCTACTAGTAAAGGATGCCACCTGGGATGACTATGACAACTTGAAGATTAAATTTTCAAAGTTTATGGAATGTCAGCCTTGAGAGTAAGACTGATTTGAAGAGGGCGGGTCTGTTAGGACTCTAGCTAATAAAGTCCTAATTTAAATTCATTAAGAGAGCACACATGTAAATCTAATCTAGTCGACCCCTATTAATAGATAAAGAGGTCGGCTATGTTAAGATATTTGGATGAGGCATGGGCACATGTAACCCTAGTTAGCCACCTCTTACTTTGGTTAAAGGGGGTTGGTTAAGATAGGGTTGAGTTAGAGTCAGATTGGGAATCCTAACCGTCAGCCACCCCTAGTTGGGCCGGCTAGTAGTTGCTTCTTAGAGTTTGAGTAGGAGTTCTTAGAAGTACGAGTCTTAAAGTATGAGTCTTATTAGGAGTTAGGGTTTAGAAGGCCTATAAATAACTTTGTAATCAGTCACTTTTCTTTATGAATAGATGAATCCTTTTAGCAGCTTTGAGTAGCAACCTAGAGGATAGAACCCCTATAAAGTTCCAAAGAGGTTGATCCCCTATAGAGATCACCCCAAGTTTAGAATCCGTAAGGGTTCTAACTGATCGACCGATGCTTCTAGATCAAAACCGACCACAAGAGCCTTAAGTACTTCATAGAGCAGAAGATTTTCTCCCCCGAACAACAAAAATGGGTAACTAGATTCCTTGGCTTCGAGTATGAAATTATCTATAAAAGGGGAAGGAAAACTTGGTTGTAGATGCGCTTTCTAGCCTACTCGAGCATGCTAAAATTTCAGCCATCTCCCTTCCAATTTATGACATCTTGGAAGACATCAGGAAGGAGTGGTAAGGTAACCTAGAGACCCAGGAGATCATCAGAAAATTGGAGGAGGAACCGAGCTCAGTAGCACACTATAGTTGGGACTTGAAGGGCCTGCGACACAAGGGCCGAATAGTGTTGGTTCCCAACTCTCCCTGCCAAAACATCATCCTACAGGAGATGCACTCTTCACCAGTAGCTAGACACTCCAGATTCCTTTGGACTTACAAAAGATTCAATAAATTTTTATTGGAAAGGGATAAAAAAGATCATTGTTGAATTTGTATCATAGTGTGGCACTTGTCAGTGACACAAGGGAGAAATTGTGGCAAGTCCGAGAAAATTGTAGCACTACCTATTCTAGACTCCTCTTAGACCGACATCTCCATGAACTTCATCAAAGAGCTTCCCACATCACAAGGAAAAGATACCATTCTCGTTGTGGTTGATCACCTCACAAAATATGCCCACTTTTATGTTATCTGAAATCCTTATACCATTGTAAGTATTACTTTATTTTTTATGAAAAATATTATTAAACTATATGGGATGCCTCGATCTATTGTAAGTGACCGTGACAGGGTCTTCATCAGTAAATTTTGGATAAAACTTTTTCACTTCCAGGGCACTAAATTGAAGATGAGCATAGCATACCACCTCGGATCGAAGGCCAAACAGAAGTGGTGAATATATGCTTGGAGAATTATCTCAGATGATTCACAAGTGATAAGCTGAAAGAATGGACAAAATGGCTTCCTTGGGCCGAATGATAGTATAATATGACATATCATTCATCTATAAAATGTACTCCTTTTGAAGCTGTGTATGGTTGATCACCCCCTATAATTCCTAAATATATAGCTGACACATCAAAAGTAGATCTAATAGATCGAGAGTTGATTGATAGTGATAAAATTCTAGAACTATTAAAGGACAACCTCTTGGTCGCCCAAGCAAGAACGAAGTAGCAAGCTGACACACGTAGGAGTGAAAGAGAGTTTTATATTGGAGATTGGGTCTTTCTTCGCCTTTAGCCCTACAAGCAGACATCAATTAAGATCCGAACATCAATGAAGCTATCTCCTTGCTTTTATAGACCCTGCAAAATTTTGGAGTGCATTAGAATTGTGGCTTACAAATGGATCTGCCTGCAAACTCCAAAATTCATCCGATCTTCGACGCACCCTACCTCAAACCAAAGCTTGGAGAAAATGAATCAACCCAAAGCCATCTACATGACACCTCTGCTAATAGAGATGTCCAGGTTTAGCCCAAGACCATACTAGACTGTAGGATTATGATGTGTTGTTGACGCCCCTCTACTGAAGTGCTTGTGCAGTGGACCAACTTGCTTACTGAAGATGCTACGTGGGATTCCTATGAAGAAAGGAAAACAAAGTTCTCAAAGTTCATAGAGGCTTAGCCTTGAGGACAAGACTGATTTGAAAGCGGTCCGATAGAACCTTAGCGGTCGAGTCCTGATCGATTGAGTTATGATTACAATAAACCCTGATTGGCATATAATAAACCTTAATTAGCCAACCACCTTTGATTGAGAAAGTTAGCTAGGGTTTGATGGATCCAAGTCCTACTAGGGTTAGGATTCATCTAGGAGAGTTTCACTTAACGTAGGAGTTTAATTAGGAGTTCTAAGTAGGAGTTCAATTAGGATTTGGATTAGAGACCCTATAAATAAGGGTGTAACACCTTTTTTTATCAAATAAAATTTTAGCCACTTTCCTTTAGCTCTTGGAGCCAAAACCTAGGAGGACTGATCCCCTATAAAGATCGATGAGGATTGATCTCCTACAGAGATCAACTATCCCTGATATAAACCTTCGAATTCTATCATTCGTCTATATGATAGAGGCGGATAGTCTCATAACCACTTGTGTGGAGACACTAACAATACAGTACAGGTGCTCATTGGAGAATGAGTTCATTAATTGATCCTCTAATGGAATATTGTATGATTAATGATACTTAACGTTAGACAGTAATTCTATAGTCCCAGTTGTGCATCTGGTCCTTAGACTTTAGACACCAAAGATGCCTTGTTTGAATACTCCTCTTTGACGTTGGACTTATAGGTTTAGGAGCTTCTAGATATGGTACAATCGATTATCAAGATTGGTAGCCAACCTTACGAAGATAATTGAGTGTCAATAGAGAATCATCCACTCTCGATATTATAAGAGGAATATCTCGTATGCTCTCGCTTAAGTAAATCCCTGATCAGGTTAGTCGGATTGAGAGAAAATGAGTTCTACGGAAGAATCTGATTAGTTCAAGACTTACATGAATTTTATATTTGGCATGACAATATCATGCCCGATATATAATTTTGAGGATATTAGATAGATGGGGGATTATAAATACATTGTAACTAAGGACAAATAGGTCCAATTGATAAGATCCCCTATACCGTCTGAGGACTATGGCATAGTGGCTTAGTATGTCTATAATCGATAAGTCGAGTGATTATTATGATATAATAATTTACTAAGTCAAAAAGAGTTCTGACGTGTGAGATTCATGGCCAACTCGGTATTGGGCCTAGAGGGTCACACACATATGGTGGATACTTCAGCGAATGGAGGATTGAATATGAGTTATCCAATTAGCTCCTTATGAGACCCTACATTGATAGGCTCCTAGCATGAGGCCCAATTAGAAGCCAAAGGAGATTATTAGATAGAGATTCAATAACCCAAGGTTAATGAATAATTGGATGGAGATCCAATACCTACTAAGGTAAGATCCCTAGGGTTTTTGATAGCTCTCTATAAATAGGAGGTAAGGGTGGCACATAGATGATAGGTTGCACCTTTGGCCATCTCCTCCTATTCTCCTCCCTCCTACTTAGCAAGAGTTGTGAGATTTATGGATGTGATTGGAGGAGTATCACTATAGTGATTCATCTTGCGGATACCGCCAGATAGAGGGGGATGTTTGACCTCCTTCATCCTCTCCATCCAGATCTAGAAACATAGGGATGTATGATCTCCCTATGTAAATAATCTCACATGATGTGATTTTATGACTTTTTCTCTCACCAACTTTACACAACGATTTTGATCTATGTGGGAAACTAGTTTTGTTTTAATCTTCTACTACGTATGTTATGCTCCCGCTGAAGTTTCCCAACACCACTTCCACTAGTGACCAAGCAAGAAAGGCCAACCGTCGTTGTTTCCCTCAACCACTGCTTCCCCTACTTACCATTGCCCTCAACCTCAAGATCGCAGCCACCATCTCCAATCTACCTATTCGGAAGATTGGTGATCCCTATATCGATAACTTTGTTGCGGCCAAGACCTACTACATCTACATCGCAAGCTCATGCCCCTAACTTGATAATGGAAAAAAGAACTGAACATCACTTATCTATAATCATACACGATGGCTACAGATGATGCAATATATGTAAAACTTGAAGCTTTCAAGGCTGGCATGGAAGAAGATTGCAAAAACTCTTCAGCGAATTCAGAATAAGTCTATCAAAGAGCCCTAACAAATCTCAATATGGTAAAATTTCTAACCTCAATAGGAGCTGATCTGAAAAATACAATCAAGGGCAGGACATAAGACACCCATGCATGAGGGTAGAGTTCCCTAGATGGGAAGATAGAGACCTAATCAGTTGGATCTCACAAGCTGAAAAGTTTCTTAGTTTCCACATGACTCCAAAGGAATCCTAGGTGGAGATAGCTTCAATTTAACTTGAGAGAGACGTGATCCAATGACACAATTGGTATAAAAACTCTCACAGGGTCCCTTTATGGGAGCAGTTCAAGAAAGAACTCATCATTCGCTTTGGACCATCGGAGTATGAGAATGTTGATGAACGACTCATCAAAATCTACCAAACTTCTATAGTACAGGAATACCATAGTAGATTTAAACGACTATCGAACTAAGCTAGAGACTGATCTAAGAGACAACTAGTGGGAACATTCATTGAGGGGCTCAATCCCGAGATTCGGTGTGAAGTTAAAACTCATCAATCCTATACCATGATGGCTGTCATATCATTCACATGCATACATATGGAAAAACTCAATATGGATAACTGCAAAAACATAAGCATTAATAGATACGTAAATCAGCAACCCGTCGACCCCACCTGCCTCCACTCGAAACCCAAAACCTCGAAGAATTACTAGAGAAGAGCTCAAGAAAAGATTAAAAAAAGGGTTATACTGTCATTGTGATAAAAAATAGAGTAAGAAACACTGATGCAAATAGGGTCAGCTTCTAATAACTAATCAATAAAGGTAGAATCAGAAACTGATAATGTGGGCTCCGTTCATGCAAGTATGCATTTTGATGAAGATATTGGACCTATCACACATACAATGCATGCATTAACTGGCTACTTTAATCCACAAACCATGAAAATTGAAGGAATTTTGAAACATCAGCCTGTTACTATTTTAATCGATATTGGTAGCACTAATAATTTTATGGAGAAAGCTTGCTTACTGATTAGCCTATCATATTGAATGTTGTAACAAATTCAAAGTTAAAGTTGCTGGTAGACGAATCTTAACTTGTGATAACAAGTGTTCAAAGATAAAATCGATTATACAAGGCAAAGAACTATGGATTTCTTTTTGATACCCCTGGAAGGCTTCGAAGTGGTGATCCTCAAAAGAAGACATGGAACTGCCACTAGCCATCGGAGGAAAAGAATTCTTCAGAAGACTACAATGACTACTACACGAGAAGACCAACCCATTACTTACACCAAGTGGAGACTCAAAGGATTGTGATACACGACAAATATCTTGGACTGAAGTGCTCCCAAGATTTAATGTTGCTTCGCCTTGAGGACAAGACTGATTTGAAGAGGACAGGTCTGATAGGATCCTAACAGGATCGAGTCCACATTTATTGAGTCATGTTATCTATTGAGTCATGTTGGTCAGTCCAATCAAGTCAATTAGAAGTCTAAGTAGGAGATGGATTCAGCTAAGAGTCTCTTTGATTATAAGTTCAACTAGGAGTTAGATTCAGTTATAAGTATATTTGATTAGGAGTCCAAGTAGGAATCGGCTAGGAGCCTCTATAAATAATGGTATAACACTTTCTTTTAAAGCAATCAATGAAAAAAGTATTATTTTAGCCAATAGGCCAAAACCCTAAGAGGGTCGATCCTTTATAGTGATCAAGGAGGTCGATCCCCTCAAAGTGATCAAGGAGGTCCGATCCCCTCGAAATGATCATTTATTCTTCTTTTCCATGATAGAACCCTAGGGGTTCCTATCAAGAAAATAATTTTTCATGAAAAAAAGTCTCAATATAGACCAAAGGTCAACAAAAACTACTGACGACCAAAACTTAGTCATCTGAAGTAGAAGGCATTAATATCTATAAAACTGAGCCAAAAAACCAAAATATGAGATGTTCTTGAGAGAGGATTAACTATAGCTTAAATTTTAGGGTTTATCAAAAAAAACCATAAAGTTTGTTACTTGTTAAATTGAAATAAAACAGATCTTATCGATCTATTTTTATCTTCGTCTCTAAACTCAAGACTCCTTATCTCGATAAGGATGAGCAATCATCACCAACGATGGCTCCACACAGGTCTAAAACACACACAGGTGTAGGCATCCTCCGTAACTAAAAAAACCCTAACACCTTTTTTATCAATGTTAATAAGTATAACATAATTTATATTAAACCTTGTCATACTAAATAATAAAAATATTAATCTAATCCTAAAATTCCTTATCATATAATGGATCCTCAATCTACACCAAATAGATATAAAAATACGAAAGATTCCTACCACGAGAATGCTTTAAACAAGCACTCCACAAAATCACTTCCATTACTACCTGTATCACTTCAACATAAAAAAAAACATGATCAAAGCCAAAATTGATCCACTTTGATTAGGGCTACAGGAAGTATGTACATAACATGATAGTTTAAAATGACTGATGTGAGTAAAAAACATCTCTTTCATTTCCCTCTAAGAGTTCATACAGTCGTTCACTGATAGATACTAGTGTCAACTAAGCCAGTAAATATCAAGTCTAAATCCTAGTCTATTCCAGGTTGCAACCTCACTGCAACTTGATAACCACATTATACAGGCCAATAAAATGTTTTCAAAATGGACTGACATGAATGCCAGATTATATAATCTATCTTTCTCTATAGTGACCCTAACTGTAGGCAGATTTTTTAGTCTTTGCGGGTTTTCTTCTAGAGCTAGATCTTAATTTGAGACTTTGAGAAGCAAGTAACACGTCCGGAGATTCTTCGTTTCCCTGTGATTCTATGCCTTCTGTATGCCGATTTGAAATCTTATCCTCGTGAGCTTCACTATCAATGGCTTTTATAATGTAAATCTGCAATCAGACAACAAACGGCAATTGTGATAATTAATGTCATGAACTTGATGCAGACAAGAAATGGCTTCACTATCAATGGTTGATAATTAAGATCAACCAACACCAGAGATATGGACAACTCTACCCAAGTCTAACTCCAGCTATAATTATATACAACAGTACTTGATGCAGTAAAATGTCATGAACATTGATGTAGGTGTGGCAGCATCCGGATGTCATCTTGGTAGAGTTCTTTGATTATCATTCATCAAAGTATGGTATTTTTAATCAATCTAGATCCATCAGAATGATATCAGCTTCCAATAAGTAAAAGTTCTCCTTCAGTAATATAATTAGATATGCTCAAATGTATGCTGCAAAAACTGGAGTGACCTAAAATGGATTCACTACCTACTGAATTAAATTTTCACAAGAGCAGACCATTACCATTTTTTACTGTAAACTTTATTTTAAATTTTTAATGTTATTTAAGTTCAACAATCAGATTAGTTTGCTATTCATGACAATTCAATTTTGATTCTGTTTCAGGACAAATATTCAAGTGTGTACATATTGATTCCTACTAGTTAAATGACTTCAGATATAATATTATAAAAGGCAAGAATTATCAGTCCTAGTGGTATTCAAGATATAATAGTTGAGAGCATTCAAGTCCAGTTTAATATGCAAACTGATCAATAAATTGACACACAAAAGATGAGAGCATAAACGTACACAGAAAGTTACCTTAAATCTAGCTGGTTCCCTTAACTCAAATACCAAGACATCCCCATCTTCCAAATTGTGTTCCATAGCAAAGCCTCTCCATCCACCACTTAGACCAGTCCGGTTTCCGATGTAGATGGCATCAAATCATTTCCATTCTCATCTTCAAGTACCATTTCCAGTTCATATGGAGGAAGATGTTCCTTGCAAAACCTCGTCGGAAGACCCTTGTTACAGAATATGAACCCTTATTATGCTTATCTTAGGCAACTATGATATATCTCAGCTTCATGTTTACGCAAACAACTTACAAGCCAAAAGCAACTAGACACATGCGACCGAACCATAGATTTGATAAAAGATGGGTAGATTGGTTCTAGATTGCTTTGAAGTTCCTTAGCTTTCTCTACAGCACGATGCTGTTCTTCGTATGATGCAATTCTTCCAGTATACACCCTTCCACGTTGGTCACTCTTACAGTATCTGGTGAAAATGATATGCATCATAGTAACATACTTATAGAAACATTGCAGTAGAGACCAATAGGTGATACCTTCTGCGATGTGATCGAAGTTCTATATCATCCACCTGAGAAAAATCCTTAGAACTTTAATGAACTAGCTTCTATAATTGGAAATTGTCAGCACGAAGTAACGGCAGAGAGCAATAATTAATAACAGGTGACAGGCTCCTCAGGTTCGAGAGAGGATTTGCAGTTTGCCATGGCATGAACTTACCTTTCTTTCTAAGCCTCAGAGCTAAAGAGCTATCCCACACCTTAGAGATAAATCTGACCTTATGCATATTAAATCAACTAAACAACACTGATGCTACACAAGGGAGATAACTCATTTATCATTAGCAGTGAAGTTGTGGTTGAGATGAATTACTACACAAAATTGCTACCAATCTCGAAGCAGTATTGGAACTTCATTGGACCGGCTTGCAGTGGTCGAGCATGTTACTGCTATCAGTTGCTATGCACATAAGGTTAATATCAGTATTTGACTGGCACTGCAACATGCTACAACCACCCTAAATGTACCATAACCTACTTCTGGGTATAAACATTCATGTGCTACTTTAAATTGGGTTAAGAATGATGGTGCTTCCATAAATCAGGCCCCTTCTAAAATCATTTAGCATTTTAAATAGGCAGTGAATTTCTGGCCAGACATTTCGGCCATAGACTAGGTCAAGGGACAACTTTACCTTTCGAACAATTGGTCTATTCATTCACAGCCAACTCCCAATCCAAAAGAAAATACACTAAGATCTAGAAAGCACCCATATTTGCTAGACCTCTTGTCTTTAAAAAAAAAATTTGAACACCTTCCTTCTAACCCAAACTGGTAAAATAAACAAAAGGATCAAGTGCACGTACATGCATTGCATGGTATCTCAAAGAATAGCACTTGTAAGTTTAGTCTTCTGATATGCTGGATACAAGGATACGTGAAGACAACTTTTGTGCTTCATCAATTCGCTTAATTTTTTCAAAGACGTTTATATTTCTAGAAACTATAGAAGGATATGTTTTGGACTAGAAACCACAGTCAAAACTGAACATCAGATGTGAAGATATACACTTGCGATGTGAACCTTTTTTTTCCTTTTTCCACAAACACATTCTTACTTGATCACGATATGAAGGAACTAGATTTCTAGCTCTTGAAGAACGCCTTATTTCCATCTTTCCAAAAATTTTCTTCATTTTGGGGCTTGCACGAGGTTTCTGCAATAAAATAAAACTAATGAACACAACAAGGTCTCGTATATACTTAATTTAAGAGTATGGTTTCTACTAAAGATGCAAAAGACATCACATTTCAGAATTCATGTATATTGAATATTCAGATGCATAATTGTTGTTATGTTTTTGCAGTGACCAAGTCATCAAGAAGCAAAATAACGAGAATGCTTTCAGTTCTCTAAACTAATGTCCTAATCTTCACATCAAATATCTGATGAATAATTGAACTGCATACTCAAGAATAAATAAAAAAATAATGTACTTCAGACATAAAAGTTCTTGAATAAGACTAAAAAAGTACAACTGTGTCAACAAGATTTCAAGATTTATAATCAATACATAATAAACAAGTTATTTTTCAATTGCAATAGAAGTAACAAACCGAACCTCAGGCTCATAAATGAACTTACCAATAGCTTATGTTCGCACTTTGCAACTTCTAAGAGGCTTTTTGAGATACGTGATATCCCTAATTCCTTCTCCACCAAAGAGAATTAAAAATAATAATTATAAATTAGCAGAGAGATACAATATGGAAACTATCTTTACCATGAATCATATGCATCTCATGTCTACAAGCGTAAGAATAATTTTTAAAAAAAATGCTATTGAGAGAAAATTTGTAATTACCAATATTCCCAAGGTTTTCCTCAATATGTGATTCAATACTAGTCATCTTATTCAGCATGAAATATGTTCATATCATTAAAAAATATTATTCAGATTTTTTGGACTGGTTTTTTCAAGACAACTTGATCAATCTCCTGGTTCTTCATGACTAACCGATCCAAGTAATGGTGAATTTATACCACATCATCAAATGGTCAGTTGAAAACACAGATCTCTCATTTACCACAAAATTAGTCATAAAACTTCGAATCCAGGTCACAAATTCCATCTAGATCCTTCTTTTAAAAAATAATTAAATTTCCATGACAGTGTTAAGTCCAGAAAACAAGCAACAGCAAATGATTGTGTGGAAGAACTTGTGTTTTGACCTTACAGATAAAGAATAATTTCAGCTAAAATCTGTGTTGTCCCTGAAGATATTGGACTACAGCTCACAGATTCATGGGGTGAAATTGTTTCCACATTAATCCAAGAATATATAGGCATCTCATTATGCACAAGTTATAATGAAGTATATTACCTAATAGTTAATATCAATTCAAGTTACAAGTCACTGCCTAAGTTACAGTGATTTAAAACCAACAGGTTGCTTCCTGCTGCTATCTATTCTCTTTTACATTGTTTTTCACACAAATCTATATATTATTCTTATGCCATCTCACCTTCTTCTGTGATAGGTACATAGGTATGAACCCAGCCTAATCATGGAATAGCATCCTTGTTCTATGGTCTAGTCTCACTGTTCTATTTAGTTGTTGTGGCAAACAAAGACCTACAACTTTCCTCCTCCAATTTACACAAGTGCTGTGTAATTCTTAGTGACAACCTGTTACCAGTTTTACCAATGTTTTCTCTATTCTAATAGGCAGATAAAAAGGTTGAGCACATGCATCTCGCTCCTTGACATTCTAACTTGGAAATAAGCATTTTAATTTTGTGTGAAAGTCGAACAACTGACAGAATTTGCGTTCCATTTCATGGTACCTCCATTTTGTCTGATAAATCTTATAATTGATATGTTTTCTTTTGTTATCATCCTCATAATGTTGAGAGGGCAGACACTGGTACAATAGTAAGATTAAGCCTTCGTAACCTGGGAGACCAGGATTCGGATCACAAAAACAGTCTCTTTAAATATTTAAAGGTAAGGCTGCATACATTAACCCCCTGCATTAGCGAGAGCCTCATGCACTCTAAATGTTACACATAGAAAACTTCATAAGAATCAATTTGGTAATATGGAAGTATATTAGCATTTTGTAGAAAAGCATTAAACTCAGAGGAGTAGGGAAAGAATGAAATCTTTGAGGTGAATATGTGGAGAAATCCCTCTTACGCCTGCATGAATAGATTTCCACTTTTGTCTTCTCTGTTGGTTTAGGGTCGTGCTAGAATCGCCACAACAATTTTCAATGTTTCTATTTCTTAAATTTTAAAATCACAAGGAAAGTCTTTTTGTCTGAATTCCTTGGAATCTTCTTGCAGTATGTTGTTTCAAATGACTTCTTTTAAACACTGTTTGAAGAATATTCAGCCCTTATTGTTAGTCCAACCATATTCTTGACCAAAAATACAATATTTGCTCATTTATATCTGTACTAAATTCTTGCATATTTTCTAGGTCATTCCTTGTCTTTATGCTATTCGCATATGCACTTATGAGAATTAAAAATATTGCTTTTTTTTTTTCATTCTACAATATCATTCACATGCATCTCCTGTTATCATTGTGAAATATTTTTGCTCCTATTTCTAATATCAATAAGTAAGTTTTTCAAGTTAAGATTATCATTAGTAGTATCGAATAAGCAATTCTGGTCTGGCATACATTTGTTTGAATATGTATTTATGTTTCAGATTCCTATCCCACCATTCAAGCAACTATTAGCATCAGGCTAGAGCAAATTTTGAACTTTGTTAACTCGTCTTACCTTGAACTGGATCATATAGACCCTGTTTATCATTGTTTATACTTGTGAAAATGCTTATAAGAAAACCCACTTATATTTACAAGCTCATTTGGTAGTTTCTTTTTGTAAAAGCACTTTTAAAGATAAGGTTGTTCAAAGAAATTCAAAAAAAGTAGAGATGAGTTTGCAACTTCTACATGAGAATAAGCTTTCCCAAGATATGTCAAATGCAAAGAATTAATTTGTAAGAAAAAAAAAAGCAGATTATCAGCATCTACTTTGTTTCGAATCTCCATTACAAACAAGACACCAAACAATCTATCTTTCCCCGTATAAGGTCTTTTTATTTTTATTTTATTTGAAATGGCCAAAAATACTTTTTGAATTTCCAGTTTGATGATCTAGGATGTCAAGCACATCCACATATCATCAAATTTGTACTTTTATTAGAATCACACCCATCAAGTCAAAATTTTCCAATTAATTATGTTCTTTGGATCAAGATTTGTAATTTCAATATTTACCGCCCGGTACGAGCGATACATACCGGTCCGCTAGGTTGCCAGTATGCAGACCGCCCGCTATTGGGTGATTCAGTCAAAAATCGACCGTCGATGGTCGATTATGTATTCTCATATTATTTGAAAGGATATTTTTATATAAATTATGATTTTGTCAACTTTAGATTTCTTATGCATGAATTAAGATATTTTATTTATTTCTTCTATGATTTATCTCTTGAAATTCATAATTTGTCTTCATGAATTGTATATCTCATCACCATGTTAATTTTTCTTGACATATTTCATGTGATGACATTCACAATTTGTCTTTATGAATTGAAAAATAATGTAATGTGAAAAATTTTGCACCATTGTAACCATCTATTCTTTTTGATAATGACAAAGAGGGAGCAAAACTTGCTAGCTTGTTCATCTCAAAAGAGAATCAAGAAGCAAAAAATTTTGCTTAACCCCACATTTTCAAAAAAAAAAAAAATGCTAAGAGAAGTAACACTTGCCAACTTGTTAGCCTGCATGATGTAAAATTTCTAGCTTGAACATTGCAAAGGAAGCAAAAATTTGATAGCTTGCACTTCTCAAAAGAGAAGAAAGAACTCACTAGATTGCATATTCTAAAGTGATGAAAAATTTGCTAAATTGCTAAGTTTTCATATATCAAAAACTTGCTAATTACACTTCTCCTTTTTGTTGATGACTAAGGGGGAGAAGATATGATGATGTGAAATCATGTTTGATGATAATACATGTTGATTTTGAAAATAAACATGATGATTTGGAATAATAATCATGATTTTATTATGATAATATAATGTATTGTATATGATGTGATTAAAATAGTTTCATTTTGGACTTTTGAGCTTATCTTAATATTCTTTTTGAAATTTTATAAGCGATCTTCTTAATGATGCTTTCACAACTCCTTCCTTGTTTCTCTTCTTATTAATCACGAAGGGGAAGAAAATTTTATAATGAATATTCTATTTTACTAAGAGAGAGTAATGTTATCATGTGCTTTGAAATTATTAGCTATATATTTCACCTTTTTATTGATGATAAAGGGAGAAAAATATATATTGATGATACATGATATTAATGATATACTTGGATATCTTATATATAGATGCATAATTCTTTTTTAAATTCATGATTTGATGATTTGATACAAATTTTTATTGAAATTTGCTTGGAATAAGATTTGTTTCGTGATACTTGAATTAAAGAGGATGTGGTTCTCTTGAATTTAAGTTTTCTTTATTGAGGTATGGATTTAGGAGGAGTTAGGATTAACTCTTATCATCAATTGATTATCATCATCAAAAAGAGAAAGATTGTTGAATCTCAGATTTTGATGATGAAATCAATTAATTCATAAGTCATCAAAGACCCGATTAGTTCCTCAAGTGAAAAATTATTTAGGTCATTTGCCTTTTGTATTGTCACTACTTTGGGATCCTAACTTTTTGGAAGAGATCTTAATATTTTGTTAACAAGTTCAAAACTAGAAAAACTTTTACCAATCACTTTTAGACCATTAACGACATATGTTAAACAGGTGTACATGTCTCCTATAGTCTCACTTGGTTTCATGTGAAATAACTCATAGCTATGCATCAAAAGATTAATTTTTTACTATTTGACTCGACTACTATCTTCGTGTGTGACTTTGAGTGTGTACTAAATCTCGTGCGTAGTTTCGTATATAGAAACCTGATTAAATTTGTTATTATCAAGAGCACAAAATAAAGCATTCATCGCTTTAGCATTCAAAGGAAAAGTCTTTTCTGAATCATTCCATTCGCTTTACCGCCAAGACTTTTAAAACCACTTTCAATAATATACCATAATTCAAAATCCATAGAAAGTAAGAAAATTCTCATTCGAGTTTTCCAATACGTGTAATCCCACTTAACATGATAGGACAAGTGATAGAAAGTCCCTCTTGATTGCCAACAAAAGCCATCTCTCTTGGATTTTAAGCCAAATAGAGAGAAATATGATTCTGATGCCAATTGTTAGGATCAAAACAACACTAAGAGAGGGGGAAGGAGTGGGGTGGGGTTATGTGAATTAGTGCTTATGAAAAATTTATGTCTATTTATGTTTTCATACAATAAAAATTATATTGCAAATACGTTTAAGCATAGAAATGTTTGTAAGAGTGCAAGCAAAGATAGTAGATAATTAAATAAGAAAGCAATGAAGATAAAGAGCAAAGAAGAGGAAGCAAACCAATTTTATAGTGGTTTAGTCTTATGACCTACGTCCACTCCAGATTCCTTCTCCGTTGAGGTCACCGACTTCCACTATTAATCTTTCTTCAATGGATGAAGATCAACTACCCTCTTACAACTTTATTCTTCTTTTACAGGTTTAGGAGATAACCTTTACAAGTCTCTAGTCTGGGCGGTTCAACCGTATGACACAACTTCGAAGACTATATCGCCTTGGAGACCGTGTCTTCGAAGACCATGTCTTTTCTAATGTTAGATTACTAAAATGACTTTTGTAATAAGTCTAAATCAATCCCAATTAAGTCCTAATAACCTCTTAATTGAGTTAATAAAGCTAAATCTCACTATGATGCTAACTACGATACTTAAAATATAATCTTCATTGTCCAACCATCAATTGATCTCTCGGTGAACTCGCAGTATTCTTCCGGTGAACTCTCGACAAGCTCCTAATTTCTTTCAGTGAACTCCCGATGAACTCCCAGCATTCTTCCGGCGAGCTCCCGACAACCTATCGGTGAACTCCCTATGAACTTCCCGATAAACCTCTGGTGAGTTCTGGACGAGCTCCCGACAACATCATCCGAACCTCGGTCGACCTTTGACAAACTCTCGGTGAGCTCCCATTGCATCATCCGAACCTCGGCCCAATGCTTGAACTTAACTCCGATCCAATATCTAACTGTAATTCCCTTTAATATTGTAATTAATCCTTCATCACTTTCTTTAACACACAAGTTAGATCATAAAACTCATTAATTGATTTCATCATCAAAATCTGAGATTTAACAGGAATAATAGCAACCGATTGATTTTATGATGCATGCTCTTGCCGGTTATGCAAACCCATCGACGATAAAAGTAAGAGGATTTCTAAAGCAACAACCAATCATCATTCTTATTGATACCGGGAGTACTAATAATTTTATGAACAACAAGGTTATTGTTCGGATGGCCTTACCGATTGAGGATTGTAGTAGGTTTGACATTAAGGTCGTTGACGGATGAATTTTAAAGTGTGATAGCAAGTGCCTATAGGTAAAACTGTTGTTGTAGGACCAAGAGATAATTACATATTTCTTCCTCCTCCCTCTTGATGATTATGAGGTCGTGCTTGGCATCGATTGGCTAGCGACATTAGGTGATGTTTCCTGAAATTTTTTGAAATTAATCATGAAATGTTACAACAAAGGAAAACAAGTGGTGCCACACAGCAAACGGGGGAGCAACGTAATAATGATTTTGTATACAATGAATGGAAAAGGTTTTACACAAGACATACAGCGGCTTCTTGATACAACTTAAGCAATATTTCCCTTGCTTGCTGAATTTTTAGATATCTTTGACGAATCACAGCCTACCTCCTACTAGCATGATCATCATATCCCAATTTAGTATGGGCAAACCTCTAGTAAATACTTGGCCATATCGATATCTTCATCTCTAGAAAGATGAAATATAAAGGATTATAAAGGAGATGCTTGAAATAGGAGTCATTCGGCTAAGTTGTAGACCTACTCTTCACTAGTGCTCCTCGTACAAAAGAAGGATGAAACATAGCGAATGTACATCAACTACAACAGCCTAAAATATTTTCTAGAGCAGAAAATATCCTCCCCTGAAGAGCAAAATTGGGTAACAAAACTTCTTGAGTATGATTATGAAATAACTTACAAAAAAGGAAAGATAATGTTGTTGAACATGCGCTTTCGCGGCTATTCGAGCAAGATGAATTTTCGTCTATCTCCCTTCTAACCAGTGATTTCCTCGAGGATATTAGGAAGGAGTAGAGAGATGATCTAGAGATCAGTAAAAACATAAAAAAATTATAGGAAGACCCAAGCTCTGTGGCTCATTACAGTTGAGATTCAAAAGACTTATGTTATAAGGGCCACATTGTGCTTGTGCCAGAATCAATATGTATAAAGACTATTCTTCAAGAGATGCATTTCGCTCCAGCGACGGGGCACTTTGGGTTCCTTAAAACCTATAAGAGAATTAAGCAAAATTTTTATTGGGTAGGGATGGAAAATATTACAGCTGAATTTGTAGCACAATGTGATATATGTCAGTGAAATAAAGACAAAACAGTGGCAAGCCCTGGAAAGCTACAACCTCTAACCATCCCAGACTTGATATGGACCGATATATCCATGGATTTTATCCCTACACTACTTCTAGTATCGCTCGGATCTTTTTGGAGAATATTATAAAATTGTATGGGATACCAAGATCTATTGTAACTGATCGTGATAGAGTTTTCACTAGCAAATTTTAGACATAATTATTTCAGATGCAGGGCACTAAGTTGAAGATGAGCACAGCATATCACCCACAAACTGACGGTCAAACTGAAGTGGTGAACAAGCGCATAGAGACCTACCTTAGATGCTTCACTAGTGATCGGCCAAAAGAGTGGGCAAAGTGGATTCCCTAGGTCGAGTGGTGGTATAATACAACTTATCATTCATCAACAAAATATACTCCTTATAAGGCTATGTATGACCGACCTCCCCCTGTAATCCCAAAATAAGTATTGGATACATCTAAAGTAGAATAAGTAGACAGAGAGCTCAGGGGCAAAGACAAAATGTTGAAGTTACTAAAAGATAATCTTGTTGAAGCCCAAGCAAGGATGAAACAATAGTATGATCAGCACAAAAATGAGAGAGAATTTTCAATGGGAGATTGGGTTTTTCTTTGGCTCCAACCATGCAAACAAACATCGATCCATACTAGAGCATATATGAAGCTTTCACCTTGGTTCTATAGACCCTACCAAATTCTTAAGCGCATCAAAGCAGTGGCATACAATTGGACTTACCCGCTAGTTCCTGAATTCACCCAGTCTTTCATGTGTCATGCTTGAAGCTCTTAAGGAAAATGAGATAGCCCAAAGCCACCTACCAGATATGACTGCCCAAGGAGAACTCTAGACCCAACTGAGTGCCATCATTGATTGACGAATCATGACTCAACGAAGGCGACCCACTACTGAGGTGCTAGTACAATAAGTGAATCTACCAGTAAAGGATGCCACCTGGGATGACTATGACAACTTGAAGATTAAATTTTCAAAGTTTATGGAATGTCACCTTGAGAGTAAGACTGATTTGAAGAGGGCGGGTCTGTTAGGACTCTAGCTAATAAAGTCCTAATTTAAATTCATTAAGAGAGCACACATGTAAATCTAATCTAGTCGACCCTTATTAATAGATAAAGAGGTCGGCTATGTTAAGATATTTGGATGAGGCATGGGCACATGTAACCCTAGTTAGCCACCTCTTACTTTGGTTAAAGGGGGTTGGTTAAGATAGGGTTGAGTTAGAGTCAGATTGGGAATCCTAACCGTCAGCCACCCCTAGTTGGGCCGGCTAGTAGTTGCTTCTTAGAGTTTGAGTAGGAGTTCTTAGAAGTACGAGTCTTAAAATATGAGTCTTATTAGGAGTTAGGGTTTAGAAGGCCTATAAATAACTTTGTAATCAGTCACTTTTCTTTATGAATAGATGAATCCTTTTAGCAGCTTTGAGTAGCAACCTAGAGGATAGAACCCCTATAAAGTTCCAAAGAGGTTGATCCCCTATAGAGATCACCCCAAGTTTAGAATCCGTAAGGGTTCTAACTGATCGACCGATGCTTCTAGATCAAAACCGACCATAAGAGCCTTAAGTACTTCATAGAGCAGAAGATTTTCTCCCCCGAACAACAAAAATGGGTAACTAGATTCCTTGGCTTCGAGTATGAAATTATCTATAAAAGGGGAAGGAAAACTTGGTTGTAGATGCGCTTTCTAGCCTACTCGAGCATGCTAAAATTTCAGCCATCTCCCTTCCAATTTATGACATCTTGGAAGACATCAGGAAGGAGTGGTAAGGTAACCTAGAGACCCAGGAGATCATCAAAAAATTGGAGGAGGAACCGAGCGCAGTAGCACACTATAGTTGGGACTTGAAGGGCCTGCGACACAAGGGCCGAATAGTGTTGGTTCCCAACTCTCCCTGCCAAAACATCATCCTACAGGAGATGCACTCTTCACCAGTAGCTAGACACTCCAGATTCCTTTGGACTTACAAAAGATTCAATAAATTTTTATTGGAAAGGGATAAAAAAGATCATTGTTGAATTTGTATCATAGTGTGGCACTTGTCAGTGACACAAGGGAGAAATTGTGGCAAGTCCGAGAAAATTGTAGCACTACCTATTCTAGACTCCTCTTAGACCGACATCTCCATGAACTTCATCAAAGAGCTTCCCACATCACAAGGAAAAGATACCATTCTCGTTGTGGTTGATCACCTCACAAAATATGCCCACTTTTATGTTATCTGAAATCCTTATACCATTGTAAGTATTACTTTATTTTTTATGAAAAATATTATTAAACTATATGGGATGCCTCGATCTATTGTAAGTGACCGTGACAGGGTCTTCATCAGTAAATTTTGGATAAAACTTTTTCACTTCCAGGGCACTAAATTGAAGATGAGCATAGCATACCACCTCGGATCGAAGGCCAAACAGAAGTGGTAAATATATGCTTGGAGAATTATCTCAGATGATTCACAAGTGATAAGCTGAAAGAATGGACAAAATGGCTTCCTTGGGCCGAATGATAGTATAATATGACATATCATTCATCTATAAAATGTACTCCTTTTGAAGCTGTGTATGGTTGATCACCCCCTATAATTCCTAAATATATAGCTGACACATCAAAAGTAGATCTAATAGATCGAGAGTTGATTGATAGTGATAAAATTCTAGAACTATTAAAGGACAACCTCTTGGTCGCCCAAGCAAGAACGAAGTAGCAAGCTGACACACGTAGGAGTGAAAGAGAGTTTTATATTGGAGATTGGGTCTTTCTTTGCCTTTAGCCCTACAAGCAGACATCAATCAAGATCCGAACATCAATGAAGCTATCTCCTTGCTTTTATGGACCCTGCAAAATTTTGGAGTGCATTAGAATTGTGGCTTACAAATTGGATCTGCCTGCAAACTCCAAAATTCATCCGATCTTCGACGCACCCTATCTCAAACCAAAGCTTGGAGAAAATGAATCAACCCAAAGCCATCTACATGACACCTCTGCTAATAGAGATGTCCAGGTTTAGCCCAAGACCATACTAGACTGCAGGATTATGATGTGTTGTTGACGCCCCTCTACTGAAGTGCTTGTGCAGTGGACCAACTTGCTTACTAAAGATGCTACGTGGGATTCCTATGAAGAAAGGAAAACAAAGTTCTCAAAGTTCATAGAGGCTTAGCCTTGAGGACAAGACTGATTTGAAAAGCGCGGGTCTGATAGAACCTTAGCAGGGTCGAGTCCTGATCGATTGAGTTATGATTACAATAAACCCTGATTGGCATATAATAAACCTTAATTAGCCAACCACCTTTGATTGAGAAAGTTAGCTAGGGTTTGATGGATCCAAGTCCTACTAGGGTTAGGATTCATCTAGGAGAGTTTCACTTAACGTAGGAGTTTAATTAGGAGTTCTAAGTAGGAGTTCAATTAGGATTTGGATTAGAGACCCTATAAATAAGGGTGTAACACCTTTTTTTATCAAATAAAATTTTAGCCACTTTCCTTTAGCTCTTGGAGCCAAAACCTAGGAGGACTGATCCCCTATAAAGATCGATGAGGATTGATCTCCTACAGAGATCAACTATCCCTGATATAAACCTTCGAATTCTATCATTCGTCTATATGATAGAGAAGGATAATCTCATAACCACTTGTGTGGAGACACTAACAATACAGTACAGGTGCTCATTGGAGAATGAGTTCATTAATTGATCCTCTAATGGAATATTGTATGATTAATGATACTTAACGTTAGACAGTAATTCTATAGTCCCAGTTGTGCATCTGGTCCTTAGACTTTAGACACCAAAGATGCCTTGTTTGAATACTCCTTTTTGACGTTGGACTTATAGGTTTAGGAGCTTCTAGATATGGTACAATCGATTATCAAGATTGGTAGCCAACCTTACGAAGATAATTGAGTGTCAATAGAGAATCATCCACTCTCGATATTATAAGAGGAATATCTCGTATGCTCTCGCTTAAGTAAATCCGATCGTTAGTCGGATTGAGAGAAAATGAGTTCTACGGAAGAATCTGATTAGTTCAAGACTTACATGAATTTTATATTTGGCATGACAATATCATGCCCGATATATAATTTTGAGGATATTAGATAGATGGGGGATTATAAATACATTGTAACTAAGGACAAATAGGTCCAATTGATAAGATCCCCTATACCGTCTGAGGACTATGGCATAGTGGCTTAGTATGTCTATAATCGATAAGTCGAGTGATTATTATGATATAATAATTTACTAAGTCAAAAAGAGTTCTGACGTGTGAGATTCATGGCCAACTCGGTATTGGGCCTAGAGGGTCACACACATATGGTGGATACTTCAGCGAATAGAGGATTGAATATGAGTTATCCAATTAGCTCCTTATGAGACCCTACATTGATAGGCTCCTAGCATGAGGCCCAATTAGAAGCCAAAGGAGATTATTAGATAGAGATTCAATAACCCAAGGTTAATGAATAATTGGATGGAGATCCAATACCTACTAAGGTAAGATCCCTAGGGTTTTTGATAGCTCTCTATAAATAGGAGGTAAGGGTGGCACATAGATGATAGGTTGCACCTTTGGTCGTCTCCTCCTATTCTCCTCCCTCCTACTTAGCAAGAGTTGTGAGATTTATGGATGTGATTGGAGGAGTATCACTATAGTGATTCATCTTGCGGATACCGCCAGATAGAGGGGGATGTTTGACCTCCTTCATCCTCTCCATCCGGATCTAGAAACATAGGGATGTATGATCTCCCTATGTAAATAATCTCACATGATGTGATTTTATGACTTTTTCTCTCACCAACTTTACACAACGATTTTGATCTATGTGGGAAACTAGTTTTGTTTTAATCTTCTACTACGTATGTTATGCTCCCGCTGAAGTTTCCCAACACCACTTCCACTAGTGACCAAGCAAGAAAGGCCAACCGTCGTTGTTTCCCTCAACCACTGCTTCCCCTACTTACCATTGCCCTCAACCTCAAGATCGCAGCCACCATCTCCAATCTACCTATTTGGCAGATTGGTGATCCCTATATCGATAACTTTGTTGCGGCCAAGACCTACTACATCTACATCGCAAGCTCATGCCCCTAACTTGATAATAGAAAAAAGAACTGAACATCACTTATCTATAATCATACACGATGGCTACAGATGATGCAATATATGCAAAACTTGAAGCTTTCAAGGCTGGCATGGAAGAAGATTACAAAAACTCTTCAGCGAATTCAGAATAAGTCTATCAGAGAGCCCTAACAAATCTCAATATGGTGAAATTTCTAACCTCAATAGGAGCTGATCTGAAAAATACAATCAAGGGCAGGACATAAGATACCCATGCATGAGGGTAGAGTTCCCTAGATGGGAAGATAGAGACCTAATCAGTTGGATCTCACAAGCTGAAAAGTTTCTTAGTTTCCACATGACTCCAAAGGAATCCTAGGTGGAGATAGCTTCAATTTAACTCGAGAGAGACGTGATCCAATGACACAATTGGTATAAAAACTCTCACAGGGTCCCTTTATGGGAGCAGTTCAAGAAAGAACTCATCATTCGCTTTGGACCATCGGAGTATGAGAATGTTGATGAACGACTCATCAAAATCTACCAAACATCTATAGTACAGGAATACCATAGTAGATTTAAACGACTATCGAACTAAGCTAGAGACTGATCTAAGAGACAACTAGTGGGAACATTCATTGAGGGGCTCAATCCCGAGATTCGGTGTGAAGTTAAAACTCATCAATCCTATACCATGATGGCTGTCATATCATTCACATGCATACATATGGAAAAACTCAATATGGATAACTGCAAAAACATAAGCATTAATAGATACGTAAATCAGCAACCCGTCGACCCCACCTGCCTCCACTCGAAACCCAAAACCTCGAAGAATTACTAGAGAAGAGCTCAAGAAAAGATTAAAAAAAGGGTTATACTGTCATTGTGATAAAAAATAGAGTAAGAAACACTGATGCAAATAGGGTCAGCTTCTAATAACTAATCAATAAAGGTAGAATCAGAAACTGATAATGTGGGCTCCGTTCATGCAAGTATGCATTTTGATGAAGATATTGGACCTATCACACATACAATGCATGCATTAATCGCTACTTTAATCCACAAACCATGAAAATTGAAGGAATTTTGAAACATCACTGTTACTATTTTAATCGATATTGGTAGCACTAATAATTTTATGGAGAAAGCTTGCTTCGATTAGCCTATCATATTGAATGTTGTAACAAATTCAAAGTTAAAAAGTTGGTAGAATCTTAACTTGTGATAACAAGTGTTCAAAGATAAAATCGATTATACAAGGCAAAGAACTATGGATTTCTTTTTGATACCCCTGGAAGGCTTCGAAGTGGTGATCCTCAAAAGAAGACATGGAACTGCCACTAGCCATCGGAGGAAAAGAATTCTTCAGAAGACTACAATGACTACTACACGAGAAGACCAACCCATTACTTACACCAAGTGGAGACTCAAAGGATTGTGATACACGACAAATATCTTGGACTGAAGTGCTCCCAAGATTTAATGTTGCTTCGCCTTGAGGACAAGACTGATTTGAAGAGGACAGGTCTAATAGGATCCTAACAGGATCAAGTCCACATTTATTGAGTCATGTTCTCTATTGAGTTATGTTGGTCAGTCCAATCAAGTCAATTAGGAGTCTAAGTAGGAGTTGGATTCAGCTAAGAGTCTCTTTGATTATAAGTTCAACTAGGAGTTAGATTCAGTTATAAGTCTATTTGATTAGGAGTCCAAGTAGGAATCGGCTAGGAGCCTCTATAAATAATGGTATAACACTTTCTTTTAAAGCAATCAATGAAAAAAGTACTATTTTAGCCAATAGGCCAAAACCCTAAGAGGGTCGATCCTTTATAGTGATCAAGGAGGTCAATCCCCTCAAAGTGATCAAGGAGGTCTGATCCCCTCAAAATGATCATTTATTCTTCTTTTCCATGATAGAACCCTAGGGGTTCCTATCAAGAAAATAATTTTTCATGAAAAAAAGTCTCAATATAGACCAAAGGTCAACAAAAACTACTGACGACCAAAACTTAGTCATCTGAAGTAGAAGGCATTAATATCTATAAAACTGAGCCAAAAAACCAAAATATGAGATGTTCTTGAGAGAGGATTAACTATAGCTTAAATTTTAGGGTTTATCAAAAAAAACCATAAAGTTTGTTACTTGTTAAATTGAAATAAAACAGATCTTATCGATCTATTTTTATCTTCGTCTCTAAACTCAAGACTCCTTATCTCGATAAGGATGAGCAATCATCACCAACGACGATGGCTCCACACAGGTCTAAAACACACACAGGTGTAGGCATCCTCCGTAACTAAAAAAACCCTAACACCTTTTTTATCAATGTTAATAAGTATAACATAATTTATACTAAACCTTGTCATACTAAATAATAAAAATATTAATCTAATCCTAAAATTCCTTATCATATAATGGATCCTCAATCTACACCAAATAGATATAAAAATACGAAAGATTCCTACCACGAGAATGCTTTAAACAAGCACTCCACAAAATCACTTCCATTACTACCTGTATCACTTCAACATAAAAAAAAACATGATCAAAGCCAAAATTGATCCACTTTGATTAGGGCTACAGGAAGTATGTACATAACATGATAGTTTAAAATGACTGATGTGAGTAAAAAACATCTCTTTCATTTCCCTCTAAGAGTTCATACAGTCGTTCACTGATAGATACTAGTGTCAACTAAGCCAGTAAATATCAAGTCTAAATCCTAGTCTATTCCAGGTTGCAACCTCACTGCAACTTGATAACCACATTATACAGGCCAATAAAATGTTTTCAAAATGGACTGACATGAATGCCAGATTATATAATCTATCTTTCTCTATAGTGACCCTAACTGTAGGCAGATTTTTTAGTCTTTGCGGGTTTTCTTCTAGAGCCAGATCTTAATTTGAGACTTTGAGAAGCAAGTAACACGTCCGGAGATTCTTCGTTTCCCTGTGATTCTGTGCCTTCTGTATGCCGATTCGAAATCTTATCCTCGTGAGCTTCACTATCAATGGCTTTTATAATGTAAATCTGCAATCAGACAACAAACGGCAATTGTGATAATTAATGTCATGAACTTGATGCAGACAAGAAATGGCTTCACTATCAATGGTTGATAATTAAGATCAACCAACACCAGAGATATGGACAACTCTACCCAAGTCTAACTCCAGCTATAATTATATACAACAGTACTTGATGCAGTAAAATGTCATGAACATTGATGTAGGTGTGGCAGCATCCGGATGTCATCTTGGTAGAGTTCTTTGATTATCATTCATCAAAGTATGGTATTTTTAATCAATCTAGATCCATCAGAATGATATCAGCTTCCAATAAGTAAAAGTTCTCCTTCAGTAATATAATTAGATATGCTCAAATGTATGCTGCAAAAACTGGAGTGACCTAAAATGGATTCACTACCTACTGAATTAAATTTTCACAAGAGCAGACCATTACCATTTTTTACTGTAAACTTTATTTTAAATTTTTAATGTTATTTAAGTTCAACAATCAGATTAGTTTGCTATTCATGACAATTCAATTTTGATTCTGTTTCAGGACAAATATTCAAGTGTGTACATATTGATTCCTACTAGTTAAATGACTTCAGATATAATATTATAAAAGGCAAGAATTATCAGTCCTAGTGGTATTCAAGATATAATAGTTGAGAGCATTCAAGTCCAGTTTAATATGCAAACTGATCAATAAATTGACACACAAAAGATGAGAGCATAAACGTACACAGAAAGTTACCTTAAATCTAGCTGGTTCCCTTAACTCAAATACCAAGACATCCCCATCTTCCAAATTGTGTTCCATAGCAAAGCCTCTCCATCCACCACTTAGACCAGTCCGGTTTCCGATGTAGATGGCATCAAATCATTTCCATTCTCATCTTCAAGTACCATTTCCAGTTCATATGGAGGAAGATGTTCCTTGCAAAACCTCGTCGGAAGACCCTTGTTACAGAATATGAACCCTTATTATGCTTATCTTAGGCAACTATGATATATCTCAGCTTCATGTTTACGCAAACAACTTACAAGCCAAAAGCAACTAGACACATGCGACCGAACCATAGATTTGATAAAAGATGGGTAGATTGGTTCTAGATTGCTTTGAAGTTCCTTAGCTTTCTCTACAGCACGATGCTGTTCTTCGTATGATGCAATTCTTCCAGTATACACCCTTCCACGTTGGTCACTCTTACAGTATCTGGTGAAAATGATATGCATCATAGTAACATACTTATAGAAACATTGCAGTAGAGACCAATAGGTGATACCTTCTGCGATGTGATCGAAGTTCTATATCATCCACCTGAGAAAAATCCTTAGAACTTTAATGAACTAGCTTCTATAATTGGAAATTGTCAGCACGAAGTAACGGCAGAGAGCAATAATTAATAACAGGTGACAGGCTCCTCAGGTTCGAGAGAGGATTTGCAGTTTGCCATGGCATGAACTTACCTTTCTTTCTAAGCCTCAGAGCTAAAGAGCTATCCCACACCTTAGAGATAAATCTGACCTTATGCATATTAAATCAACTAAACAACACTGATGCTACACAAGGGAGATAACTCATTTATCATTAGCAGTGAAGTTGTGGTTGAGATGAATTACTACACAAAATTGCTACCAATCTCGAAGCAGTATTGGAACTTCATTGGACCGGCTTGCAGTGGTCGAGCATGTTACTGCTATCAGTTGCTATGCACATAAGGTTAATATCAGTATTTGACTGGCACTGCAACATGCTACAACCACCCTAAATGTACCATAACCTACTTCTGGGTATAAACATTCATGTGCTACTTTAAATTGGGTTAAGAATGATGGTGCTTCCATAAATCAGGCCCCTTCTAAAATCATTTAGCATTTTAAATAGGCAGTGAATTTCTGGCCAGACATTTCGGCCATAGACTAGGTCAAGGGACAACTTTACCTTTCGAACAATTGGTCTATTCATTCACAGCCAACTCCCAATCCAAAAGAAAATACACTAAGATCTAGAAAGCACCCATATTTGCTAGACCTCTTGTCTTTAAAAAAAAAATTTGAACACCTTCCTTCTAACCCAAACTGGTAAAATAAACAAAAGGATCAAGTGCACGTACATGCATTGCATGGTATCTCAAAGAATAGCACTTGTAAGTTTAGTCTTCTGATATGCTGGATACAAGGATACGTGAAGACAACTTTTGTGCTTCATCAATTCGCTTAATTTTTTCAAAGACATTTATATTTCTAGAAACTATAGAAGGATATGTTTTGGACTAGAAACCACAGTCAAAACTGAACATCAGATGTGAAGATATACACTTGCGATGTGAACCTTTTTTTTCCTTTTTCCACAAACACATTCTTACTTGATCACGATATGAAGGAACTAGATTTCTAGCTCTTGAAGAACGCCTTATTTCCATCTTTCCAAAAATTTTCTTCATTTTGGGGCTTGCACGAGGTTTCTGCAATAAAATAAAACTAATGAACACAACAAGGTCTCGTATATACTTAATTTAAGAGTATGGTTTCTACTAAAGATGCAAAATACATCACATTTCAGAATTCATGTATATTGAATATTCAGATGCATAATTGTTGTTATGTTTTTGCAGTGACCAAGTCATCAAGAAGCAAAATAACGAGAATGCTTTCAGTTCTCTAAACTAATGTCCTAATCTTCACATCAAATATCTGATGAATAATTGAACTGCATACTCAAGAATAAATAAAAAAATAATGTACTTCAGACATAAAAGTTCTTGAATAAGACTAAAAAAGTACAACTGTGTCAACAAGATTTCAAGATTTATAATCAATACATAATAAACAAGTTATTTTTCAATTGCAATAGAAGTAACAAACCGAACCTCAGGCTCATAAATGAACTTACCAATAGCTTATGTTCGCACTTTGCAACTTCTAAGAGGCTTTTTGAGATACGTGATATCCCTAATTCCTTCTCCACCAAAGAGAATTAAAAATAATAATTATAAATTAGCAGAGAGATACAATATGGAAACTATCTTTACCATGAATCATATGCATCTCATGTCTACGAGCGTAAGAATAATTTTTTAAAAAATGCTATTGAGAGAAAATTTGTAATTACCAATATTCCCAAGGTTTTCCTCAATATGTGATTCAATACTAGTCATCTTATTCAGCATGAAATATGTTCATATCATTAAAAAATATTATTCAGATTTTTTGGACTGGTTTTTTCAAGACAACTTGATCAATCTCCTGGTTCTTCATGACTAACCGATCCAAGTAATGGTGAATTTATACCACATCATCAAATGGTCAGTTGAAAACACAGATCTCTCATTTACCACAAAATTAGTCATAAAACTTCGAATCCAGGTCACAAATTCCATCTAGATCCTTCTTTTAAAAAATAATTAAATTTCCATGACAGTGTTAAGTCCAGAAAACAAGCAACAGCAAATGATTGTGTGGAAGAACTTGTGTTTTGACCTTACAGATAAAGAATAATTTCAGCTAAAATCTATGTTGTCCCTGAAGATATTGGACTACAGCTCACAGATTCATGGGGTGAAATTGTTTCCACATTAATCCAAGAATATATAGGCATCTCATTATGCACAAGTTATAATGAAGTATATTACCTAATAGTTAATATCAATTCAAGTTACAAGTCACTGCCTAAGTTACAGTGATTTAAAACCAACAGGTTGCTTCCTGCTGCTATCTATTCTCTTTTACATTGTTTTTCACACAGATCTATATATTATTCTTATGCCATCTCACCTTCTTCTGTGATGGGTACATAGGTATGAACCCTGCCTAATCATGGAATAGCATCCTTGTTCTATGGTCTAGTCTCACTGTTCTATTTAGTTGTTGTGGCAAACAAAGACCTACAACTTTCCTCCTCCAATTTACACAAGTGCTGTGTAATTCTTAGTGACAACCTGTTACCAGTTTTACCAATGTTTTCTCTATTCTAATAGGCAGATAAAAAGGTTGAGCTCATGCATCTCCCTCCTTGACATTCTAACTTGGAAATAAGCATTTTAATTTTGTGTGAAAGTCGAACAACTGACAAAATTTGCGTTCCATTTCATGGTACCTCCATTTTATCTGATAAATCTTAAAATTGATATGTTTTCTTTTGTTATCATCCTCATAATGTTGAGAGGGCAGAAATTGGTACAATAGTAAGATTAAGCCTTCGTAACCTGGGAGACCAGGATTCGGATCACAAAAACAGTCTCTTTAAATATTTAAAGGTAAGGCTACATACATTAACCCCCTGCATTAGCGAGAGCCTCATGCACTCTAAATGTTACACATAGAAAACTTCATAAGAATCAATTTGGTAATATGGAAGTATATTAGCATTTTGTAGAAAAGCATTAAACTCAGAGGAGTAGGGAAAGAATGAAATCTTTGAGGTGAATATGTGGAGAAATCCCTCTTACGCCTGCATGAATAGATTTCCACTTTTGTCTTCTCTATTGGTTTAGGGTCGTGCTAGAATCGCCACAACAATTTTCAATGTTTCTATTTCTTAAATTTTAAAATCACAAGGAAAGTCTTTTTGTCTGAATTCCTTGGAATCTTCTTGCAGTATGTTGTTTCAAATGACTTCTTTTAAATACTGTTTGAAGAATATTCAGCCCATATTGTTAATCCAACCATATTCTTGACCAAAAATACAATATTTGCTCATTTATATTTGTACTAAATTCTTGCATATTTTCTAGGTCATTCCTTGTCTTTATGCTATTCGCATATGCACTTATGAGAATTAAAAATATTGCATTTTTTTTTTCATTCTACAATATCATTCACATGCATCTCCTGTTATCATTGTGAAATATTTTTGCTCCTATTTCTAATATCAATAAGTAAGTTTTTCAAGTTAAGATTATCATTAGTAGTATCGAATAAGCAATTCTGGTCTGGCATACATTTGTTTGAATATGTATTTATGTTTCAGATTCCTATCCCACCATTCAAGCAACTATTAGCATCAGGCTAGAGCAAATTTTGAACGTTGTTAACTCGTCTTACCTTGAACTGGATCATATAGACCCTGTTTATCATTGTTTATACTTGTGAAAATACTTATAAGAAAAACCACTTATATTTACAAGCTCATTTGGTAGTTTCTTTTTGTAAAAGCACTTTTAAAGATAAGGTTGTTCAAAGAAATTCAAAAAAAGTAGAGATGAGTTTGCAACTTCTACATGAGAATAAGCTTTCCCAAGATATGTCAAATGCAAAGAATTAATTTGTAAGGAAAAAAAAAGCAGATTATCAGCATCTACTTTGTTTAGAATCTCCATTACAAACAAGACACCAAACAATCTATCTTTCCCCGTATAAGGTCTTTTTATTTTTATTTTATTTGAAATGGCCAAAAATACTTTTTGAATTTCCAGTTTGATGATCTACGGATGTCAAGCACATCCACATATCATCAAATTCACACACATCAAGTCAAAATTTTTCCAATTAGTTATGTTCTTTGGATCAAGATTTGTAATTTCAATATTTACCGCCCGGTACGAGCGGTACATACCGGTCCGCTAGGTTGCCGCTATGCATGCCGCTATTATTCATCAAAAATCGACGATGGTCGATTATGTATTCTCATATTATTTGAAAGGATATTTTTATATAAATTATGATTTTGTCAACTTTAGATTTCTTATGCATGAATTAAGATATTTTATTTATTTCTTCTATGATTTATCTCTTGAAATTCATAATTTGTCTTCATGAATTGTATATCTCATCACCATGTTAATTTTTCTTGACATATTTCATGTGATGACATTCACAATTTGTCTTTATGAATTGAAAAATAATGTAATGTGAAAAATTTTGCACCATTGTAACCATCTATTCTTTTTGATAATGACAAAGAGGGAGCAAAACTTGCTAGCTTGTTCATCTCAAAAGAGAAGCAAGAAGCAAAAAATTTTGCTTAACCCCACATTTTCAAAAAAAAAAAAAACATGCTAAGAGAAGTAACACTTGCCAACTTGTTAGCCTGCATGATGTAAAATTTCTAGCTTGAACATTGCAAAGGAAGCAAAAATTTGCTAGCTTGCACTTCTCAAAAGAGAAGAAAGAACTCACTAGATTGCATATTCTAAAGTGATGAAAAATTTGCTAAATTGCTAAGTTTTCATATATCAAAAACTTGCTAATTATACTTCTCCTTTTTGTTGATGACTAAGGGGGAGAAGATATGATGATGTGAAATCATGTACGATGATAATACATGTTGATTTTGAAAATAAACATGATGATTTGGAATAATAATCATGATTTTATTATGATAATATAATGTATTGTATATGATGTGATTAAAATAGTTTCAATTTGGACTTTTGAGCTTATCTTAATATTCTTTTTGAAATTTTATAAGCGATCTTCTTAATGATGCTTTCACAACTCCTTCCTTGTTTCTCTTCTTATTAATCACGAAGGGGAAGAAAATTTTATAATGAATATTCTATTTTACTAAGAGAGTAATGTTATCATGTGCTTTGAAATTATTAGCTATATATTTCACCTTTTTATTGATGATAAAGGGAGAAAAATATATATTGATGATACATGATATTAATGATATACTTGGATATCTTATATATAGATGCATAATTCTTTTTTAAATTCATGATTCGACGATTTGATACAAATTTTTGTTAAAATTTACTTGAAATAAGATTTGTTTCGTGATACTTGAATTAAAGAGGATGTAGTTCTCTTGAATTTAAGCTTTCTTTATTGAGGTATGGATTTAGGAGGAGTTAGGATTAACTCTTATCATCAATTGATTATCATCATCAAAAAGAGAAAGATTGTTGAATCTCAGATTTTGATGATGAAATCAATTAATTCATAAGTCATCAAAGACCCGATTAGTTCCTCAAGTGAAAAATTATTTAGGTCATTTGCCTTTTGTATTGTCATTACTTTGGGATCCTAACTTTTTGGAAGAGATCTTAATATTTTGTTAACAAGTTCAAAACTAGAAAAACTTTTACCAATCACTTTTAGACCATTAACGACATATGTTAAACAGGTGTACATGTCTCCTATAGTCTCACTTGGTTTCATGTGAAATAACTCATAGCTATGCATCAAAAGATTAATTTTTTACTATTTGACTCGACTACTATCTTCGTGTGTGACTTTGAGTGTGTACTAAATCTCGTGCGTAGTTTCGTATATAGAAACCTGATTAAATTTGTTATTATCAAGAGCACAAAATAAAGCATTCATCGCTTTAGCATTCAAAGGAAAAGTCTTCTTTTCTGAATCATTCCATTCGTTTATCAGTTTCGAAGACTTTTTAAAACCACTTTCAATAATATACCATAATTCGAAATCCATAGAAAGTAAGAAAATTCTCATTCGAGTTTTCCAATACGTGTAATCCCACTTAACATGATAGGACAAGTGATAGAAAGTCCCTCTTGATTGCCAACAAAAGCCATCTCTCTTGGATTTTAAGCCAAATAGAGAGAAATATGATTCTGATGCCAATTGTTAGGATCAAAACAACACTAAGAGAGGGGGGGCGGAAGGAGTGGGGGTGGGGTTATGTGAATTAGTGCTTATGAAAAATTTATGTCTATTTATGTTTTCATACAATAAAAATTATATTGCAAATACGTTTAAGCATAGAAATGTTTGTAAGAGTGCAAGCAAAGATAGTAGATAATTAAATAAGAAAGCAATGAAGATAAAGAGCAAAGAAGAGGAAGCAAACCAATTTTATAGTGGTTTGGTCTTATGACCTACGTCCACTCTCGATTCCTTCTCCGTTGAGGTCACTGACTTCCACTATTAATCTTTCTTCAATGGATGAAGATCAACTATCCTCTTACAACTTTATTCTTCTTTTACAGGTTTAGGAGATAACCTTTACAAGTCTCTAGTCTGGGCGGTTCAACCGTATGACACAACTTCGAAGACTATATCGCCTTGGAGACCGTGTCTTCGAAGACCATGTCTTTTCTAATGTTAGATTACTAAAATGACTTTTGTAATAAGTCTAAATCAATCCCAATTAAGTCCTAATAACCTCTTAATTGAGTTAATAAAGCTAAATCTCACTATGATGCTAACTACGATACTTAAAATATAATCTTCATTGTCCAACCATCAATTGATCTCTCGGTGAACTCGCAGTATTCTTCCGGTGAACTCTCGACAAGCTCCTAATTTCTTTCAGTGAACTCCCGATGAACTCCCAGCATTCTTCCGGCGAGCTCCCGACAACCTATCGGTGAACTCCCTATGAACTTCCCGATAAACCTCTGGTGAGTTCTGGACGAGCTCCCGACAACATCATCCGAACCTCGGTCGACCTTTGACAAACTCTCGGTGAGCTCCCATTGCATCATCCGAACCTCGGCCCAATGCTTGAACTTAACTCCGATCCAATATCTAACTGTAATTCCCTTTAATATTGTAATTAATCCTTCATCACTTTCTTTAACACACAAGTTAGATCATAAAACTCATTAATTGATTTCATCATCAAAATCTGAGATTTAACAGGAATAATAGTAACCGATTGATTTTATGATGCATGCTCTTGCCGGTTATGCAAACCCATCGACGATAAAAGTAAGAGGATTTCTAAAGCAACAACCAATCATCATTCTTATTGATACCGGGAGTACTAATAATTTTATGAACAACAAGGTTATTGTTCGGATGGCTTTACCGATTGAGGATTGTAGTAGGTTTGACATTAAGGTCGTTGACGGATGAATTTTAAAGTGTGATAGCAAGTGCCTACAGGTAAAACTGTTGTTGTAGGACCAAGAGATAATTACATATTTCTTCCTCCTCCCTCTTGATGATTATGAGGTCGTGCTTGGCATCGATTGGCTAGTGACATTAGGTGATGTTTCCTGAAATTTTTTGAAATTAATCATGAAATGTTACAACAAAGGAAAACAAGTGGTGCCACACAGCAAACGGGGGAGCAACGTAATAATGATTTTGTATACAATGAATGGAAAAGGTTTTACACAAGACATACAGCGGCTTCTTGATACAACTTAAGCAATATTTCCCTTGCTTGCTGAATTTTTAGATATCTTTGACGAATCGCGCAGCCTACCTCCTACCCGCTGGCATGATCATCATATCCCAATTTAGTATGGGCAAACCTCTAGTAAATACTTGGCCATATCGATATCTTCATCTCTAGAAAGATGAAATATAAAGGATTATAAAGGAGATGCTTGAAATAGGAGTCATTCGGCTAAGTTGTAGACCTACTCTTCACTAGTGCTCCTCGTACAAAAGAAGGACGAAACATGGCGAATGTACATAAACTACAACAGCCTAAAATATGTTCTAGAGCAGAAAATATCCTCCCCTGAAGAGCAAAATTGGGTAACAAAACTTCTTGAGTATGATTATGAAATAACTTACAAAAAAGGAAAGATAATGTTGTTGAACATGCGCTTTCGCGGCTATTCGAGCAAGATGAATTTTCGTCTATCTCCCTTCTAACCAGTGATTTCCTCGAGGATATTACGAAGGAGTAGAGAGATGATCTAGAGATCAGTAAAAACATAAAAAAATTATAGGAAGACCCAAGCTTTGTGGCTCATTACAGTTGGGATTCAAAAGACTTATGTTATAAGGGCCACATTGTGCTTGTGCCAGAATCAATATGTATAAAGACTATTCTTCAAGAGATGCATTTCGCTCCAACGACGGGGCACTTTGGGTTCCTTAAAACCTATAAGAGAATTAAACAAAATTTTTATTGGGTAGGGATGGAAAATATTACAGCTGAATTTGTAGCACAATGTGATATATGTCAGTGAAATAAAGACAAAACAGTGGCAAGCCCTGGAAAGCTACAACCTCTAACCATCCCAGACTTGATATGGACCGATATATCCATGGATTTTATCCCTACACTACTTCTAGTATCGCTCGGATCTTTTGGAGAATATTATAAAATTGTATGGGATACCAAGATCTATTATCGATCGTGATAGAGTTTTCACTAGCAAATTTTAGACATAATTATTTCAGATGGCACTAAGTTGAAGATGAGCACAGATATCACCCACAAACCGGCCATCAAGTGGTGAACAAGCGCATAGAGACCTACCTTAGATGCTTCACTAGTGATCGGCCAAAAGAGTGGGCAAAGTGGATTCCCTAGGTCGAGTGGTGGTATAATACAACTTATCATTCATCAACATAATATACTCCTTATAAGGCTATGTATGACCGACCTCCCCCTGTAATCCCAAAATAAGTATTGGATACATCTAAAGTAGAATAAGTAGGCAGAGAGCTTAGGGGCAAAGACAAAATGTTGAAGTTACTAAAAGATAATCTTGTTGAAGCCCAAGCAAGGATGAAACAATAGTATGATCAGCACAAAAATGAGAGAGAATTTTCAATGGGAGATTGGGTTTTTCTTTGGCTCCAACCATGCAAACAAACATCGATCCATACTAGAGCATATATGAAGCTTTCACCTTGGTTCTATAGACCCTACCAAATTCTTAAGCGCATCAAAGCAATGGCATACAATTGGACTTACCCGCTAGTTCCTGAATTCACCCAGTCTTTCATGTGTCATGCTTGAAGCTCTTAAGGAAAATGAGATAGCCCAAAGCCACCTACTAGATATGATTGCCCAAGGAGAACTCTAGACCCAACTGAGTGCCATCATTAATTGACGAATCATGACTCAACGAAGGCGACCCACTACTGAGGTGCTAGTACAATAAGTGAATCTACCAGTAAAGGATGCCACCTGGGATGACTATGACAACTTGAAGATTAAATTTTCAAAGTTTATGGAATGTCACCTTGAGAGTAAGACTGATTTGAAGAGGGCGGGTCTGTTAGGACTCTAGCTAATAAAGTCCTAATTTAAATTCATTAAGAGAGCACACATGTAAATCTAATCTAGTCGACCCTTATTAATAGATAAAGAGGTCGGCTATGTTAAGATATTTGGATGAGGCATGGGCACATGTAACCCTAGTTAGCCACCTCTTACTTTGGTTAAAGGGGGTTGGTTAAGATAGGGTTGAGTTAGAGTCAGATTGGGAATCTACGTCCCACCCCTAGTTGGGCTAGTAGTTGCTTCTTAGAGTTTGAGTAGGAGTTCTTAGAAGTACGAGTCTTAAAATATGAGTCTTATTAGGAGTTAGGGTTTAGAAGGCCTATAAATAACTTTGTAATCAGTCACTTTTCTTTATGAATAGATGAATCCTTTTAGCGACTTTGAGTAGCAACCTAGAGGATAGAACCCTATAAAGTTCCAAAGAGGTTGATCCCTATAGAGATCACCCCAAGTTTAGAATCCGTAAGGGTTCTAACGATCGACCGATGCTTCTAGATCAAAACCGACCATAAGAGCCTTAAGTACTTCATAGAGCGTAAGATTTTCTCCCGAACAACAAAAATGGGTAACTAGATTCCTTGGCTTCGAGTATGAAATTATCTATAAAAAGGGGAAGGAAAACTTGGTTGTAGATGCGCTTTCTAGCCTACTCGAGCATGCTAAAATTTCAGCCATCTCCCTTCCAATTTATGACATCTTGGAAGACATCAGGAAGGAGTGGTAAGGTAACCTAGAGACCCGTGAGATCATCAAAAATTGGAGGAGGAAGCGCAGTAGCACACTATAGTTGGGACTTGAAGGGCCTGCGACACAAGGGCCGAATAGTGTTGGTTCCCAACTCTCCCTGCCAAAACATCATCCTACAGGAGATGCACTCTTCACCAGTAGCTAGACACTCCAGATTCCTTTGGACTTACAAAAGATTCAATAAATTTTTATTGGAAAGGGATAAAAAAGATCATTGTTGAATTTGTATCATAGTGTGGCACTTGTCAGTGACACAAGGGAGAAATTGTGGCAAGTCCGAGAAAATTGTAGCACTACCTATTCTAGACTCCTCTTAGACCGACATCTCCATGAACTTCATCAAAGAGCTTCCCACATCACAAGGAAAAGATACCATTCGCGTTGTGGTTGATCACCTCACAAAATATGCCCACTTTTATGTTATCTGAAATCCTTATACCATTGTAAGTATTACTTTATTTTTTATGAAAAATATTATTAAACTATATGGGATGCCTCGATCTATTGTAAGTGATCGTGACAGGGTCTTCATCAGTAAATTTTGGATAAAACTTTTTCACTTCCATGGCACTAAATTGAAGATGAGCATAGCATACCACCTCGGATCGAAGGCCAAACAGAAGTGGTAAATATATGCTTGGAGAATTATCTCAGATGATTCACAAGTGATAAGCTGAAAGAATGGACAAAATGGCTTCCTTGGGCCGAATGATAGTATAATATGACATATCATTCATCTATAAAATGTACTCCTTTTGAAGCTGTGTATGGTTGATCACCCCCTATAATTCCTAAATATATAGCTGACACATCAAAAGTAGATCTAATAGATCGAGAGTTGATTGATAGTGATAAAATTCTAGAACTATTAAAGGACAACCTCTTGGTCGCCCAAGCAAGAACGAAGTAGCAAGCTGACACACGTAGGAGTGAAAGAGAGTTTTATATTGGAGATTGGGTCTTTCTTTGCCTTTAGCCCTACAAGCAGACATCAATCAAGATCCGAACATCAATGAAGCTATCTCCTTGCTTTTATGGACCCTGCAAAATTTTGGAGTGCATTAGAATTGTGGCTTACAAATTGTATCTGCCTGCAAACTCCAAAATTCATCCGATCTTCGACGCACCCTACCTCAAACCAAAGCTTGGAGAAAATGAATCAACCCAAAGCCATCTACATGACACCTCTGCTAATAGAGATGTCCAGGTTTAGCCCAAGACCATACTAGACTGCAGGATTATGATGTGTTGTTGACGCCCCTCTACTGAAGTGCTTGTGCAGTGGACCAACTTGCTTACTAAAGATGCTACGTGGGATTCCTATGAAGAAAGGAAAACAAAGTTCTCAAAGTTCATAGAGGCTTAGCCTTGAGGACAAGACTGATTTGAAAAGCGCGGGTCTGATAGAACCTTAGCAGGGTCGAGTCCTGATCGATTGAGTTATGATTACAATAAACCCTGATTGGCATATAATAAACCTTAATTAGCCAACCACCTTTGATTGAGAAAGTTAGCTAGGGTTTGATGGATCCAAGTCCTACTAGGGTTAGGATTCATCTAGGAGAGTTTCACTTAACGTAGGAGTTTAATTAGGAGTTCTAAGTAGGAGTTCAATTAGGATTTGGATTAGAGACCCTATAAATAAGGGTGTAACACCTTTTTTCTCAAATAAAATTTTAGCCACTTTCCTTTAGCTCTTGGAGCCAAAACCTAGGAGGACTGATCCCCTATAAAGATCGATGAGGATTGATCTCCTACAGAGATCAACTATCCCTGATATAAACCTTCGAATTCTATCATTCGTCTATATGATAGAGGCGGATAGTCTCATAACCACTTGTGTGGAGACACTAACAATACAGTACAGGTGCTCATTGGAGAATGAGTTCATTAATTGATCCTCTAATGGAATATTGTATGATTAATGATACTTAACGTTAGACAGTAATTCTATAGTCCCAGTTGTGCATCTGGTCCTTAGACTTTAGACACCAAAGATGCCTTGTTTGAATACTCCTCTTTGACGTTGGACTTATAGGTTTAGGAGCTTCTAGATATGGTACAATCGATTATCAAGATTGGTAGCCAACCTTACGAAGATAATTGAGTGTCAATAGAGAATCATCCACTCTCGATATTATAAGAGGAATATCTCATGCTCTAAGTAAATCCCTGATCAGGTTAGTCGGATTGAGAGAAAATGAGTTCTACGGAAGAATCTGATTAGTTCAAGACTTACATGAATTTTATATTTGGCATGACAATATCATGCCCGATATATAATTTTGAGGATATTAGATAGATGGGGGATTATAAATACATTGTAACTAAGGACAAATAGGTCCAATTGATAAGATCCCCTATACCGTCTGAGGACTATGGCATAGTGGCTTAGTATGTCTATAATCGATAAGTCGAGTGATTATTATGATATAATAATTTACTAAGTCAAAAAGAGTTCTGACGTGTGAGATTCATGGCCAACTCGGTATTGGGCCTAGAGGGTCACACACATATGGTGGATACTTCAGCGAATGGAGGATTGAATATGAGTTATCCAATTAGCTCCTTATGAGACCCTACATTGATAGGCTCCTAGCATGAGGCCCAATTAGAAGCCAAAGGAGATTATTAGATAGAGATTCAATAACCCAAGGTTAATGAATAATTGGATGGAGATCCAATACCTACTAAGGTAAGATCCCTAGGGTTTTTGATAGCTCTCTATAAATAGGAGGTAAGGGTGGCACATAGATGATAGGTTGCACCTTTGGCCATCTCCTCCTATTCTCCTCCCTCCTACTTAGCAAGAGTTGTGAGATTTATGGATGTGATTGGAGGAGTATCACTATAGTGATTCATCTTGCGGATACCGCCAGATAGAGGGGGATGTTTGACCTCCTTCATCCTCTCCATCCAGATCTAGAAACATAGGGATGTATGATCTCCCTATGTAAATAATCTCACATGATGTGATTTTATGACTTTTTCTCTCACCAACTTTACACAACGATTTTGATCTATGTGGGAAACTAGTTTTGTTTTAATCTTCTACTACGTATGTTATGCTCCCGCTGAAGTTTCCCAACACCACTTCCACTAGTGACCAAGCAAGAAAGGCCAACCGTCGTTGTTTCCCTCAACCACTGCTTCCCCTACTTACCATTGCCCTCAACCTCAAGATCGCAGCCACCATCTCCAATCTACCTATTTGGCAGATTGGTGATCCCTATATCGATAACTTTGTTGCGGCCAAGACCTACTACATCTACATCGCAAGCTCATGCCCCTAACTTGATAATAGAAAAAAGAACTGAACATCACTTATCTATAATCATACACGATGGCTACAGATGATGCAATATATGCAAAACTTGAAGCTTTCAAGGCTGGCATGGAAGAAGATTACAAAAACTCTTCAGCGAATTCAGAATAAGTCTATCAGAGAGCCCTAACAAATCTCAATATGGTGAAATTTCTAACCTCAATAGGAGCTGATCTGAAAAATACAATCAAGGGCAGGACATAAGATACCCATGCATGAGGGTAGAGTTCCTAGATGGGAAGATAGAGACCTAATCGTTGGATCTCACAAGCTGAAAAGTTTCTTAGTTTCCACATGACTCCAAAGGAATCCTAGGTGGAGATAGCTTCAATTTAACTTGAGAGAGACGTGATCCAATGACACAATTGGTATAAAAACTCTCACAGGGTCCTTTTATGGGAGCAGTTCAAGAAAGAACTCATCATTCGCTTTGGACCATCGGAGTATGAGAATGTTGATGAACGACTCATCAAAATCTACCAAACTTCTATAGTACAGGAATACCATAGTAGATTTAAACGACTATCGAACTAAGCTAGAGACTGATCTAAGAGACAACTAGTGGGAACATTCATTGAGGGGCTCAATCCCGAGATTCGGTGTGAAGTTAAAACTCATCAATCCTATACCATGATGGCTGTCATATCATTCACATGCATACACAAGGAAAAACTCAATATGGATAACTGTAAAAACATAAGCATTAATAGGTAGGTAAATCAGCAACCCGTCGACCCCACCTGCCTCCACTCGAAACCCAAAACCTCGAAGAATTACTAGAGAAGAGCTCAAGAAAAGATTAAAAAAAGGGTTATACTGTCATTGTGATAAAAAATAGAGTAAGAAACACTGATGCAAATAGGGTCAGCTTCTAATAATTAATCAATAAAGGTAGAATCAGAAACTGATAATGTGGGCTCCGTTCATGCAAGTATTCATTTTAATGAAGATATTGGACCTATCACACATACAGTGCATGCATTAACTGGCTACTTTAATCCACAAACCATAAAAATTGAAGGAATTTTGAAACATCAGCCTGTTACTATTTTAATCGATACTGGTAGCACTAATAATTTTATGGAGAAAGCTTGCTTACTGATTAGCCTATCATATTGAATGTTGTAACAAATTCAAAGTTAAAGTTCTTAGATCGAATCTTAACTTGTGATAACAAGTGTTCAAAGATAAAATCGATTATACAAGGCAAAGAACTATGGATTTCTTTTGATACCCAAGGCTTCAAGTGGTGATCCTCAAAAGAAGACATGGAACGCCACTAGCCATCGGAGGAAAAGAATTCTTGAAGACTACAATGACTACTACACGAGAAGACCAACCCATTACTTACACCAAGTGGAGACTCAAAGGATTGTGATACGACAAATATCTTGGTGAAGTGCTCCCAAGATTTAATGTTGCTTCGCCTTGAGGACAAGACTGATTTGAAGAGGACAGGTCTAATAGGATCCTAACAGGATCAAGTCCACATTTATTGAGTCATGTTCTCTATTGAGTTATGTTGGTCAGTCCAATCAAGTCAATTAGGAGTCTAAGTAGGAGTTGGATTCAGCTAAGAGTCTCTTTGATTATAAGTTCAACTAGGAGTTAGATTCGCTTATAAGTCTATTTGATTAGGAGTCCAAGTAGGAATCGGCTAGGAGCCTCTATAAATAATGGTATAACACTTTCTTTTAAAGCAATCAATGAAAAAGTACTATTTTAGCCAATAGGCCAAAACCCTAAGAGGGTCGATCCTTTATAGTGATCAAGGAGGTCAATCCCCTCAAAGTGATCAAGGAGGTCTGATCCCCTCAAAATGATCATTTATTCTTCTTTTCCATGATAGAACCCTAGGGGTTCCTATCAAGAAAATAATTTTTCATGAAAAAAAGTCTCAATATAGACCAAAGGTCAACAAAAACTACTGACGACCAAAACTTAGTCATCTGAAGTAGAAGGCATTAATATCTATAAAACTGAGCCAAAAAACCAAAATATGAGATGTTCTTGAGAGAGGATTAACTATAGCTTAAATTTTAGGGTTTATCAAAAAAAACCATAAAGTTTGTTACTTGTTAAATTGAAATAAAACAGATCTTATCGATCTATTTTTATCTTCGTCTCTAAACTCAAGACTCCTTATCTCGATAAGGATGAGCAATCATCACCAACGACGATGGCTCCACACAGGTCTAAAACACACACAGGTGTAGGCATCCTCCGTAACTAAAAAAACCCTAACACCTTTTTTATCAATGTTAATAAGTATAACATAATTTATATTAAACCTTGTCATACTAAATAATAAAAATATTAATCTAATCCTAAAATTCCTTATCATATAATGGATCCTCAATCTACACCAAATAGATATAAAAATACGAAAGATTCCTACCACGAGAATGCTTTAAACAAGCACTCCACAAAATCACTTCCATTACTACCTGTATCACTTCAACATAAAAAAAAACATGATCAAAGCCAAAATTGATCCACTTTGATTAGGGCTACAGGAAGTATGTACATAACATGATAGTTTAAAATGACTGATGTGAGTAAAAAACATCTCTTTCATTTCCCTCTAAGAGTTCATACAGTCGTTCACTGATAGATACTAGTGTCAACTAAGCCAGTAAATATCAAGTCTAAATCCTAGTCTATTCCAGGTTGCAACCTCACTGCAACTTGATAACCACATTATACAGGCCAATAAAATGTTTTCAAAATGGACTGACATGAATGCCAGATTATATAATCTATCTTTCTCTATAGTGACCCTAACTGTAGGCAGATTTTTTAGTCTTTGCGGGTTTTCTTCTAGAGCTAGATCTTAATTTGAGACTTTGAGAAGCAAGTAACACGTCCGGAGATTCTTCGTTTCCCTGTGATTCTATGCCTTCTGTATGCCGATTTGAAATCTTATCCTCGTGAGCTTCACTATCAATGGCTTTTATAATGTAAATCTGCAATCAGACAACAAACGGCAATTGTGATAATTAATGTCATGAACTTGATGCAGACAAGAAATGGCTTCACTATCAATGGTTGATAATTAAGATCAACCAACACCAGAGATATGGACAACTCTACCCAAGTCTAACTCCAGCTATAATTATATACAACAGTACTTGATGCAGTAAAATGTCATGAACATTGATGTAGGTGTGGCAGCATCCGGATGTCATCTTGGTAGAGTTCTTTGATTATCATTCATCAAAGTATGGTATTTTTAATCAATCTAGATCCATCAGAATGATATCAGCTTCCAATAAGTAAAAGTTCTCCTTCAGTAATATAATTAGATATGCTCAAATGTATGCTGCAAAAACTGGAGTGACCTAAAATGGATTCACTACCTACTGAATTAAATTTTCACAAGAGCAGACCATTACCATTTTTTACTGTAAACTTTATTTTAAATTTTTAATGTTATTTAAGTTCAACAATCAGATTAGTTTGCTATTCATGACAATTCAATTTTGATTCTGTTTCAGGACAAATATTCAAGTGTGTACATATTGATTCCTACTAGTTAAATGACTTCAGATATAATATTATAAAAGGCAAGAATTATCAGTCCTAGTGGTATTCAAGATATAATAGTTGAGAGCATTCAAGTCCAGTTTAATATGCAAACTGATCAATAAATTGACACACAAAAGATGAGAGCATAAACGTACACAGAAAGTTACCTTAAATCTAGCTGGTTCCCTTAACTCAAATACCAAGACATCCCCATCTTCCAAATTGTGTTCCATAGCAAAGCCTCTCCATCCACCACTTAGACCAGTCCGGTTTCCGATGTAGATGGCATCAAATCATTTCCATTCTCATCTTCAAGTACCATTTCCAGTTCATATGGAGGAAGATGTTCCTTGCAAAACCTCGTCGGAAGACCCTTGTTACAGAATATGAACCCTTATTATGCTTATCTTAGGCAACTATGATATATCTCAGCTTCATGTTTACGCAAACAACTTACAAGCCAAAAGCAACTAGACACATGCGACCGAACCATAGATTTGATAAAAGATGGGTAGATTGGTTCTAGATTGCTTTGAAGTTCCTTAGCTTTCTCTACAGCACGATGCTGTTCTTCGTATGATGCAATTCTTCCAGTATACACCCTTCCACGTTGGTCACTCTTACAGTATCTGGTGAAAATGATATGCATCATAGTAACATACTTATAGAAACATTGCAGTAGAGACCAATAGGTGATACCTTCTGCGATGTGATCGAAGTTCTATATCATCCACCTGAGAAAAATCCTTAGAACTTTAATGAACTAGCTTCTATAATTGGAAATTGTCAGCACGAAGTAACGGCAGAGAGCAATAATTAATAACAGGTGACAGGCTCCTCAGGTTCGAGAGAGGATTTGCAGTTTGCCATGGCATGAACTTACCTTTCTTTCTAAGCCTCAGAGCTAAAGAGCTATCCCACACCTTAGAGATAAATCTGACCTTATGCATATTAAATCAACTAAACAACACTGATGCTACACAAGGGAGATAACTCATTTATCATTAGCAGTGAAGTTGTGGTTGAGATGAATTACTACACAAAATTGCTACCAATCTCGAAGCAGTATTGGAACTTCATTGGACCGGCTTGCAGTGGTCGAGCATGTTACTGCTATCAGTTGCTATGCACATAAGGTTAATATCAGTATTTGACTGGCACTGCAACATGCTACAACCACCCTAAATGTACCATAACCTACTTCTGGGTATAAACATTCATGTGCTACTTTAAATTGGGTTAAGAATGATGGTGCTTCCATAAATCAGGCCCCTTCTAAAATCATTTAGCATTTTAAATAGGCAGTGAATTTCTGGCCAGACATTTCGGCCATAGACTAGGTCAAGGGACAACTTTACCTTTCGAACAATTGGTCTATTCATTCACAGCCAACTCCCAATCCAAAAGAAAATACACTAAGATCTAGAAAGCACCCATATTTGCTTGACCTCTTGTCTTTAAAAAAAAAATTTGAACACCTTCCTTCTAACCCAAACTGGTAAAATAAACAAAAGGATCAAGTGCACGTACATGCATTGCATGGTATCTCAAAGAATAGCACTTGTAAGTTTAGTCTTCTGATATGCTGGATACAAGGATACGTGAAGACAACTTTTGTGCTTCATCAATTCGCTTAATTTTTTCAAAGACATTTATATTTCTAGAAACTATAGAAGGATATGTTTTGGACTAGAAACCACAGTCAAAACTGAACATCAGATGTGAAGATATACACTTGCGATGTGAACCTTTTTTTTCCTTTTTCCACAAACACATTCTTACTTGATCACGATATGAAGGAACTAGATTTCTAGCTCTTGAAGAACGCCTTATTTCCATCTTTCCAAAAATTTTCTTCATTTTGGGGCTTGCACGAGGTTTCTGCAATAAAATAAAACTAATGAACACAACAAGATCTCGTATATACTTAATTTAAGAGTATGGTTTCTACTAAAGATGCAAAAGACATCACATTTCAGAATTCATGTATATTGAATATTCAGATGCATAATTGTTGTTATGTTTTTGCAGTGACCAAGTCATCAAGAAGCAAAATAACGAGAATGCTTTCAGTTCTCTAAACTAATGTCCTAATCTTCACATCAAATATCTGATGAATAATTGAACTGCATACTCAAGAATAAATAAAAAAATAATGTACTTCAGACATAAAAGTTCTTGAATAAGACTAAAAAAGTACAACTGTGTCAACAAGATTTCAAGATTTATAATCAATACATAATAAACAAGTTATTTTTCAATTGCAATAGAAGTAACAAACCGAACCTCAGGCTCATAAATGAACTTACCAATAGCTTATGTTCGCACTTTGCAACTTCTAAGAGGCTTTTTGAGATACGTGATATCCCTAATTCCTTCTCCACCAAAGAGAATTAAAAATAATAATTATAAATTAGCAGAGAGATACAATATGGAAACTATCTTTACCATGAATCATATGCATCTCATGTCTACAAGCGTAAGAATAATTTTTAAAAAAATGCTATTGAGAGAAAATTTGTAATTACCAATATTCCCAAGGTTTTCCTCAATATGTGATTCAATACTAGTCATCTTATCCAGCATGAAATATGTTCATATCATTAAAAAATATTATTCAGATTTTTTGGACTGGTTGTTTCAAGACAACTTGATCAATCTCCTGGTTCTTCATGACTAACCGATCCAAGTAATGGTGAATTTATACCACATCATCAAATGGTCAGTTGAAAACACAGATCTCTCATTTACCACAAAATTAGTCATAAAACTTCGAATCCAGGTCACAAATTCCATCTAGATCCTTCTTTTAAAAAATAATTAAATTTCCATGACAGTGTTAAGTCCAGAAAACAAGCAACAGCAAATGATTGTGTGGAAGAACTTGTGTTTTGACCTTACAGATAAAGAATAATTTCAGCTAAAATCTATGTTGTCCCTGAAGATATTGGACTACAGCTCACAGATTCATGGGGTGAAATTGTTTCCACATTAATCCAAGAATATATAGGCATCTCATTATGCACAAGTTATAATGAAGTATATTACCTAATAGTTAATATCAATTCAAGTTACAAGTCACTGCCTAAGTTACAGTGATTTAAAACCAACAGGTTGCTTCCTGCTGCTATCTATTCTCTTTTACATTGTTTTTCACACAGATCTATATATTATTCTTATGCCATCTCACCTTCTTCTGTGATAGGTACATAGGTATGAACCCAGCCTAATCATGGAATAGCATCCTTGTTCTATGGTCTAGTCTCACTGTTCTATTTAGTTGTTGTGGCAAACAAAGACCTACAACTTTCCTCCTCCAATTTACACAAGTGCTGTGTAATTCTTAGTGACAACCTGTTACCAGTTTTACCAATGTTTTCTCTATTCTAATAGGCAGATAAAAAGGTTGAGCTCATGCATCTCCCTCCTTGACATTCTAACTTGGAAATAAGCATTTTAATTTTGTGTGAAAGTCGAACAACTGACAAAATTTGCGTTCCATTTCATGGTACCTCCATTTTATCTGATAAATCTTAAAATTGATATGTTTTCTTTTGTTATCATCCTCATAATGTTGAGAGGGCAGAAATTGGTACAATAGTAAGATTAAGCCTTCGTAACCTGGGAGACCAGGATTCGGATCACAAAAACAGTCTCTTTAAATATTTAAAGGTAAGGCTACATACATTAACCCCCTGCATTAGCGAGAGCCTCATGCACTCTAAATGTTACACATAGAAAACTTCATAAGAATCAATTTGGTAATATGGAAGTATATTAGCATTTTGTAGAAAAGCATTAAACTCAGAGGAGTAGGGAAAGAATGAAATCTTTGAGGTGAATATGTGGAGAAATCCCTCTTACGCCTGCATGAATAGATTTCCACTTTTGTCTTCTCTATTGGTTTAGGGTCGTGCTAGAATCGCCACAACAATTTTCAATGTTTCTATTTCTTAAATTTTAAAATCACAAGGAAAGTCTTTTTGTCTGAATTCCTTGGAATCTTCTTGCAGTATGTTGTTTCAAATGACTTCTTTTAAATACTGTTTGAAGAATATTCAGCCCATATTGTTAATCCAACCATATTCTTGACCAAAAATACAATATTTGCTCATTTATATTTGTACTAAATTCTTGCATATTTTCTAGGTCATTCCTTGTCTTTATGCTATTCGCATATGCACTTATGAGAATTAAAAATATTGCATTTTTTTTTTCATTCTACAATATCATTCACATGCATCTCCTGTTATCATTGTGAAATATTTTTGCTCCTATTTCTAATATCAATAAGTAAGTTTTTCAAGTTAAGATTATCATTAGTAGTATCGAATAAGCAATTCTGGTCTGGCATACATTTGTTTGAATATGTATTTATGTTTCAGATTCCTATCCCACCATTCAAGCAACTATTAGCATCAGGCTAGAGCAAATTTTGAACTTTGTTAACTCGTCTTACCTTGAACTGGATCATATAGACCCTGTTTATCATTGTTTATACTTGTGAAAATGCTTATAAGAAAAACCACTTATATTTACAAGCTCATTTGGTAGTTTCTTTTTGTAAAAGCACTTTTAAAGATAAGGTTGTTCAAAGAAATTCAAAAAAAGTAGAGATGAGTTTGCAACTTCTACATGAGAATAAGCTTTCCCAAGATATGTCAAATGCAAAGAATTAATTTGTAAGAAAAAAAAAAGCAGATTATCAGCATCTACTTTGTTTAGAATCTCCATTACAAACAAGACACCAAACAATCTATCTTTCCCCGTATAAGGTCTTTTTATTTTTATTTTATTTGAAATGGCCAAAAATACTTTTTGAATTTCCAGTTTGATGATCTACGGATGTCAAGCACATCCACATATCATCAAATTCACACACATCAAGTCAAAATTTTTCCAATTAGTTATGTTCTTTGGATCAAGATTTGTAATTTCAATATTTACCGCCCGGTACGAGCGGTACATACCGGTCCGCTAGGTTGCCGCTATGCAGACCGCCCGCTATTGGGCGATTCAGTCAAAAATCGACCGTCGATGGTCGATTATGTATTCTCATATTATTTGAAAGGATATTTTTATATAAATTATGATTTTGTCAACTTTAGATTTCTTATGCATGAATTAAGATATTTTATTTATTTCTTCTATGATTTATCTCTTGAAATTCATAATTTGTCTTCATGAATTGTATATCTCATCACCATGTTAATTTTTCTTGACATATTTCATGTGATGACATTCACAATTTGTCTTTATGAATTGAAAAATAATGTAATGTGAAAAATTTTGCACCATTGTAACCATCTATTCTTTTTGATAATGACAAAGAGGGAGCAAAACTTGCTAGCTTGTTCATCTCAAAAGAGAAGCAAGAAGCAAAAAATTTTGCTTAACCCCACATTTTCAAAAAAAAAAAAAACATGCTAAGAGAAGTAACACTTGCCAACTTGTTAGCCTGCATGATGTAAAATTTCTAGCTTGAATATTGCAAAGGAAGCAAAAATTTGCTAGCTTGCACTTCTCAAAAGAGAAGAAAGAACTCACTAGATTGCATATTCTAAAGTGATGAAAAATTTGCTAAATTGCTAAGTTTTCATATATCAAAAACTTGCTAATTACACTTCTCCTTTTTGTTGATGACTAAGGGGGAGAAGATATGATGATGTGAAATCATGTATGATGATAATACATGTTGATTTTGAAAATAAACATGATGATTTGGAATAATAATCATGATTTTATTATGATAATATAATGTATTGTATATGATGTGATTAAAATAGTTTCAATTTGGACTTTTGAGCTTATCTTAATATTCTTTTTGAAATTTTATAAGCGATCTTCTTAATGATGCTTTCACAACTCCTTCCTTGTTTCTCTTCTTATTAATCACGAAGGGGAAGAAAATTTTATAATGAATATTCTATTTTACTAAGAGAGAGTAATGTTATCATGTGCTTTGAAATTATTAGCTATATATTTCACCTTTTTATTGATGATAAAGGGAGAAAAATATATATTGATGATACATGATATTAATGATATACTTGGATATCTTATATATAGATGCATAATTCTTTTTTAAATTCATGATTCGATGATTTGATACAAATTTTTATTGAAATTTGCTTGGAATAAGATTTGTTTCGTGATACTTGAATTAAAGAGGATGTGGTTCTCTTGAATTTAAGCTTTCTTTATTGAGGTATGGATTTAGGAGGAGTTAGGATTAACTCTTATCATCAATTGATTATCATCATCAAAAAGAGAAAGATTGTTGAATCTCAGATTTTGATGATGAAATCAATTAATTCATAAGTCATCAAAGACCCAATTAGTTCCTCAAGTGAAAAATTATTTAGGTCATTTGCCTTTTGTATTGTCATTACTTTGGGATCCTAACTTTTTGGAAGAGATCTTAATATTTTGTTAACAAGTTCAAAACTAGAAAAACTTTTACCAATCACTTTTAGACCATTAACGACATATGTTAAACAGGTGTACATGTCTCCTATAGTCTCACTTGGTTTCATGTGAAATAACTCATAGCTATGCATCAAAAGATTAATTTTTTACTATTTGACTCGACTACTATCTTCGTGTGTGACTTTGAGTGTGTACTAAATCTATGCGATTTATATAGAAACCTGATTAAATTTGTTATTATCAAGAGCACAAAATAAAGCATTCATCGCTTTAGCATTCAAAGGAAAAGTCTTCTTTTCTGAATCATTCCATTCGTTTACCAGTTTCGAAGACTTTTCAAAACCACTTTCAATAATATACCATAATTCAAAATCCATAGAAAGTAAGAAAATTCTCATTCGAGTTTTCCAATACGTGTAATCCCACTTAACATGATAGGACAAGTGATAGAAAGTCCCTCTTGATTGCCAACAAAAGCCATCTCTCTTGGATTTTAAGCCAAATAGAGAGAAATATGATTCTGATGCCAATTGTTAGGATCAAAACAACACTAAGAGAGGGGGGGCGGAAGGAGTGGGGTGGGGGTATGTGAATTAGTGCTTATGAAAAATTTATGTCTATTTATGTTTTCATACAATAAAAATTATATTGCAAATACGTTTAAGCATAGAAATGTTTGTAAGAGTGCAAGCAAAGATAGTAGATAATTAAATAAGAAAGCAATGAAGATAAAGAGCAAAGAAGAGGAAGCAAACCAATTTTATAGTGGTTTGGTCTTATGACCCACTCTCGATTCCTTCTCCGTTGAGGTCACCGACTTCCACTATTAATCTTTCTTCAATGGATGAAGATCAACTATCCTCTTACAACTTTATTCTTCTTTACGGTTTAGGAGATAACCTTTACAAGTCTCTAGTGCGGTTCAAGTATGACACAACCAAGACTATATCGCCTTGAGACCGTGTCTTGAAGACCATGTCTTTTCTAATGTTAGATTACTAAAATGACTTTTGTAATAAGTCTAAATCAATCCCAATTAAGTCCTAATAACCTCTTAATTGAGTTAATAAAGCTAAATCTCACTATGATGCTACCTACGATACTTAAAATATAATCTTCATTGTCCAACCATCAATTGATCTCTCGGTGAACTCGCAGATTCTTCGTGAACTCTCGACAAGCTCCTAATTTCTTTCGGTGAACTCCCGATGAACTCCCATTCTTCCCATGAGCTCCCAACCTATCGGTGAACTCCCTATGAACTTCCCGATAAACCTCGGTGAGTTCGACGAGCTCCGACAACATCATCCGAACCTCGACCTTTGACAAACTCTCGGTGAGCTCCCATTGCATCATCCGAACCTCGGCCCAATGCTTGAACTTAACTCCGATCCAATATCTAACTGTAATTCCCTTTAATATTGTAATTAATCCTTCATCACTTTCTTTAACACACAAGTTAGATCATAAAACTCATTAATTGATTTCATCATCAAAATCTGAGATTTAACAGGAATAATAGTAACCGATTGATTTTATGATGCATGCTCTTGCCGGTTATGCAAACCCATCGACGATAAAAGTAAGAGGATTTCTAAAGCAACAACCAATCATCATTCTTATTGATACCGGGAGTACTAATAATTTTATGAACAACAAGGTTATTGTTCGGATGGCCTTACCGATTGAGGATTGTAGTAGGTTTGACATTAAGGTCGTTGACGGATGAATTTTAAAGTGTGATAGCAAGTGCCTATAGGTAAAACTGTTGTTGTAGGACCAAGAGATAATTACATATTTCTTCCTCCTCCCTCTTGATGATTATGAGGTCGTGCTTGGCATCGATTGGCTAGCGACATTAGGTGATGTTTCCTGAAATTTTTTGAAATTAATCATGAAATGTTACAACAAAGGAAAACAAGTGGTGCCACACAGCAAACGGGGGAGCAACGTAATAATGATTTTGTATACAATGAATGGAAAAGGTTTTACACAAGACATACAGCGGCTTCTTGATACAACTTAAGCAATATTTCCCTTGCTTGCTGAATTTTTAGATATCTTTGACGAATCGCGCAGCCTACCTCCTACCCGCTGGCATGATCATCATATCCCAATTTAGTATGGGCAAACCTCTAGTAAATACTTATATCGATATCTTCATCTCTAGAAAGATGAAATATAAAGGATTATAAAGGAGATGCTTGAAATAGGAGTCATTCGGCTAAGTTGTAGACCTACTCTTCACTAGTGCTCCTCGTACAAAGAAGGACGAAACATGGCGAATGTACATAAACTACAGCCTAAAATATTTTCTAGAGCAGAAAATATCCTCCCCTGAAGAGCAAAATTGGGTAACAAAACTTCTTGAGTATGATTATGAAATAACTTACAAAAAAGGAAAGATAATGTTGTTGAACATGCCCTTTCGCGGCTATTCGAGCAAGATGAATTTTCGTCTGTCTCCCTTCCAACTAGTGATTTCCTCGAGGATATTAGGAAGGAGTAGAGAGATGATCTAGAGATCAGTAAAAACATAAAAAAATTATAGGAAGACCCAAGCTCTGTGGCTCATTACAGTTGAGATTCAAAAGACTTATGTTATAAGGGCCACATTGTGCTTGTGCCAGAATCAATATGTATAAAGACTATTCTTCAAGAGATGCATTTCGCTCCAGCGACGGGGCACTTTGGGTTCCTTAAAACCTATAAGAGAATTAAGCAAAATTTTTATTGGGTAGGGATGGAAAATATTACAGCTGAATTTGTAGCACAATGTGATATATATCAGTGAAATAAAGACAAAACAGTGGCAAGCCCTGGAAAGCTACAACCTCTAACCATCCCAGACTTGATATGGACCGATATATCCATGGATTTTATCCCTACACTACTTCTAGTATCGCTCGGATCTTTTTGGAGAATATTATAAAATTGTATGGGATACCAAGATCTATTGTAACTGATCGTGATAGAGTTTTCACTAGCAAATTTTAGACAATTATTTCAGATGCAGGGCACTAAGTTGAAGATGAGCACAGCATATCACCCACAAACTGACGGTCAAACTGAAGTGGTGAACAAGCGCATAGAGACCTACCTTAGATGCTTCACTAGTGATCGGCCAAAAGAGTGGGCAAAGTGGATTCCCTAGGTCGAGTGGTGGTATAATACAACTTATCATTCATCAACAAAATATACTCCTTATAAGGCTATGTATGACCGACCTCCCCCTGTAATCCCAAAATAAGTATTGGATACATCTAAAGTAGAATAAGTAGACAGAGAGCTCAGGGGCAAAGACAAAATGTTGAAGTTACTAAAAGATAATCTTGTTGAAGCCCAAGCAAGGATGAAACAATAGTATGATCAGCACAAAAATGAGAGAGAATTTTCAATGGGAGATTGGGTTTTTCTTTGGCTCCAACCATGCAAACAAACATCGATCCATACTAGAGCATATATGAAGCTTTCACCTTGGTTCTATAAACCCTACCAAATTCTTAAGCGCATCAAAGCAGTGGCATACAATTGGACTTACCCGCTAGTTCCTGAATTCACCCAGTCTTTCATGTGTCATGCTTGAAGCTCTTAAGGAAAATGAGATAGCCCAAAGCCACCTACTAGATATGATTGCCCAAGGAGAACTCTAGACCCAACTGAGTGCCATCATTAATTGACGAATCATGACTCAACGAAGGCGACCCACTACTGAGGTGCTAGTACAATAAGTGAATCTACCAGTAAAGGATGCCACCTGGGATGACTATGACAACTTGAAGATTAAATTTTCAAAGTTTATGGAATGTCACCTTGAGAGTAAGACTGATTTGAAGAGGGCGTGCATTAGGACTCTAGCTAATAAAGTCCTAATTTAAATTCATTAAGAGAGCACACATGTAAATCTAATCTAGTCGACCCCTATTAATAGATAAAGAGGTCGGCTATGTTAAGATATTTGGATGAGGCATGGGCACATGTAACCCTAGTTAGCCACCTCTTACTTTGGTTAAAGGGGGTTGGTTAAGATAGGGTTGAGTTAGAGTCAGATTGGGAATCCTAACCGTCAGCCACCCCTAGTTGGGCCGGCTAGTAGTTGCTTCTTAGAGTTTGAGTAGGAGTTCTTAGAAGTACGAGTCTTAAAGTATGAGTCTTATTAGGAGTTAGGGTTTAGAAGGCCTATAAATAACTTTGTAATCAGTCACTTTTCTTTATGAATAGATGAATCCTTTTAGCAGCTTTGAGTAGCAACCTAGAGGATAGAACCCCTATAAAGTTCCAAAGAGGTTGATCCCCTAGAGATCACCCCAAGTTTAGAATCCGTAAGGGTTCTAACTGATCGACCGATGCTTCTAGATCAAAACCGACCACAAGAGCCTTAAGTACTTCATAGAGCAGAAGATTTTCTCCCCCGAACAACAAAAATGGGTAACTAGATTCCTTGGCTTCGAGTATGAAATTATCTATAAAAAGGGGAAGGAAAACTTGGTTGTAGATGCGCTTTCTAGCCTACTCGAGCATGCTAAAATTTCAGCCATCTCCCTTCCAATTTATGACATCTTGGAAGACATCAGGAAGGAGTGGTAAGGTAACCTAGAGACCCAGGAGATCATCAAAAAATTGGAGGAGGAACCGAGCGCAGTAGCACACTATAGTTGGGACTTGAAGGGCCTGCGACACAAGGGCCGAATAGTGTTGGTTCCCAACTCTCCCTGCCAAAACATCATCCTACAGGAGATGCACTCTTCACCAGTAGCTAGACACTCCAGATTCCTTTGGACTTACAAAAGATTCAATAAATTTTTATTGGAAAGGGATAAAAAAGATCATTGTTGAATTTGTATCATAGTGTGGCACTTGTCAGTGACACAAGGGAGAAATTGTGGCAAGTCCGAGAAAATTGTAGCACTACCTATTCCAGACTCCTCTTGGACCGACATCTCCATGAACTTCATCAAAAAACTTCCCACATCACAAGGAAAAGATACCATTCTCGTTGTGGTTGATCACCTCTCACAAAATATGCCCATTTTTATGTTATCTGAAATCCTTATACCATTGTAAGTATTACTTTATTTTTTATGAAAATATTATTAAACTATATGGGATGCCTCGATCTATTGTAAGTGACCGTGACAGGGTCTTCATCAGTAAATTTTGGATAAAACTTTTTCACTTCCAGGGCACTAAATTGAAGATGAGCATAGCATACCACCTCAGATCGAAGGCCAAACAGAAGTGGTGAATATATGCTTGGAGAATTATCTCAGATGATTCACAAGTGATAAGCTGAAAGAATGGACAAAATGGCTTCCTTGGGCCGAATGATAGTATAATATGACATATCATTCATCTATAAAATGTACTCCTTTTGAAGCTGTGTATGGTTGATCACCCCCTATAATTCCTAAATATATAGCTGACACATCAAAAGTAGATCTAATAGATCGAGAGTTGATTGATAGTGATAAAATTCTAGAACTATTAAAGGACAACCTCTTGGTCGCCCAAGCAAGAATGAAGTAGCAAGCTGACACACGTAGGAGTGAAAGAGAGTTTTATATTGGAGATTGGGTCTTTCTTTGCCTTTAGCCCTACAAGCAGACATCAATCAAGATCCGAACATCAATGAAGCTATCTCCTTGCTTTTATGGACCCTGCAAAATTTTGGAGTGCATTAGAATTGTGGCTTACAAATTGTATCCGCAAACTCCAAAATTCATCCGATCTTCGACGCACCCTACCTCAAACCAAAGCTTGGAGAAAATGAATCAACCCAAAGCCATCTACATGACACCTGCTAATAGAGATGTCCGTGTTTAGCCCAAGACCATACTAGACTGCAGGATTATGATGTGTTGTTGACGCCCCTCAAGTGCTTGTGCGTGGACCAACTTGCTTACTAAAGATGCTACGTGGGATTCCTATGAAGAAAGGAAAACAAAGTTCTCAAAGTTCATAGAGGCTTAGCCTTGAGGACAAGACCGATTTGAAAAGCGGTCCGATAGAACCTTAGGTCTGATCGATTGAGTTATGATTACAATAAACCCTGATTGGCATATAATAAACCTTAATTAGCCAACCACCTTTGATTGAGAAAGTTAGCTAGGGTTTGATGGATCCAAGTCCTACTAGGGTTAGGATTCATCTAGGAGAGTTTCACTTAACGTAGGAGTTTAATTAGGAGTTCTAAGTAGGAGTTCAATTAGGATTTGGATTAGAGACCCTATAAATAAGGGTGTAACACCTTTTTTTCTCAAATAAAATTTTAGCCACTTTCCTTTAGCTCTTGGAGCCAAAACCTAGGAGGACTGATCCCCTATAAAGATCGATGAGGATTGATCTCCTACAGAGATCAACTATCCCTGATATAAACCTTCGAATTCTATCATTCGTCTATATGATAGAGGCGGATAATCTCATAACCACTTGTGTGGAGACACTAACAATACAGTACAGGTGCTCATTGGAGAATGAGTTCATTAATTGATCCTTTAATGGAATATTGTATGATTAATGATACTTAACGTTAAACAGTAATTCTATAGTCCCAGTTGTGCATCTGGTCCTTAGACTTTAGACACCAAAGATGCCTTGTTTGAATACTCCTCTTTGACGTTGGACTTATAGGTTTAGGAGCTTCTAGATATGGTACAATCGATTATCAAGATTGGTAGCCAACCTTACGAAGATAATTGAGTGTCAATAGAGAATCATCCACTCGATATTATAAGAGGAATATCTCGTATGCTCTCGCTTAAGTAAATCCCTGATCAGGTTAGTCGGATTGAGAGAAAATGAGTTCTACGGAAGAATCTGATTAGTTCAAGACTTACATGAATTTTATATTTGGCATGACAATATCATGCCCGATATATAATTTTGAGGATATTAGATAGATGGGGGATTATAAATACATTGTAACTAAGGACAAATAGGTCCAATTGATAAGATCCCCTATACCGTCGAGGACTATGGCATAGTGGCTTAGTATGTCTATAATCGATAAGTCGAGTGATTATTATGATATAATAATTTACTAAGTCAAAAAGAGTTCTGACGTGTGAGATTCATGGCCAACTCGGTATTGGGCCTAGAGGGTCACACACATATGGTGGATACTTCAGCGAATAGAGGATTGAATATGAGTTATCCAATTAGCTCCTTATGAGACCCTACATTGATAGACTCCTAGCATGAGGCCCAATTAGAAGCCAAAGGAGATTATTAGATAGAGATTCAATAATCCAAGGTTAATAAATAATTGGATGGAGATCCAATACCTACTAAGGTAAGATCCCTAGGGTTTTTGATAGCTCTCTATAAATAGGAGGTAAGGGTGGCACATAGATGATAGGTTGCACCTTTGGTCGTCTCCTCCTATTCTCCTCCCTCCTACTTAGCAAGAGTTGTGAGATTTATGGATGTGATTGGAGGAGTATCACTATAGTGATTCATCTTGCGGATACCGCCAGATAGAGGGGGATGTTTGACCTCCTTCATTCTCTCCATCCGGATCTAGAAACATAGGGATGCATGATCTCCCTATGTAAATAATCTCACATGATGTGATTTTATGACTTTTTCTCTCACCAACTTTACACAACGATTTTGATCTATGTGGGAAACTAGTTTTGTTTTAATCTTCTACTACGTATGTTATGCTCCCGCTGAAGTTTCCCAACACCACTTCCACTAGTGACCAAGCAAGAAAGGCCAACCGTCGTTGTTTCCCTCAACCACTGCTTCCCCTACTTACCATTGCCCTCAACCTCAAGATCGCGACCATCTCCAATCTACCTATTTGGCGATTGGTGATCCCTATATCGATAACTTTGTTGCCAAGACCTACTACATCTACATCGCAAGCTCATGCCCCTAACTTGATAATAGAAAAAGAATGAACATCACTTATCTATAATCATACACGATGGCTATAGATGATGCAATATATGCAAAACTTGAAGCTTTCAAGGTGGCATGGAAGAAGATTACAAAACTCTTTAATTCGAATAAGTCTATCGAGAGCCCTAACAAATCTCAATATGGTGAAATTTCTAACCTCAATAGGAGCTGATCTGAAAAATACAATCAAGGCGGGACATAAGATACCCATGCATGAGGGTAGAGTTCCTAGATGGGAAGATAGAGACCTAATCAGTTGGATCTCACAAGTGAAAAGTTTCTTAGTTTCCACATGACTCCAAAGGAATCCTAGGTGGAGATAGCTTCAATTTAACTCGAGAGACGTGATCCAATGACACAATTGGTATAAAACTCTCGGGGTCCCTTTATGGGAGCAGTTCAAGAAAGAACTCATCATTCGCTTTGGACCATCGGAGTATGAGAATGTTGATGAACGACTCATCAAAATCTACCAAACATCTATAGTACAGGAATACCATAGTAGATTTAAACGACTATCGAACTAAGCTAGAGACTGATCTAAGAGACAACTAGTGGGAACATTCATTGAGGGGTTCAATCCCGAGATTCGGTGTGAAGTTAAAACTCATCAATCCTATACCATGATGGCTGTCATATCATTCACATGCATACATATGGAAAAACTCAATATGGATAACTGCAAAAACATAAGCATTAATAGATACGTAAATCAGCAACCCGTCGACCCCACCTGCCTCTACTCGAAACCCAAAACCTCGAAGAATTACTAGAGAAGAGCTCAAGAAAAGATTAAAAAAAGGGTTATACTGTCATTGTGATAAAAAATAGAGTAAAAAACACTGATGCAAATAGGGTCAGCTTCTAATAACTAATCAATAAAGGTAGAATCGAACGATAATGTGGGCTCCGTTCATGCAAGTATGCATTTTGATGAAGATATTGGACCTATCACACATACAATGCATGCATTAACTGGCTACTTTAATCCACAAACCATGAAAATTGAAGGAATTTTGAAACATCAGCCTGTTACTATTTTAATCGATATTGGTAGCACTAATAATTTTATGGAGAAAGCTTGCTTACTGATTAGCCTATCATATTGAATGTTGTAACAAATTCAAAGTTAAAGTTGCTGGTAGACGAATCTTAACTTGTGATAACAAGTGTTCAAAGATAAAATCGATTATACAAGGCAAAGAACTATGGATTTCTTTTTGATACCCCTGGAAGGCTTCGAAGTGGTGATCCTCAAAAGAAGACATGGAACTGCCACTAGCCATCGGAGGAAAAGAATTCTTCAGAAGACTACAATGACTACTACACGAGAAGACCAACCCATTACTTACACCAAGTGGAGACTCAAAGGATTGTGATACACGACAAATATCTTGGACTGAAGTGCTCCCAAGATTTAATGTTGCTTCGCCTTGAGGACAAGACTGATTTGAAGAGGACAGGTCTAATAGGATCCTAACAGGATCAAGTCCACATTTATTGAGTCATGTTCTCTATTGAGTTATGTTGGTCAGTCCAATCAAGTCAATTAGGAGTCTAAGAGGAGAAAAAGAATACCTATCGGCCGTGCACGGTCCTCGCCCATGCACCATCGCTGCGCCAGCCACACGTCCGTCCTTTTCTTTTTTTAGTATTTTAATATTATATTATATTATATTATAAAATATTTATATTATATTTTAATATACCATGCGGTACACACTGTACATACCGCTTGGTACCAGTACCGTACTAGTACCGAAATTAACTCGGTACACTGGCACAACCAATAAGTCAAACCTTGCTTTGTATAATTGATCTACAATTCAGCAAACTTTGTCTGGTGGAATGCAATAAGTTGAGGATTAGATGCAAGGTTGGAATTGAAAATCTTACAAACTCTATTTACATTACGTTCAAGCTTTGAGTAGCTGAAAAGAAACGTCTGGTTTTTCAAATAAAAAGATAGGCTTTAATACTCATTGCAGCTTCACCCATGAGCCATTTGGCCATATACATTAAGCTATAATGATGTATGGTCTTCTTCCATCGATAAGCTAAGCCATATACTTTCCAGAAGATCCTATTAATCCTTTCCGTAGACTACCTGACTCATTTAAGGCGTAAAAGAATCATCTACAAACCTAAAAGAACAGAAAAACCGTGTAAAATTGATTTATAAGGCCTTTAATTACCAAAATCAAATGTTATAATCGTTATACAGCGTCAAAACTCTACCAAATGCAATAAAGTTCATCTTTCTTTTTTTTTTATTGGAAAAGACACATGATCAAAGAGAAGATCTTATCTGTTCTAGAATGAACGGAGCTAAAACGAAGAAGAATAGAAAGAGATGCAGAATGAACCAAACAGGGCGTGTACCGTTTGCTCCTCCCGTTCAGCAGGAGAGTTACCTCGAGATGCTTAAGGTTTTGTTGAACTCTCTATCTCCGGAGCGCTTCATACGAGTTTGGATCGGCAGCCATTTGCTATTCTATCAGATGAGGGGCTTAGCAGCCAAAGCCTAAGCTCATGGGGTGGTGCTTCTTGTGGCGTAGTCGCACATCACTCCTTTGGGGCCAACAACGCAACAGTGGAGAAGAAAAGAAGAGAAAGCAAGGCGACGAGAGTTGAGACGAAGTTTGAAATTTGAACCCTACCATGCCATGGGGGAGCGTGTCTTGTTCTGGTGCTCATACATGCTCCGCGGTCCGTCCGATTGTCTACTGAAGGTTGTGATGTCAGAGCGGGGTTTTAACGGGCACCGTATTTATTTTTTTGGGTTTCGCACCCGTTTGAAGGGATACCTGCCTTGTGATTGGTGACAGCTGTGGGAACTCATCGTTCCATCACCAGATACGTTCGTTGTCGGGTGATGTGTTAACGATGAAGAAGGAATGGTTTCCTATAGTTCTTTTAAAGAGCAGTAGGACCTTGTTATGTGTATGCCGGATTCAACAATGTAAAATAATGAGTGGGAATCTCCTCCTGTTGTGAGAGGAGGTTTCTTTAAAGAGCAGCGGCAGGACCTTGTTATGTGTATGCTGGATTCAACATCCTAATGAGTGGGAAGCTCCTCCTGTTGCGAGAGGAGTTTTCTTTAAAGAGGAGCAGGAGCTTGTTATGTGTCTGTCGGATTCAACAACGTAATGAGTGCAAAGTGTTAGAATTTTGTGGGTATAATTAAATATATTAAGTCATTATTTTTTATTAATCAAAATTAAAGTGATCCAATTAAAATAAAATTATTTGACTAATGGACATAATTATTATTATGAAAATTAATTGTGTGGATACCATCAGTCATATTTATAACTTAATGACGAGATAAGTTAGAAATATGAAACTCCTGAGGCATAATTATAGATTCATCAGTTATGATTATAAATAAGGTTATGGTCCCCGGTTGCAGTATCGAATGAAGTTTCTCTTCACCCGTCAAGGAGAAATCTAAAGTTCTTAAGGATACTCTGCAATTGGAAGACCAAATCACCAATCAATTCAGAAAATACTCTAATGGATTCATCAGATGCGCTTCTGTATTAATATGTTTCTTAATTGTTGTAGTATTTCATGCATATTATAATGGATTTAATAAGTTTTATGGAAACATTCTTAAAACCATTGTTTTGGATCTATAAAGATTGTTTTGAACCAAAAATTTGGTTTTGATTCTATAAAATAATTGATCGATCTATATATGATATGTTAAAAGAACCCAACAAGTGGTATCAGAGCCATCCTACAATAATTGATTAACATCCATATATGATTCATCAGTGATTTGGTTCTATCATCATTGGGAAAGATGATAGTTTTATGTAATCATATTATTTTGAAGTGATTTGGTTCTATTATCGTTGGAAAAGATTATGGTTTTATGTAATCATGCTACAGCATGCTTCACATTCAATTCAGTGACTTTTACTGATGTAATATCAGTTTAATTTTGGATTGTCTTTTTCATTTCGTGTCTTTTCCTTTTCAAAATATGTAAATTCATTTTTTACACTTCAAGGCATAAATTTCTTAAATTCTTTTTTTCTGAATTTTATCTAATTAATATGAATTTAATTAATTAGATATTATTGTAATATTATGTTAGTTTAAACATAATATTGGTTCTATAAAGTTGTTTATTGACATAAATTGAATGATTTACATGCTTTAAATATTTTAGTTAACAAATTAAGATTAAACCAATTTGACTAATATGGTCCAAATTCAATTAGTGATTACTTAATATTAGATTGAGTAATTTAATATATGAAGTCGCCAAAGTGACCTCTCATATATAATATTTCTCATGAAAATATTAAATGTAGTGTGTATTTACATCCATGCGGTAATTATCCGGCCCAAAGGAAGGTTAATGACTGGTAGGATTATATGCATACCTGTAATGGTAAACACGTGATAATTATAAAGTTATACATGTAAATGATAAATCAATCCAAAGATAGGTTTCTCATTTGACATGCCTTATTATCAGTGTTTGATCATTACAACAAGACTACCACTAGCAATTAATATTGAAGTCCAAAGACAAGATATTAATGTTGCACTTGGTATCTTGAGATGGGTTAAATCATTATATGAATTTACTTAAGTTTATGACAATAAATATGAGCATAATTTCTGGTTGTCTGTTGCTCTATTATTTAGGTTCTCTTGTAAAAATATCTACTAACCTCAATTCAGTATCATTTCTAAATGAAATCAACTTTAAGGGCAAGAAAAGAAAATACAAATCTGGAAAGAATGAGGCTGATAAGGGTCCAATACAGAAGAAATAAAATAAGGATGATATTTGTTTCTTCTGTAAGAAATCTGAGCATTTAAAGAAGGACTGTGCTAAATATCATGCTTGGCATGCTAAAAGGGGAACATTCCTTACTTTGATTTGTTCAGAAGTCAATTGAACTTCAGTACCTAGAAACACTTGGTGGTTAGATTCCGGTGCAATAACTAACATCAGTGTATCAATGTAAGGTTGCTTAAGCTACCGAAGGCCTAATAATGTTGAGAGAGGCATTTATGTGGGGGACGAAAAATCGGTAGATGTGGAAGCTATAGGCATATTTAGATTATTATTGTATATTGGATACTATTTGGATTTAAAAGACACTTTTATTGTACCGTCATTTAGACGGAACTTAATTTATGTTTCTTATTTGGACAAATCTGGTTATTCTTGTTCATTTGGAAACAATAAGTTTACTTTGTCTTTAAATTCAAATATGATTGGAACTGATTCACTTATGACTTATGACAATCTATATTTACTTGATACTATAGCATCATATCATAAAACCTTAAATACGAAATTGCGAGGTACTAAATGTAAAATTAAAAATTCTGATATATTATGTCATAAACGTTTGGGTCATATCTCTAGAAATAGAGTTGAAAGACTTGTGTCAGATGGGATTCTTGATCCCATTGACTTATCAGGTCTAGATGTTTGTGTTGAATGTATTAAAGGTAAACAAACCAAACATAAGAGATCAGGTGCATATAGAGCTACAGACGTCTTAGAATTGATACATACAGATATTTGTGGACCATTTCCTACACCGTCATGGAATAGTCAACAATACTTCATATCATTCAATAGACGATTACTCTAGATATGGATACCTGTATCTAATACACGAAAAATCTCAATCTTTGCATGTGTTCAAAACATTTAAAGCTGAAGTTGAAAATCAACTCAACAAAAGGATAAAAAGCGTCAGATCTGACCGTAGAGGGGAATATTACGATAGAAATGATGATTCAGGTGAACAACGTCCATGATCATTTGCTTTATACTTAGAGGAGTGTGGAATTGTCCCTCAGTATACAATGCTTGGGTCACCTAGCATGAATGGTATAGCTGAAAGATGAAACCGCACACTTAAGGACATAGTAAGAAGTATGATTTCTCAATCTACTTTGCCAAAGTCACTCTGGGGAGAAGCAATAAAAACTGCAGCTTACATTCTTAATAGAGTACTAACTAAAGCAACTGCAAAAACTCATTATGAACTTTGGACTAGGAGAAAGCCTAGTTTAAGACACTTTCGTGTATGGGGTTATCCAACTGAGGCAAGGCCTTACAGGCCTAATGAAAATAAATTGGAACCCCGAACAATAAGCAGTTACTTTATTGGTTATTCTGAGCGATCTAAGGGGTATAAATTTTATGATCCCAAATCAAGAAATATTTTTGAGATGGGTATTGCTACATTCTTTGAGGATATTAAGTTTGGGGGGAGAAATAAGATTGAAGACTTTATCTTTGAGGAAGAATTGGTTCAGTCTGATTCGATTCATATAGTTGCCACTAATATGGTAAAATCTGTACCTCAAAATGATATAGTCATTTCAACTCCCATACAGTATGAAGAAATTATTCACGAGGAATAAACTCAACATCCTCAAGAATCTGTGCCGCAAGAGTCAGCACCTTTGCGACGATCCACTAGGGAAAGGAGGAGTGCCATTTCGGATGATTATATGGTATTTCTCCAAGAACATGAAGAAAGTAGTGGTATAATGGAAGATGATCCAATCAACTTCCGTTAAGCCATGGAGGATTCTAATTTAGATAAGTGGATTGAAGCAATGAATCAAGAGTAAAGTCTATACAAGACAATAAAGTTTGGGAACTTGTCCCATTACTAGAAGGTATGAAACCCATTGGTTATAAATGGATTTTTAAAACCAAAAGGGATTCTAAAGGTAATATGGAGAGGTATAAAGCACATTTTGTGGCAAAGGGCTATACTCAAAAGGAAGGGATTGACTTTAAAGAGACCTTCTCTCCGGTTTCAACGAAGGACTCTTTTAGGACAATTATGGCTCTAGCCACACATTTTGATTTAGAGCTTTATTAGATGGATGTTAAAATAACATTTCTCAATGGAAACATTAATGAAATAATTTATATGGTGCAACCAGAATACTTTGTGTCAGGAGACCCAAAGAAAATGGTTTGTAAATTGATAAAATTCATCTATGGACTAAAACAGGCATCTCGTCGATGGTATCACAAATTTCATCAAGTACTTATCTCATTTGGTTCTGAGATGAACACTATTAATGATTGCTTGTATCACAAATTCAGTGGGAGCAAATTTATTTTCCTGATATTGTATGTGGATGATATTCTGCTTGTTACAAATGATATAGGCTTATTTCACGAAACCAAGAGATTTCTATCTAGAAATTTTGAGATGAAAGATCTTGGTGACGCCTCTTTTGTATTAGGAATCCAGATACACCGAGATAGATCTCAGGGTATTCTAGGATTATCACAAAGGAGCTATATCGATAAAGTACTCAAAAGGTTTTGCATGCATGATTGCAAATCAGGAGACACCCTTGTCGCAAAGGGAGACAAGTTCAGTCTCAATCAGTGCCCTAAAGGAAATCTGGAAACTCAAAAAATACAGAAGATTCCCTATGCATCAGCTGTAGGGAGTCTAATGTATGCATAAGTTTGTACGCGTCCGGATATAGCGTACATTATTGGTGTGTTAGGCAGATACTTAAGCAATCCTGGAATGGATCACTGGAAGGCAACTAAAAGGGTCATGAGATATTTAAAGAGGACAAAAGACCATATGCTCATATATAGGAGATCAGACCATTTAGAGATCATTGGGTATTTTGACTCTGATTTTGCTGGATGCCAAGACAGTAGGAAATCCACTTCGGGCTATATTTATATGTTGGCTGGTGGGGCAATTTCTTGGCGTAGTGCCAAGCAATCTCTTATTGCTTCTTCCACTATGGCAGCAAAATTTGTAGCATGTTTTGAGGCGTCCAATCATGGAATTTGGTTGAGGAATTTTGTCACAGGGCGGCAAATAGTACAAGGGATTGAAAGACCACTAAAGATATACTGTGATAACAAATCAGCTGTTTTATACTCCAACAACAATATGAGCTCGACTAAGTCAAAGCACATTGACATCGAGTTCCTAGTTGTGAAAGAAAGGGTACAAAGTAAACAAATTTCTATAGAACACTTGGAAACAAACTTTATGTTGGCAGATCCTCTCACAAAAGGTGTACCGCCCAAGGTCTTTCATGAGCATACTGCTTATATGGGTATATCAGAATTTGATGAAACTTTAGTTTAATGAGAGTCTGTCATATGTTTGTTATATGTTCTATGCCAGATTCTGTATTTGTACAGATATTTTCTGATCAGAAATAAAGCTTCAGTTTATTATACTTTGTACATTATGGCTATTAAAGTTATTAATGATCTCATAAAGATAAAGTTGGACCAGTTGAAAATTGACATGTACAGATCACATTCATGTAATTTTCATGCTATACATTTCATAATTGATCTATGTCATTTGGTTATGTTAATATTAGTGATCATTGATGGGTTTAGCTATGATTGATATAGCGAAGACCGCTTTGGTCTTATATTAATATAGTCAATTGATGAGATTGTTTTGTATGTCCTGTTTAATAATGGTAATAGTTTTGAGCTCATAAAGTATAGCATATTTATAAGGATACATATGTGACTCAATGGGAGATTGTTAGAATTTTAAGGGTCACACATGTATAATTAAATATGTTAAGCCATTATTTTTTATTAGCCAAAATTAAAGTGATCAAATTAAAGTAAAATTATTTGGCTAAGGGACATAATTATTATTATGAAAATTAATTGTGTGGATACCATCAGTCATATTTCTAACTTAATGACGAGATAAGTTAGAAATATGAAACTTTTGAGGCATAATTGCAGATTCATCAATTATGAATATAATCATAATTGTAGATTCATCAGTTATGACTATAAATAAGTTTATGGTCCCCGGTTGCAGTATCGAATGAAGTTTCTCTTCACCCGTCAAGGAGAAATCTAAAGTTCTTAAGGATACTCTGCAATTGGAAGACCAAATCACCAATCAATTCAGAAAACACTCTAATGGATTCATCAGGTATGCTTCTGTATTAATATGTTTCTTAATTATTATAGGATTTTATGCATATTATAATGAATTTAATAAGTTTTATGGAAACATTCTTAAAATCATTGTTTTGGATCTATAAAGATTATTTTGAATCAAAAATTTAGTTTTAATTCTATAAAATAATTGATTGATCCATATCATATGATATGTTAAAAGAACCCAACAGGAAGCGCCTGTTGTTGTGAGAAGAGGGTTCTTTAAAGAGCAGCATGACCTTCTTATGTGTATGCTGGATTCAACAACCTGATGAGTGGGAAGCTCCTCTCGTTGTGAGAGGAGGGCATTAGGCCCGTTTAGTAAACCAGGGGAAGTTCTCTGAAGCAGAGTATACGTCTTTCATTAATTGAGGCAGCCAACATCTGCTGGGAATTGAAGCAATGAGTCAGTCAACTGACAAAGATGGTATGCTGATACAAGTTGAAGGAAGTAATTCACTCAGATTTGGCACATCCTAAATATTATACTTTATGTTAATTGTGAATCAGTGTGCATTCAGATATATCTCTGTTCACCGATTTGAGTTAGTTTGTGTAATATTATATTTTTTAAAAAAATATGCATAAAGGAATAACTTTGACCAACTTAAAAAAGATGAGCTAAATTAAGTACGTGATCGGCTACTTGTAATACGCACATGTGAGTGAACGGGTACGTGTTTACTTATGTTTCGAAATCTTTTTTTTTTTGAAAAATATTCATATCGTTCAAATGGTATCTCATCTTTTAGTTTTTCTCATATTTAATTCTGGTGGGGCCAATAATGATCAGTTAAACGACACAAAGAATATCGTATCCCCATCTCGATCACGTCATGATTCAGCCACGTCGAGTCTGCGTCCTCCGCTCGACCCGACCTCGGGGTATCCTCTGGTGGCTCTGCGGTCGACTAACTACCCCCGATAGCGGCGAAGCGTGCGACCGACCCTCAACCGGTGCCCGAAAACTAGCGACAAGCGGCGTGTTAGGACAGACATAGCAGTCGATCGACAAACAGTATCCCCTGACCCCTGACAACTGGCAACAGGTGGCGTATCAGGGTAGACGCAATAGTCGACTGGTGAATAATACCTCATGACTCCTAATAGCTGGCAACGGGCGGTGTCGGCAGCGCGGCCAACGTCTGATGCCCCGACAACATGTGGTTGGCGACTTGTCAGGTATTGTAGCGATGACGTGACCCACGTACGACCAACTCGTCTACGTAGGTATAAATGTCCCCTTACCACCTCCGCCAGGGCAGGGGGGCTCCTCACTCAATCCAATAGACCCCTGATTTGATCGTCGGAGGGACTCAGTCGAGCCCAAATAGCTTGATCTAGGTCTTTTGCAGGACTTACCGACCAACTGATCAAGGAAGCCACCCAAAGAAGGGAGTTGAGCTGCCACATCACTGGACCATGGAGGCGATCCAATGCACAAGGGAAACCTCACCAGGGTGATCTGTCATCCTACGTTGCGAGACCACCCCAGCATTTTGGTGCTAGAAGGAGGGCCCATGTCACAAGATCGCATCTTCAATCTCTTCCCTAGTCAGGTGACCGAGGAAGCAGTTCGACTCACTCCAACCCCCGTGGCCATGCCTCAGATCGCGATCGCACCCTTGGCTCCCCAACCAGGGACCACAGATGGGGGACAATCTATCCTGACTCCTGACAAGTACTGAAGGTTGTTCACAGATCCCGGGCTCACCCATCCGGTTCATGCGTCGCAAGTAGTCACCGCGGAGGCTTTCCTTGGGCTAGCACATCAAGTACAGGCCTTGACAGGGATGATACAGGCGATCATCCCCTATATTCCTCAACTTGCCCAAACAACAGCTCCCCTTCCACCGGAGCCTCAGCGACCCGCTACGAGTGGAGACAACACCTCAGCACGTAAGGCCCATACTAGGGCCGTAGTCGAGAAGAGGCCAAGGCACCACCCCGACCCTGAGATCAGTTTCCAACTAGAGGGAGAAGAGTACCCGGATCATGACGACGCCCTGGTCGTCACTGTGCGTATCGCCAACGCTCGAGTTAAGCGCATAATGATAGACACAGAGAGTGCTACAAACATTTTATATTTTAAAGCTTTCCAGAAGCTCGGTCTAACTGACCAAGATTTAACTCCACTGACCTTTATGTTGATAAGGTTTACTGGAGATTCAATCGCCCCTCTTAGAATGACAACCCTGTCGCTACTGGGCGATTCAGTCAACAATGTTGGCCCCCCAACACTCGCCTAAGAATGCAATAAGGTAATGCCACGAGTTGGGTGCAATCTGACTTAGGGAAATCCTCCGCCACCTAAGGCATTCCACTATAGTGGGATGTAGAGGGAAGCACAAACCAGCTTCCAATACGTCTATCGAGATGCTTATCTCATAAGGCTTAGGTTGATAGGGCCGCTGCTTGGGCGAAGGGGCCCAAAGCACATATCCCTCGGGAATGCTATAGCACTCTCGAATGGACTCAAGAGCCTCCTCACTTATGACCGAGGAAAATCATGACAGGATTTCATAACCTCCAAGTCCCTTCGTGACCGGGCATCCTCCGGGGAAGGTATCCCCGAATGTGATGACCCTGAGATGCTAGTTTCCCGACCCTCCGACCGCATTCCCTCCGAACTGGCAGAGGGAACGACCCTAACACTAGACGAACCTGAGGAGGACATTCGACCTGTTTGAAGGAGAAGGGGGGATGGGAGAAGGAGAACTACAAAAAGCCGAGGCGAAAGCAAAGGGAGTTCAGAAGAGCAAGTAAGGTCTATGGACGTGGGAGACGGGGTTATAAAGCCATCGAATGGTGGTTTGCATGCTCGAGGCAGAGAGAGAACACTGCCCAAAGAACCTACCATATCAATAAATACAGGACCACATCAGCCCTAAACAACCATGACCATCCGCCGCCAAAACCACGGGCACAACAGACGACAGGCCAGAGCACAAATCTGTGCGCACATGACCTGTGGGGGTCGAAACTCGTGCGTGTTGGTCACGTGTGACACACCGGCGGGTGTTCTCGATGTACACCCTTGAGCATCGTCAGTCCAATCGTGCTCGAGACATGCCTCTCGGCCATCATCAGTTCAATTATGCCCGAGATGCATCTCTTGGCCATCATCAATTTAGTTGTGCCCCCTCTCGGCCATCATCAGTTTAGTCGTGCCCGAGACACATCTCTCGGCCATCATCAGTTCAATCGAGCCCAAGACACATCTCTCGACCATCATCGGTTCAATTATGCCTAAGACGCATCCTTCGGTCACCATCAGCTAGAACATGTCCCATCGATGCCCCTCGGCCACTACCAGGCGCCACAAGTCCATGACACCCGAGCTGAGCAACTTCCTTGCAACACGCCCCAGAAGATCAAAAGCTTCACAGCAATCCTTTTCATCACAATCCAAGCCCCAACACAGCCCTTGCAGGTGCATCCCATAAAGAAACAACGAAAATGATTTCTCGAGGGGGCGAGAAGGGGGAGAGAATGATGGGGCTAATAATGGTCAGTCCAACAACATAAAGAATACTGCATCCCCACATCGACCACGTCACAACTCAGCCACGTCGAGCTTGCGTCCTCCGCCCGACCAGACCTCGGGGTATCCTCTAGCGGCCCTACAGTCGACTAACTATCCCCCCTAATAACGGGCGACGCAATAGAGTCAATATGCTAGACCAGCCCTCGACCAGTGCCCCCTGACCCCTGACAGCTGGCGACAAGAGGCGTATCAAGGCAGACACAATAGCCGACCAACGAACAGTACCCTCTGACCCTTGATAGCTGGCAACAAGCAGTGTGTCAGGCAAGATGTAGCAGCCGACCGGTGAATAATATCCCCTGACCCCTGATAGCTGGTAATGGGCGACATGTCAGGGCAGATGCAGTGGCCGACCAGCATACGGTGCCCCCGACGATAGGTGGTTGGCGACTTGTCAAGTACTATAGTGGCGACGTGACCCATGTATGACCAACTCGTCTACGTAGGTATAAATGTCCCCTTACCACCTCCGCTAGGGGGGGGGGGGGCGCTCCTCACTCAATCCAATCGACCCCTGACTTGATCGTTGGAGGGACTCAACCGAGCCCAAACAGCATGCGGGTCTTTTGCAGACCTCCGACCAACCGAGGAAGCTGCCCGAAGAAGGGAGTGGAGCTGCCACATCACCGGACCACGGAGGTGATCCAACGCATATGGGAAATCTCACTAAGGTGATCTGTCATCCTATGTTACGGGACCACCCCAACATTTTGGTGCTAGAAGGAGGGCCCATGTCGCAAGATCACATTTCCAATCTCTTCCCCAACGATAGGCAGTTGGCGACTTGTCAGGTACTGTAGCGATGACGTGACCTACGTACGACCAACTCGTCTACGCAGGTATAAATGTCCCCATATCACCTCCGCCCCGGGGGGGGGGGCTCCTCACTCAATCCAACCGAACCCTGACTTGATCATCGGAGGGACTCGACCGAGCCCAAACAGCTCGGTCTTGGTCTTTTGCAGGACTTATCGACCGACCGAGGAAGCCGCTCGAAGAAGGGAGTGGAGCTGCCACATCACCAGACCATAGAGGCGATCCAGTGCACACGGGAAACCTCACCAGGGTGATCTGTCATCCTACATTACGGAACCACCCTAATAAATTCATAAAAATAATTAAACTACCTCCTCTCCATTGTTGTCGTCTCCTCAAGCATCGCTCATCGCCTATGCTGTCCACCTATCATTATCACCTCTTCCTCCCACCATAAGATCCCGTCGAAATGGAGAGGGGAGGAGGGGAAGAGGAGGAAAGGAAGAAATGGTGGGGAAGGGGGCTTAGAGGAGGGAGGAGCAGGGAAAGTGTAGAAGGAGGAGAAAAGAGGAGGATAGTGTTGAATCTCATATTTTGATGATAAAATCAATTGATAAGTTTTAAATATCTAACATACGTATTAGAGAAAGTGATGCAGGATTAACTACGATGGTGAAAAGGTAATACAATCTAATATTAGGCCAAAGTCAAGTTCGAGCATCGGGCTAGGGTTCGAACGATGCAATGGGAACTCGCTGGAAGCTTGCCGAAGGTAATCAGGGGCTTGTCGGGAGCTCGTCGGAAGCTCTCCGAAGGTAATTGTGCACTTGCCGTAAGCTCATCGAAAGCTTGTCAAACGTGATCGGGGGCTCGCCGATCAGGAGCTCGCCAAAGGTAATTAGGAGTTTGTCGGGAGTTCACCGGGAGCTCGTCGAAAGTGATCGAAAGCTTGTCGGGAGTATATTGGGAGTTTGCCAGAAGATGATCGAGAGACTCGCCATGAGTTTGCTGGAGGATACCAGGAAGTTCATCGGGAGTTCGGAAGATCAATTGACATGTCGGACAATAATGATAGTTATATTTGTATGCCTTAGTATATCATAGTTGGCATCGATTGATTTTGAATCTTAATTGAGTTAGATTGGGAAGGAATCGAAACTAACTCATTGTGAGGCAACCGGGTCTACTTTAGGTTAGATTTAAGCTCAGTTTGAGCTCATTTTGTTGATCTGAAAAGGGGTCAATATGAGGTACAAGTCAAATATGAAACAGTGTAGGAAAGTACTACTTTCGGGATTCTGGCGGTAGTACCATCATCACTTCTGTTTTCAGGATGCTTTCGGTGATAGTGTCATCGGCGTCGGTGGTAGTACCACTAGTTTATGATCTTGACTTCTCAATGTTTATAACTTGATAATCTTTTATGAATTAAGATTTCGCTTACTATTTGATCTCGTAAGATTCCTTTTTATTAGCTAAGAGGAGATTTGTCAAATTAAATCATGACCTTTGATATTCATGATTTGATATCATTCATGTCATAATCTATTTATGATTTCCTTGTATTCTTAAATGATATATCCAATCACCAAATTGATAATTCTTAATATTTTTCATGTTATCAATATTTGTCATGATTTGAAAAACTAATGTATAAGAAAAGATTTTGTACCATTGTATTCTTTCATTCTTTTTGACAAATGTCAAAGGGGAAGATAAAATTTGCTATCTTGCAACAAAGCCAATGAATGAGGAACAACTTGATTTCATTAGAAGAGAATTAGGTATGTTAAATTTTCCAAATGCATGAGTTACTATTACATTTTTTGGATTTCTTGATTTTTCCAAATTGAGCTTCTTCTTAAATTTTATATGAATCTTTTGAATGCATGACATAATTCTTTCTTCTTGAAATTTACAAATAAAAATGTGATCTTTGATCTTTCAAAATGATTTCACATCATTCTTTTCTCTTAAAATTTACAAAAGAAAACATATTTTGATTCGTGCATTCTTGAATTTAAAAGTGATGGGTTCTTTTGATTTCAAGTTTGCTTTATTTATCTTATGGCATATACATATGGGGAGTTAAGGTTAACTCTGTCATCAAATGATTATCATCATCAAAAGGGGGAGATTGTTGAATTTCAGATTTTGATGATGAAATCAATTGATTGGTTTTAATTATCTAATATATGTGTTAGAGAAAGTGATAGAGGATTAACTACGATGGTGAAAAGGCTAATCTAATGTTGGGCTGGAGTCAAGCTCGGGCATCGGGCCGAGGTTCATACGATGCAGTAAGAACTCGTCGAGAGATCGCTATAAGCTGGCCGAAGGTAATCAGGAGCTTGCAGGGAGTGTTGGAAAATCTCAGCGGGAGCATCACATATGTAGTAGAAAATCAAAATGAAAATAAGTTTCCCATACAGATCAAATCGTCGTGCAAAAGATTGGATCGTAAGAAAGCTATAAAAACTAAAAAAAATCACATTATATATGCGATTATTTTACCTAAGGAGATCATATATCCCTATTTTTCAAATCTGGATTGAGAGGGTGAAGGAGGTCAAGCGTCCTCCTCTCTAGCAGTATCCACACGATAAATCTCTATAGCGAAACTCCTCCAATCAGATCTTGCAACTCTTGTGTAGATGAAGGAAGGAGAATATGAGGAGGCCAAAGCCATAGCATATCAACCATGAACCTCCCTCTTATTTATAGAGAGCCACAAAAAATCATAGGGGTCCTATCTTAGTGAGTATTTGATCTCCATCCAATTACCCACTAACCTTATATTATTGGATCTCTATCTAATAATCTCCTTTTGCATCTAATTAGGCCTCATACAAGGAGCCAATTAGTGTAGAGTCTCATCTAATTAGAATATGGGCTAATTGAATCTATATATAATTCTCTATTCATTGAAGCATCCACCATATGTGTGTGACCCTTTAGGCATGATACTGAAAGTGGATGATCTTCTATTGACACTCAATTGCTTTTGTAAGGTTGGCTACCAATCTTAATAATCGGTTGTAACAGATTTGAAACTTTATAAATCTATAAGTCTGGCGTCAAAGAAAGGAGTACTCAAATAAGACATCTTTAGTATCTCAAGTCTAAGAACTAGATACATAACTATACTATATCCTTAGTATTTCCACACAAGTGGCTATGAGACCAACCACCTCCATCATATGGATGGGTATATAGTACACCGGTCTGTCTGATTATCTCGATGTCCCTCTCGAGTAACCTATGACCGGGATTATTTAGGATCTGTATTTAAAGGTGAATCGATCTCATTATTGTGATCTCATCATGATTCAATTCCTATTGCACAGAACCAAGGACATCATAATATATATATATATATGCAACATATAATATAATGTGAGAATATGCCAATATAATTATAAGCAAAAAGATCATACAGTGTGTCACACGTATCATCACTCACGTGATTGGCTTGCAGGGTACTTGTAACTAGCAATCTCCCACTTGACCTAAAGCCAACACCTATGTGTTTGATCCCTATCAGACCCATGTGACGCTTAAATACAATTTGAGCAAGCGACTTCGTTAGTAGATCTACAATGTTATCTTCAGATAGAACTCTTTACATTGCTATATCTTTAAGGGCTATGGTCTCTCTAATTAAGTGAAACCTCCTAAGAACAATTCTGATAAGACTTGGGTTCCCTTGTTAAAGTTATCGCCCTGTTGCTATCGCAGTATATGGGAATCAGCTCTACGTTGCTCGGTACGACTCCTAAATCCCTGATGAAGTTCTTCATCCACAGCCCTTCTTTTGATGCTTTTACTGTAGCAATGTATTCCACCTCTATGGTCAAGTCAATAGTAGTATTTTGCTTGGAACTCTTCCAGCTTACTGCTCCTCCATTCAGGGTAAAAATATACCTTGAGTTTGACTTGCCATCATCAATGTCAGATTGGAAACTCGAGACTGTGTACCCCTTAACCTGGAGACTACCTTCTCCATATACCAATAAAAGATCCTTAGTCCTTCTCAAGTACTTAAGGATACACTTTACTATCTTCCAGTGTTATAAACTTAGATTCTCTTAATACCTGCTCGTGACACTCAAAGTATATGCTATATCAGGCCTGGTACATAGCATAGCATACATGATAGACCCTATCGCTGAGGTATAAGGTATCCTATTCCCTTTTTTCAAGAGTCTTTGGGGACATACTCCTAGAAAGTGAAATTCTATGTCTCATCGGTATGAGACCTCTCTTCAAATTCTTCATATCAAACCTTTTGATAATGGAGTCTATGTACCTAAACTAGGACAAACTAAATATCCTCTTGGATTTATCTCTATAGATCCAGATCCTCAAAATATAGGATGCTTCCCCTAGGTCTTTCATGGAGAAGTTTTTGGATAATTTACTGTGGAGAGCATTCCTACATCATTCCCAATGGTTAGGATGTCATCCACATGTAGCACCAAGAAGGTGATAGGGCTCACACTTACCTTCTTGTACAAACAAGGCTTATCTATGTTCTTAACAAAGTTATAAGATCTGATAAAGCTTGCTTCAATCTATAAATAGATCTAAGTAACCTGCATACTTTATCTGGACTCTCTTTGGATACAGATCCCTCTAGATGTATCATATACAGTTTCGGACTCCTCGAGATTGTCATACTTTATCTGGACTCCTCGAGATTGTCATTAAGAAATATCGTTTTCACATCCATCTGCCAGATCTCATAATCATAATATGTTGCAATGGCCAAAAGAATTCTAATGGATTTAAGCATGGCTACAGGTGAAAAGGTTTCATCATAATCAACTCCTTGTCTTTGATGATATCATTTAGCTACTAGTCTTGCCTTATAGGTCTCTACCTTTCCATCTACTCCGATCTTCCTCTTAAGGATCCACTTGCACCCGATGGGTATAATACCCTAAGGTGCATCCACAAGGTTCCAAACGTTGTTAGAATACATGGAATCCATCTCAGAATTCATAGCTTCTTATTACTTCCCAAAGTCTATACTCATAATAACATCCTCGTAGGTCTAAGGATCAACATCTTGAGAGTCCTCTCCATTGATATGTCTTATATATCTTTCATGAGGGTGAGATACTTGTGTGCTAGTTACTCGAACAGACCTGGACTCTAGAATGGTGCTTGAGCTAGGTTCTCCAACCTCGCTCAACTCTATCTCACTCCCACTTTTTCTACCAAAAATATGTTCCTTCTTAAGGAACACAACTCTCTTAGCAACAGAGACCTTTCGATCCTCGGGATGATAGGAATAATACCCACAAGTTTCCTTAAAGTATCCCACGAACTTGTACCATTCTGTCTTAGACTCCAACTTCTCAGGATTGTATCTTTTAACGTGGGCAGGATAATCCCAAATTTTAACCATCTTAAAATCAAACTTCTTTCCTTTCCATATCTCATATGGTGTAGACACTATCGACTTTGATGTAACTCTGTTCAGAAGGTAAGTTGTGGTCTCTAGGGCGTATCCCCAGAATGAGATGGGTAAGTTAGCCAAACTCATCATAGACCCACCATGTCTAACAGTGTGCGATTTCTCCTTTTTGATACACTATTGAGCTGAGGTGTATAAGGAGGTGTTCACTAGGATAGAATCTCATTGTCCTTAAGGAAATGGGTGAACTTCATACTCAAGTACTCTCCTCCTCGATCTGATCAAAGAGTCTTAATACTCTTTCCAATCTGGTTCTCGACTTCATTCTTATATTCCCTAAATTTCTCAAAGGCCTCGGACTTATACTTCATCAAGTATACGTGTCCATACCTAGAGAAAATCATCAGAGAATGTAATGAAGTATAAGTAACCACCTATAGCCTGTGTCGACACGGGATTACATACATCACTATGTATGAGTTCTAATAACTTAATAGCTCTTTCTCTAGTTCCACTAAAAGGAGAGTTGGTTATCTTCCCACGAAGGCAAGGTTCATAAGTTGCATATGACTCATAGTCAAATGGATCTAAGTATCCATCTTTCAGTAACTTTTAAATCATTCCCTCATGTTTGTGACCTAGCCTACAATATCATAGACATGCATTATTCACCTTATCTCTTTTCCTCTTAGATGTATTTATATTCATGATGTCGAGAGTAGTCTAACACCTATAAGCCATTTATTATGGCCCCTCTAGTGATATCTCATCATCCATAATTATTGAACAACTATCGTTCTCAAAAACTAATTTATATCCACTAATTGTCAAACAAGAGATGGAAAGAATATTTTTGATAATAAAGGGAACAAAATTGCATGCATCTAATACAATAATAGCTTCACCAGATAGATGTAGGGTGACCTCCCTAACAACAACTACAATAACTCTTGCTTTATTCCCTATCTTAAGGTTCATCTCACCTCTGGCCAATCTCCTAGGTCTTGTCAGAACCTTCAATGATTACAGATATGATAAGCACTCTCAATATCCAACACCTATGTGTTATCATAAAAATATGACAAGTGGAGGCTGATCATAAGTATACCTAAAGCTTCTCCAAGCTTTTGTTTTGCCTTATCTACAAGGTAGTCCTTACAGTTCCTCTTTATAATGCTCGTCTTAGCCTGAGTGGAAGTACTGCCCTTTGTCCTTTGCCGAGTCTTTCTTGGCAACCTTTGCCTTACTCGGTCGTTCTTTATCCTTACCCTTCTTAAGGGTCTTACTAGCCTTCCTTTTCTTCTTGGTCTCACAAATATAGAGAACTGACTTCTCTTTCTTGATATGCTCTTAGCTTCCCTCAACATATTGAGGAGCTTATATAGAGTCACCTCAAACTTGTTCATATTAAAGGTAATAATGAATTGTGAAAAGAAATCTGATAGAGACTGAAGTATAAGATCAACACGCAAGTTATCCTCTAAGACTATCTTTATACTTCACAGAGCGAGCGATCTCATTCTCGCTTATCCTTTCCTCTAGCGTGGGCACAATCGTGTTAAGGACATAAATAATTTTCTCCTTCGTGAGAATAATTCTCAAATTATGGAGCTAATCTATGTAATTTGGATTGGTGAGGCGGTTACCATCAAGTATGCCACGTAGGAGGTTTGTGAGTAACATATTTTTAACAAACAAGATATAGCATAAATAAATAACATGTATATTTTATAAAAAAATTAATTAAGATATGGACTTCTATCTTAATGTACTCTCATTATTTTCCTAGTGAATCATGTGACGCCCTCAACTCGTGAGACGGAAGTCTCCGGCTGACTACTAGTGGAGATTGAGATCTAATTGGCATCTTAATACAACCTCGAGGGACTTGACCAATTACACTAAGCCCAAAAGGTAGACAACTCTTGCCAATCACAACTCGTTATGATTCCCGTCATGTTCAGCTTTTGAATCATCACGGTCTCAAGGGACTCAGCAAACCATGATGTTCAGTTAAGTCATCACCATCGTTACAAGATAATTCTGATTTGATGATATACCCTCGAGGGACTCGACCAAGCATACCATGTCCTCAGGTCACCGGTGACGTCTCTATGTCGTAGGCAAGATCTCGATCACGTAGATAGGTGAGTCTCGAGGGACTCGACCACCTCAACATATCTCGTGATTCAATTTCTTCCAATAACGATGAAAGGCCACGTGGGTCAATCTTATTGCCTTATGCTTACCGACTTAATATTATTGTAGGAGGGGTTTTTGTTTTTTATCAGTCTTGTAATATGTTATGTCACACACATACATATTTAATATATATCTACATCACATGCAAATATATGTATCTAGTAGGTGTATAACACATCACATATTCAAGCTACACCGGATGATCATGAGTCATCACCTAATATGATTAAGCCTGAGCCAATGGGCCTAATCACTCACAATAGGATCTATGTGTGCATCGGTGCATCTCCATGCCCTGTGATTATTGATCTCATTATCATCAGTTCTGTCGGATCCTCATTGCATCCCCATCCGTTGTGATCTCCTGCCACGGCATCGTGGGTCCCGCTATCACCTCCATGCTCTCGTCGCGTCTCTTCATATAATTATAAAATAATCATAAGCATGCAATCTTGACAATAAATGAGAAAAATGGAGGCTCGTAGAACCCAATAATAATAATAATAATAATAATCATAATAATCATAATTACATATATCACAACACATGACTCATGATCATCCATTCACATTATACATCACATGTACATCACATGTACATCACATCACATATAGGATTACTAGATATATAATAATTAAATTAAATTATTTAATTAACTATTTTTTGGAAATCAGGACATGCTCAAAATTTTTTAAATTATCAAGGGTATTTTTAAAATTTTGGATAAGAGGACAATCATTAGGATTTCTAAAATTATTGAGGGTATTTTTGGTATTCTGGGCATAGGATAGAAACTTAAATTTCTTAAATTCTAAGGGACATAAATGTCTATTTACCAAAAAGAAAACCCTAACCCTTTATGCCATCATCCAATCACTCGCCCTGCGGCAAGCGTGCTCTAGCGGTCGCCTTGCGGCGATCGCCTTGCGGCAGCACCACTACCCTCGAGTGGCACCTCGCGGCGGGTGGGCACCGCACGGTGGGTGGTGCCTCTGGCCGACCACGGGCGAGCGCCGCCCCTTGCTGGCGCCCTTGGCCGCTTGCAGCCGCTCCTGTAGGGACTTGGCTGTGGCCGACCACCTCTACAGGTGGTCGGCTGCCCCCATCCTTGCTGCCTTCACTGTGAAAACGTAATAAGAATGCATAGAACAGTTCTACATGATTCAATCTCATCACACGCAGTTTAGAACCAATCTTTCGCATAAAAACCTTGGCTCTGATACCACTATTGGGAACATCAGCGGAAGCATCACATGTACATTGGAAGATCAAAACGAAAATAGGTTTCCCACGCAGATCAAATCATCGTGCAAAAGATTGGGTTACGAGAAAGCCACACAAAAAAAAATCATATCATGTAAAAGATTATTTTACCTAGGGATATTGTATATCAAGCATCCTCCTCTCTAGTGATATCCATACGATGGATCTCTGTAGCGAGACTCCTCAAATCAGATCTCGCAACTCGTGTAGAGTAAGAGAGGATAATATAAGGTGGTGGCCAAAGTTATAGCCTATCAACCATGAACCTTCCTCCTATTTATAGAGAGCCACCAAAAATCCTAGGGGTCTTGCCTTAGTGGGTATTGGATCTTCATCTAATTACCCATTAACCTTACATTATTGGATCTCTATCCAATAATCTCCTTTGGCTTCTAATTAGGCCTCATGCAAGGAGCCCATCAGTATAGAGTCTCATCTAATGAGAATAGAGGCTAATTGGATCTCTATCTAATTCTCTATTCATTGAAGCATCCACCATATGTGTGTGACCCTCTAGGCCCGATACTAAGTTGGCCATGAGTCATTCTCATAAGAACTCTTTTTGATATAGTGAATTATTATCCCCATAATAATTCACTTGACTCATCGACTATGGACGTACTAGGCCACTACGCCATAGTCCTTAGATGGTACAGGGGGGATCAAATCTATCAGACCTATCGATCCATAGTTATCGTGTATCTATAATCTCTCATCTAACTAATATCCTAAAGATTGTATACTAGACATGATACTATTAGGTCACATACGGAATCTATCATAATCTTACTCTAATTGGATTCTTTAAGAAAACTCCTCTCTCAATCCGAATAATCATGATTAGGGATTTGTCTAAGCAAGCACATATGGGATATCCTCTCATGATACCGAGAGTGGATGATCCTCTATTGATACTCAATTGCCTTTATAAGGTTAGCTACCAATCCCGATAACCAACTGTAATAGATTTGGAACTTTCCATACTTATAAGTCCGACATCAAAGAAAGGAGTACTCAAACAAGACATCCTTAGTGTCTCAAGTCTAAAGACCATATACACTACTGATATTATTAAATCATTATTTAACATTATGTATCATTAACCATACATCATTCCATAAGCAGATCAATCAGTGAACTTATTCTCCAACGAGCACCTATACTATATTCTTAGTATCTCCACACAAGTGGCTATGAGACAAACCGCCTCCATCATATGGATGAGTATATAATACATCGATCTGTCTGGTTATTTTGATGTCCTTCTCAAGTAACATATGACCGAGATTATTTTAGATTTGGTGAATTGATCTTATTATTGTGATCTCATTATGATTTGATTCCCATTTCACAAAACCAAAGACATCACAATATATATATAATATATAATATAATGTGAGAATATACTAATAATAATCATAAGCAAAAAGATCACACAGCATGTCACACATGTCATTACTCACGTGATTGGCTTATAAGGCACCTATAACTAGTAGGAAGCTCACCGAAAGTGATCAAGAGCTTGCCGGGAGTGCATTGGGAGTTCACCAGAAGATGATCGGGAGACTCACCAGGAGTTCACTAGAGGATACCGGGAAGTTCGCTGGGAGTTCGGAAGATCAATTGACATGTTAGACAACAATGATGGTTTTATTTGTATGTCTCAGTATGTCGTAGTTAGCATCAATTGATTTTGAGTCTTAATTGATTTAGATTTGGAAGAAATCTAAACTAACTCAATGTGAGGTAACCGAGTCCACTGTGGGTTGGATTTGACTTCAGGTTGAGCTTTTTTTGTTGATATAGAAAGAGGACAACATGAGATACAAGTCGGGTATGAAACAGTATAGAAAAGTACTAGTTTCAGGATTCTCAATGGTAGTACGCCGATGGATGACGATAGTACCGCCAAGTGATGATAGTAGTATCACTGCCCTTGTTTTTAGGATGCTTTCGATGGTACACCATCGACGCTGATGGTAGTACCGCTAGTACCCAAGATTTACGGGATTTGTTAGATTTTGGCTCTATTTTCTAAAGTTAATTGGGGTCTATAAATACCCCAAGTATTCTTACATTGGGGAATAAGTACATGAAAAAAAGGTAAAAATTCTCTGAAAAAGATTGTAAAATTTGAGAGCTTCCCTTGAGTGCTTCAAGTGTCAAGTAAGGGAAGAGGGAAAAATTTATAAAGCTTCCTCTCCTAAACTTGTGAAAAAGAGAGAAGTGTAAGAGGTTTTGTCTTCACCTATGGAAAACAATCTTTAGTGGACACTGGTGGGCCTCGACGAAGGAAGACTTTGAAAAGTGAACTTAGGTCAAGTTTTGACCGAACCACTATAAATTATGTGTCTTCTCTCTTTATTTTATTTCAGTATTTATTAGCTAAATCAAAAATTTTCGATTATAAGTTTGAATTACTCAAGTATTTGAATTCTAAAAGAAATTCTTCTGATTTCGCATTTTTACTTGAGCAAAGTTTTTCCAAATCAAGTTCAAATTAACCCTGCACTAATTCACCCTCCTGTTAGTGCCAACTTGATCCTAACAGATAACGCGAGCGATATGTAAGAATGGGATAGGAGGACGTAAGTATAAAAGATCATAATACTTTATTATTAAGCAAAAGAATTTTAATGTCAAAATTAAAATCAAATAATAATATATCTAAGCACCTTTCTATACTGTTAATAAAATATTTTCTCTGATTTATGAGTACACCATCATCAGATTCGAGATCTATAGTGATGTCGATTTGTAAGGAGAACTAGATTCACATTCTCCTATCTTCTTATCCTTCATAGAACTACTATAATCAATGAATTTAGGGACAAAAAGAATATCTATACCAGATTCACATGATCGTAATCTCTCATTGACCGATTCACATGACTAAGGGAATTGAGAGAAGATATATAATCTCTCAATCATGTCACGTATTCACACATTCATATACCAAAATATCTATACATCTGCTTATTTAATTATTATATATTTATATTATTGTTGAGTCATTAGGAGATTCTATCTATATATATGCAAGAGTAGAAGGTCTAGAATAAGTAATTAGGAGAGTTTCTCCCATTAAGGTCATTCCCTAGGGAATATTATCATAATTAAACTTGATTTCTATTAGTCGATAACCGTAATTAAGATTCAATCATAACCATAATATATCTTATATAATTAGATAGGACCACATAATCTAACATTCTAAACCATTAATTGGTAAGATACAACAAGTTTTTAAAAATTAAAAAATAAATAAAAAAAAATTAGTAGAAACTAATTTCCCGATTGGATTCTAAGATTTTTTTAAAAAATATTCTATATGTACCCGTGAAATTTATAAAATAAACTAATAAGTCTAATAAATATAATAATACTACATTAAGTCTAACTAGTAATATGAGTCATAATGGGTATATGACATTAATGTCATACTTCTTTCTATATACCACAACAAATAGATTTATTAAATTTAAGAACCTTTATATACAACTTTCAAAAGCTTGTTTAAGGTCATAAATAAATTTCTTAAATTTACATACTAAATTTTATATTTTTTATTTTCTTTGTGAATTATTTATGTTAACACATATAAATCTAGATCCCCAATAGAAAAACTTATTTTCACATCCTTATGATGTAACTCAAAATCATCACGAGTCACTAATGTTATAATGATTCTTAATGAGTTTATTTAAAAAAAATAAAAAAATCTCATTATGATTGATGCATTCTTTATGAGTAAAACTTTTAACCACTAGCTTGACTTTATATCGTTCGATATTACCCATTGAGTCATGCTTATGTAATAGACTCATTTATAATTATTGGGTAATTTGATGAGTTTTGAGACACCATTTTGGTATTTAAGTTTAACTCTTCTTTATTATGTATATCACTTTTCTGAGTCGTTATCTTTTATGAAAATAATGAGGGATCCATTTGATTCCTATATTATAATTTGATTCTTGTAGATGTACCACATAATGATTAAGAATGACAAGGTTCTTTTTCTTTTGAGATATTATTAAAACTATTTATTATAGTTATTTCACAGGATTACTGTTATGTGGGAGTTCACTAATATCATTTTGTTGTTTATCTTTATCAAATCATTTAATGATTTGAGAAATAATAATCTCTTGAATAAAGAAGTATCAACTTGTATCTTTTTAATGTCAAGATTAAATTTTTAAGATTTTTATTCCCATTGATTCTCTATTTTCTAGGAATCTTATATTACTATATCTAAATATCCACGTACTATAATTAGGATAATAAAATATATACTTTTTATTTTTAATAAATAGTAAAATATTCCTAAATAATCTTTGAATTCAATTTATATTTATGTGAATTGAATATAGAATAATCCTAAATATGTAAATATCTTAAGTTAGATTTCCTATCAGTCATAACTTGATGGAATTAACTTATTAAGAATCATATTAAAGATATATATAATCATCCTTAAAGCTTCTTCTTAGATTGATTAGGGTATAGAATGATAACTCATCATGCTCCTGACTATATCCAAAAAAATAAGATTTACTTTTCAGTAATCCTATTCTACAATGGCATATATGGTAATTATACTAAGCATATATACCCTAATTTTTCAGGGTTCAAACAAAAGAATTAGAATTATGATCAAATTCATCATAATTACCAAAAAATTTATTACCCCTATTAGATCTAATAATTTTAACTTTTCTTATTTAATTATCTCTCAACTTCATTTATGAATACAAAATATTTCAACAATTTGAGACCTGAATTAGGTTATCTATAAAGGTGATACAATATATCTCCTCACTAAAACCAAAACATGAAGTGACCTATAGATATAAGCATATATAGCTCAAGGAGTTTATGAAACTATATTTCATCCTAATATTTAATTAAAAATCATTGTAAAGCATTTATATTAATTCTATATAAACTATCATATTTGAAGATTAACTTTTATAAAATCATACTAAGTTTATGACTGTTAAGAGAGAAACAATATCCTAACAATTCTAGATAAAGAACCTAAATTTTTAGAATTTTAAGAGCATAGCACGTATCCTCGAGATCCATCAAATAAATTATCTTTAGGCATAAGCGATAAGTACCAAATATTATCACTTTCATTTTAAGACGATTCCATGTAATGATGAACATTTTATTCCCTTTTAGTTTTTCATATTAAAATGAATCTCTATTATTGGTAACAGATGTTGAAGCGTCAAAATTAGTCCACCAAGTATTAGAAAATGATTTCTATAGTATTCGATTTTAAATATATAAAGATCAGACTTATACCTTTTTTTTTCAAACAAAACCTTATAGTTCTTCTTCGTATCATTTTCCTTACCACAAGAGTAGTACATTACTATGAAGATTTTTTTTTAATGAGTTTATATAGTATTTATAGACTCAAGTGATTTATCCTTCAATTTTTTTTTATTGTTACATACTCCTTGAGTAGTATCCAAAATATTGAGTCTTTTCTACTTTAATTTTAATTCTTTCTAAATACATATATTAGTTGGCTCATTTAATTTTTATTTATCCTTAATTTACTAAGGTAAATTTCAAATGAGTCAAAAAAAAGAATAAATTATACTAGAAAGGACCCAGTTACTGTAATACTCAATGTTGTTGAGCTTATGATTTTGCTAGTGGATATAATCTTGAATTTCTCAAATATTATCATACTATTATTTTGTCATTTCTTTCATTAATATATCAACCAATAACTTGTCAGTAAGTTTAAATTAATCTTTAAAATATTCTAGTGAGCTAATTATAGACTATATTAAAATCTAAATATTGTTAGTAATTGTCATAAAACTAAGTCTTTTAGGTATTTTGTGATCAATTATCTTAATTATTTATTATATAAAACTTTTAGTAATTAAGTCTATGATCCTTTTAACGACTCCGATCAAGTTCTAACACACTCAATATAAATTGCATATGCTCAAACCAGTTAATCCAAAAAAATATAGGGATATTTACAAGAATATAATAAAGGAGGTATCATTGTGATAATATAATTAATACTTTGAGTTTTCTTAATAAATATTAAACTATTAATATTATCTCTATTTTATGTTTGGGTAAAATATTGATATATCTAATTTTTGTACAAAATTATTTATAGAGAACTGATATCATTCTCATGGAATAGTAATGCTACATTTGGATATAAAATCCTAAACTACAAGGAGATCCAAAATAGTATCATCCTATCTCATCACATAATTAAAATGTATTCTCCTTTAAATAATCTAAATCTCTTAATCATATGTATTATTTTGAATATTATCTTTTTTAATATCATTTAGGACTAATTTCTTAATATAATTTTATAAGTTATTGGTCTAAGCTACTTTGATGGCCACAAGACCAATACAATAATATAAAATATAGTTTAAAATATTATATAAATGATAAGATCTTTATTATAATTCACATCTCATAAGTATATTGTCCAAGCTACGTTGGTAGCTACTGATCATATAAAGCATAGAGATATGAGTTATAAATAATATTCATAATATTTTTAAGTTAATTTATATCAAATTATTTCAAATAATAATCATAATAATTATTGAACATTAATCAATAAAAAACTTATATGATAACTATAATCATGATAAAACATAAATCATATTTTAATATAAAAATAAATATTTTCATAATTTTAATAAATATCTAAGAACAATAATTAAATTTTTATTTATCACATACAAAATATATTCAATAAGTCATAGGAGAAGACTATAAAAGAAAATCATAATTTTATATTTTTTTAATTTTATATGAAACCATATACTAGTCAGTTTTACTTAATTAGATAAATCCAGAATTAAGCTAAACATCCGTCAATCAAAAATAAAAACGATAAAAAAATAAAAATTATTTTTTCTTGAATTTGATCAAGATTTGATTGATCGAATCTAAATCTAATTAAAATAAATAATAAATTTTATAATTTGATTAAAATAAATTAAGTTAGTTAATTTTATAATTGAGAATATAAATAATAAATTTTAAAATTTGTAAGGGTCAAACTATTATTTTGATATCAGATAAATAACGGAAATTTATAATTTCCGAGGGGTATAATAAAAAATAATTTAAAGGATACAGCTCGAAATTTTATAATTTATGAATAATAAAACTGTTCTTATGAAGAAATGGCCTCATGGCTGCTTTAGCGGCCAGACAAGGTTTTATTTTGAATTTAATTTATATTGACCAGAGGAAAATTGGAAAATAAAATACTGCACTTTAGATCCTTTTGGCGATGTCTTACACTTCACGCTGCTTCAGGTGGATCTCCTCTTTGGATGATGATTAAACTATCCTATGCGGATCGTTGACCACTGCACAAGAAGTCATAAGCAAACCTCATGCCACTATGCAAGGTTACATACTATAATTATATGCTGTCATAATTTTGCCTTTTCTTTTCTACAGTGATCATTCGACCTGAGAAAAAAGCTACATGATGGACGCATGGCCTTATCGACTCCCTTAATGTTTGATTGTACAAAGGACCCTGATCTAGGCCATTGCCAATTCTACAATTCCTGGATTAAATTTCTACTAAGAAGAAACCGACATGGTCTGTCAACCAAACCAATCCTAAGTACTTCAAATCATGTGACAGATTGTCATCCTCTCTCTCTCTCTCAAAAGAAAAACAAAAGACTGTGACAAGGTATCTACTGAAACAAGTTTTGTTCCCTCAATATATTGGAAGGAGCAGCTTTTAGATGCTACATGGTAATCTATGATACTACGGGATACAAGTCACTAGGGGTGTTGTTGCTAGAACGTAGCAGCGCATAGCAGCATCATCTCACCGAAAAAGGGGAGCTCCAACAAAAGAAGACCTCCATGCTTTGCAACTATTCCGACTCTAGCTGCAAGAATCACTATAGCAATCGGCTCGTTATTATAGTCTTCAACCTTATATCCAAAATGTTCAATGCAAGGCTCTACTACTTAAAACACGTCTTCCTCCAAATAGGTGACAAGAAAATAACAACCGCGACCGCCTGAACTGCAACAAAATACTTTCCCCTTGCCCTCCGTAGGAAAGATTCTTCTGCCTCGCTTCTCTGTCTTTGTTTCTTTGGCTTGGGTTCACAACCTACGAATGGAGAGCAAGTCCAACAAGATTAGCTTATGGAAATCAGAAAGGGAGAAAAAAATATTGGAATTAGATGTAAAAAAAATTACTGGCATTGATGTTGTTAGTGGACAATTTTCAAAATAATATCCCGAACATACAACCTTCTAAAACTAAATTAGAAGCAACAAACTGTTCTAAAATACAAGCAGCAGCTAATGCACATAATGCTTAGCAATCTCTCACACCATCTGTTTGGAGAATAATTTATGCATTCCTCTAAACTTCAATAGGTTTATAATCAACAACCAATGCATACACACCACATATATATAGGAAGGACTACATAAAGAAATTGCATGCTAAACAAAAACACATTATAAAATAAAGAAAGGCCATTGTTTGATTTCAAATCAAGTTCAACTAGCATAAGACACAATATAGCTAATTGGATTTCTCTATTCTTCCTCGGCTTTGGGATTGATGATGATGATGATGATGCATCATACGGGAAAGCCTGCGTCGGTGCTGATACTGCCTTCTGGCAAGGCAATCTTAGAACCATCTGCAAACCTTACCAGGTTGTCATGCTTCAAGAGACTAAGCCTCAAGACTGATGTCTCCTAGTATCAGAAAACAAAGACAGCATAGTATTTAGATAGTAAATCAGCACATAGTAGAATGAAAGCCTCTACCATATAAATTAGTTGCCTAGCATTTTCTACCTCTTCGATTAACTATCATCCTGTATTCTTCTAGAAATTAAATACCATAAAATATAAAAGTTACCAAATAATAACCATAAAACACTAATGCTTAGGTGTGAGGATCATGACCTAACTGCTCAAGCAAAGACCATATGTACTTATGTTCCTATCCTAGCAAAGGATGAACAAGAGCAGCAAGAATGGTTTTCTGTCTACAAATTTTCAACAACAGCAATTGATGTGGCATGTAGTTTTTTATTCTAGAGCCCACCAATGGCTTTAGTTATAATAGCAACTGAGAAGGTATCAACTAACCTAGCTAGTAAGGACTTTGACAGTATATCGTAAGTTTCTGGACTCGAATCTCATATTCGTTATGTATCTTTTGCCAAAAAGAAAAAAATTATAAGTATCAGATAAAGGCTGAACTATTGGAGCAGGAAGCTTCAATAACCGAGGGCTCTATTCATTTAAACCCCATCACACAAACCCTCCCACCCAAAACTAATGGTCATGATAAAGACTCATACCAAATGGATCCGAATCATTTTAACACATCCTGTCTAGTCCTTGATTCAGGAAACTGTGATTTTTTTCCCTTTACTATTGACCAGTTTGTGATAGGCTTAGTTGATTTTATCTAAGTCGTGCGGTACACATGCGTGTCCGTTCGCAAAGGTCAACCCTCCCCGAGATCTCCTAAAGTTCCTTAGACTTACAAAAGAGAAAACGGGCCAGAAGAATCAATTCCCACGGGATCCACAAACAACTGCTCAAGCAAATACTTTATAAGGCCAGATACAAACTATACCCATGGACATTATAAACTCGGAGAGGTTATACACAAAGGATAATGGTCCATTACAGACTGAAGTCCCCCCACAAGTGTTTACAAGATACCCTCGTATTTATAAGTCAAAATTGGCTACAAAGTAAACCAAAATAGGGCTATTAAGCCTATTGCAAGCCCGCTACTTGCTGTAAAAGGTATGTACACAAACTGAAGGACCTAGACAAATACGAGCATTTCATCGAACACCTTATTTACATTGTTGTCCGTGACATTCTCCCCCACTTATTCCTTCGACGTCCTCGTCGAAGCCACTATAGACGTTGCATCTCCTCGCATTTTGCTGAATCTTTAATCTTCTACTTTAGCTGCAACATACCTCTTTGGCTCCCAACTGCTTTGTGCCGCTGTTGTTGAGTAGTCGAACTCTGATTCGTCATGTTGCTTCAACTCACCAATGACTGAATCTGGTGTGGGGTTGGCTAAGTTGTGTTAATCCTTATTGACTCTCATGGATCCATCTGATGAAGGAGAAGACCTACCTTATTATGTGCTAGTATCGCAGTATACTCATGTTGCTTGAACTGGATGGATGCTTGTTGGAGCTTTAACGAGCATCGCCTCGCAGACTTTGATGTTTTTAAGGTCCTTCCTCCACAATGTTTGCCCATTGAACCTTCTTCCTCTTTTAGTTGTCACTTCAAAGTATGTTCGCATCACTCCCGCTTTCGATTAGTCAATTAGGAAATAAAGTGAAAAATCTACTCTCAGTAGTACTGATCACCAATGGTGAGGATTTGACAACTATTGTCTTCCATAAGCTTTCTTTGAAGGGTCACTGAACTTGTGCAGAGCTCCCCTGCTGGATAAGTAAGAGAACTGAGATACTTGACTTCACCTATTCTCTTCGTAGTTGAGAAGGTAAGGTTACTTGGCTTCGCTCACCTCCTCGAGTTAAGAGAATTGGGGTACTCAGTTTCACTTATTCTCTTGAGTTAAGAAAGCAAAGGTTACTCGATTTCGCCTACCTCCTCGAGTTTGTACTTTATGCATTGAGCTAGTTACTAATATTCGTATGCTCTTTGCTTACACTTCTGAAGCACTTAAAGTGTTTGCACTCCTTGCGTTGAGTTAGCTACTGTGATTCGCCTTCCCACTGCCATTGAACTTTTGGAATGCTAGAAGTTTTGCCCGAAAAGAGCAAAAAGTTTACCCCAACTTAGAGTCCCCCAACTTAGAGTAAGTCTTTGATAGATCTGATCACCTCTGGGATTGTACCGTCTTCTTCATCACCTTTGCTGCCTACTCCTCTGAGTAGAAAAAGTATAGTACTGCGTATTACCTACTTTGTTCCTTGGTTGAGCACTCCTGCATCAACCTAAAGTCCCTCAATTTCAGCTATGTTGATGAGAAGCCCATCGACATTGGTCTTATGAAGTTTCTTGGCCTCTGCCCTTTTGCCCTATCTTGGTACTTTGAATTTACCTTTGCATTCTCCACCTCCTTGGCCCCTTTTACGACCAATGCTCTCCCTCTATGAGAGCAAGGGATCGATGACCCCATGGAAGTCTCGCCTCTGCAGTACCATGGTGCTGCCAAGCCCATAGCCCTACTATCTGTTGCCTTACATCTGTATCCCTTCCTTTGCGATTGGTAGATCTGCCTCTGCGACACTGTGGTTCTCCTCCGAGTCTACCTCCTTTCTAACCGACACCTTTCGTTTGGGTAGCTGAGCCCCACTGGACTCGTCGTCGCTTTCTCGCCCCTTTCGATCACCTGCTTCAATACCACTGTGTCCTCCTAGCAGTTCTCCTTGGTCGATGGAAAGATAGATTGTAACTTCTTATGTATGACCTCCACCATCTTGTTGCAGGGCTCATGCCGATTCTGTTCTCCTTAGCTTCCTTGGTAGCAACGTTTGCTTACTCGGCTTTGTTCTCTGATTGGTCGGGCTCCCTTAAGTGAATGTGAGCACTGAAGCAATCCAACTCTCCAGTTGCTCTGATCATACCTTAATATAATTAAGTCTCCTCCATGAGACTCACTGGTACTTGCAATCTGACTTCACCCTCGGTGGTACACAGCCTCCATATACTAACGACCAAGTCTTTCATCTGATGCAAGCTTCGATGCATACATATGGAAGACCCTCTGATCGTGACATTCACTTCTTGAATCCACAGCCCTTCTTGTTGTTACATTGTTCACTGAAGTGGAGCTCCTAGCAGCTCCTGATCATTCACATGATCACGTCCCCCTCCATGGGACTCACTGGTCCTTGTACTTAGACTTCTTCCTCGGTGGTACACAGCCCCCATATGCTGATGACGAAGGCTTTTATCTAATGCAAGCTCTGATGCACACATGAATACCCACCTCTATAGTACTATGACATTCACTCCTTGAATCCATAGTACTTCTTCTTGTTGTGTCGTACACCAAAGTGGAGCTCCCAGTAACTTCTGATCATAGCTCCGCATGATCTTGTCCCTCACGGGACAAGATTGCCTGTATTGCATTGCCACGAACTATTCCACCATGATCCACTGCACTATGTCCCCTCCTGGTGACATCTCCATTGCATACAGATTCTCGTATGATGAACTCGAACTACGACTTCTCTACGTGTGGCCTCTACCAACACATCGTAGGGTCTCAGCCATCTCCGATTTTTAGTTCGCTTCCTTGGCACTTCACCTTCGTCCATCCACTCTTGGGTCACCCCTAGATGAAGCATAGCTCTAGGATAGTCCATCACCTAGTAGCTCATGAAGTCCCCCTGACTTTGCTAGAATTGGTGCACCATTGTTTGGATCCTGGGTCTCTATCCCCTACCAGCACAATCTCTGCTATGCACCATTTGTTCCTAACAACTCGAATGACAACACTATGGCATATTCTTTAAGAGTACCCGCCTCTACATTCTCTTGCCCTGTGCTAAGGTCTAATAATCCCAACTTTGCCTCCACAAGTGAATCACCTTAGTTACTCTGTTAAATCAAATGCATCTCTAAGGTAGCTTGCATGTGCCTCGAAGCTCCCTTCATCTTTGGCACCATGCAAAATAAGTCTGTCCCATCAGAATGAAGAACCCATGGAATGACATGATCCCACTCTTACCTCTACAAGAGTTCATGCCCTTGGCCTTTGTCCAAGGAAAGCTCCATGTCTCCACTCCATGTTCCATCTTCTATGTCGACTCCCTTCATGCGGCTTGGATACTTCACTAAGTTCCACCCAAGTCGCTCCGCTCCTCGATTTGCATTGAGTTGATAGTGGCCCTCGTGTCCATCATTCCACGGGTCAGCCATCCGTTGAGTTCGATTTCTGCATCAACTCTAAGTGTGCCTTCATATGATGTTATCTTGGATTGCTCCCCCACTTGATCTCGAAGTGCATCCACCAATACATTACCTCATTCGAGATCATGCGATGACTCTTCGTCGCTCACTCAGTCCATTGAGCTTTGTGGAGATATAGCCTTGAGAAACTCTTCCTCAATATATGCACTCCGTTGCATATGATTCTCCTACTAGAGAACTGAGACTTATCCCTCTTGGATATCTGTCCTGCTGGAGCAACTTTTCTCTTTAGATACTTCCCACTGGAAGTTTCAGAGACCACCATCTCCTTTGGACTACTTTGTCTTGCTGAACAACTTGTGCCTTGTTCTGCCCCCGTAAATGCACTTGCTAGATTGCGACTCTTTGCCAATACAGTCTCTACTGCATCCTTTAGGGTCTAGCAACATGCTAAACTTGTTGCACATTTTAGTCGCCTACGGACGTATCATTTCCATGTCGAAGAGAAAGTTCTGATACCCCATAGCGCCGAGTTTTGATCGCGCCTTGGGATGGCCACGAATACTCCGTCGTCTGTGTACAAGCCCTTGCATGAGTACCGAATCTTTCAAGTTAGCAATTCCCCTCACCTCTGTGAGTTTCATATAACTCTTTCGGTAATTATGCAACACCTTTCACTTTGCTCATCTTTCCGCCTCTTTGCTTGCCTTGATCAAGTTTGGTTGCCAACGTTGAGTTATAGCTTAAACTCAACCATCCCAATCTTTGTGTGCTACGCATTCTTCTTCGCTTGCATGTCCTCATTGTGCCTCTCACGCAAAGGGGTTGGCCATTCCTTTGAATGCCAAACCTGGATGCCTACTCCTCTGAGCGACTCCTTTCCCTTCATCTCAATGCCCATTTTCCCTCAAACGGTTGCGCATGCTGGTTGTCCTCCACACAACCCAGCTAGGTCCCCCATGTTTATATGGCAAGTGTTTCTGCGTGTGCTTATCTCGCTCTGATACCACACTGTGACAGGCTTAGCTACTTTTGCCTAAGCTATGCGGTACCCATGCATGTCCGTCCGTAAAGGTCAGCCCTCCCCGAGTTCTCCTAGAGTCCCTTAGACTTACAAAAGAGAAAACGGGTCAGAAGAATCAATTCCCACGGGATCTATAAGCAACTGCTCAAGCAAATACTTTATAAAGCCAGATACAAATTACACACACGGACATTACAAACTTGAGAGGTTGCACACAAAAGATAATAGTCCATTACAGACCGAAGTCCTCCTATAAGTGTTTACAAGATACCCTCATATTTACAAGCCAAAATTGACCACAAAACAAACCAAAATAGGATTACTAAACCTACTACAAGCCCGCTACTTGTTGTACAAGGTATATACACAAATCGAAGGATATAGATAAATACGAGTATTTCATCGAACATCTTATTTATATTATTATCCGTGACAAATTGATACTCCAAACTATATATTCACCTTTTAATAATATTAGCAGGGGTAACCGTCTTACAAAGAAAATTTAGAAGCAAGCAGCTCGTGTCTTTAGATTTACGACTTGTCATAACATAGGTAAAAAATGAAGAGGTGTGAATGTTATTTTCTTTTAATTTAGTCCTTTTGGTTTGATCTGTCACTCGAACATTATGGGATGTAAAAAGTCGACAATTTTAAAAGATTATATGATTAATCATGTCACAAAGTCAAAGGAATAAATCAGCAACTAATAACTATGGCATGTCATGATAAATAAGCAACAATTATTACTGGCAAAACATGAAGGACAGGCGGCATGTCCAATGAAAAAGTGCATCCACACTAGTAGGCCTGAGGAGAAAGGAAACAAAGTCAAAACTCCTAACAGAATCTACTTAAACTATTGTGCCTAAGGTTCTAATATAATGTTAATCCGATGCATAATATATAATTTTATGATAAAAAAAAAAGAATCATTAAACTATTAAAGTACCTTCCTTAAAAGAAAAAATAGTTGCCCCTAACTTAACAGATAGGGCCTCATATGCTACCTTTGCTTTTCCATAAATCTGTAATGTTAGAAGTTTCAATCTAATGAGTGAAAGATACAGCTTGTTATGAACATGGAACAACAGAACACTTCTAAGAGAAAGATAGGTGTGCAACAGTAGCCACATTGACAAATGAAGCAAAGTAAATCATGACCAAATGAAATTTAAATTGGTGTGCTTCCTGTAAAGATAAAAGAAAATAGTAAGATAATCATTTACTCTGAATAACCAGATTGCTCATGTGAGTTTAGCATAACAAGAGAGCAAGGATCAATGGAAAGATGTAGGAATCTTAGCAATACTTACAAGGATAAAGAAACTTTAGGCATAACATAATAGTTTTGAAGCATTATAAGTCCATCTCATCTCTTTGATAAATATAACCTCTAGCACATTTTTAGGGGGTGTTACAACTACAAATTGAAAACCAGTTATTTAAAAGCAGACCTCTTCCTCTTTCTCTGCAGCACTAAATTTGGTTATTCCATGTAGTTGTTTCACAGCTTTAGATTGCTTCCAGTGAATAATTTCTTCCAATTGGCCAGGAAAGGTCAGAGAAATACAAGGCATCAGCAATCGTTTGATCACACGCTACCCATCTTTCATACTGTACAGCCTCAGCAAGCCAGGTGCTGATTATCACTTTTGTGCATAACAAATCAGGAAAGCAATCCTCTGAAATTTTATTTTCATGTCCAAAATTACAATGTTATCTTCATTCAAACATTTACTAACTCTTCTTTGATTATTGCATGTCACATAATATCCATGCTCAATGTAAGGTACATGATCTGCAAAAGAAGGAAATGCAAATAAGTAAATTGATAAAAACCAGTCAACAGTAGCAAAACTAAACTCTTGACCAATAATAGTTGTCACGCTTGACAATCCAGCAAATGCTTCATTCTCCCGAGAATAGCAATATTAGACCTTTGCTTTACCAAGCTTGAGGATTCACCCCTGCCACATTGGCCTTGATTAGTTGCATTGTAAAGATGTATCATCAAGAATCTATTCAACAAACATCTAGTTATTAGTTATATAAAAAGTTCTCAACTTTACAGAGAGCATATGTCAATTCAATTGACTATATATTGATAGCTTAGGATGCACTGAAGGACTACAAAAAACAATGAAAGTTTTTACTGCAAAAATTTCCATATATCTATACTGCAGATATTTCAAGGTTCCTGTGATACTTGTGGCTTAGGATTTGTCTTGTATTATGTAAATTCTTCCATTTCTTTTACATAATTCTTATTCCTAAAAAAATGGTTAGAGCTATTCTCTCCCCTCTCTTTCTTTCTCCCTCTAGGCCTCTTCTCTCTCCTCTTGCCTCATTGATGGTTCACAGTGGGTGCCACAACTATGGTGACCCCTGAAGGCAACCTTGCTAGCAATTGAATCTCCTTTTCCTCTTCATAGAATTTTTTTTTTTCTCTTTTGCCATTTTATAGCTTCCTCCTCTTCCTTTAATTGCTCTCTCTTCTTTTTGGCCTTGTTTCCGCTCCTCTTTTTTCTCTTGAGGTTGACAAATTGACTAGAGAAAGGTCAATCAATTTCTAAATAAGTGAAACCATTTTTTGTAATCAACGTCTTGATTTGCAATATGACTGAGAAATTGGCTAAAAAAAAGAACTCCTTGGCCGATATTGATCCAGATCACGTTCAGCCAATTCAATGAAGCATGAAAAATTACAAGCTCTGTTTGGTCCCTGTGTGTCTTATCTAACTTGCCAAGTGACTGCCCTAGTACAAGTGAAATGCCACCTAAGTGCCTAACAGGTATGATATACTTGTTAAACATCCATTTGCATACAAGTATGGTCCACCTTAATACAAGCATAATGGATGAAAGAGGAAAAAGGATATCAAACATCCATCCAAAAGTGAGATCTGTCTAGTTTTTGCCATGAAAAATTATGCGCCTTATTCAATCTTAGAACTCAGCCGAGTCTACATTACAAATTACCGTAAGGTTATGTGTAACTGACTTTGTTCATTAACTTTGAGAAGTGGCCATCTTAAATGTGACTACAAGAATCAAAACGACAAATGGAGCCATGGTGTTTCCATTGGAATGCCTAATCAATTTGTGCAGCTTCAATTAGAAGTAACATAGAGAACAATAGTTCTTGGATTTTAATCACAATTCATTAGCCATTTTATTTCAAGTCAAAGAGCAAGACATGAATTACTTTAAGACAAACCAAGAAGATGGAATTTATGCACAGCACGATCAATGGCAAAATCTATGAAAAGTTTGTTCATAAATAATGTCAATTTCAATCATGATAGTTCAACAAAAGGAAGATTGCATGCTACGACATAGAGCATATGGATCTTCATCTGACATATGGTTTACCAAATAAAGATTTTCTATAAAGTTAAGAAAGGCTTTAACCATTATATATATATATATATATATATATATATATATATTCAAAAAGCAGTATTGAAAATTTGAACTCCACATTATACCAAACCATTCATGAAAGTACAATGATGAATGAAGTCTCCATAAATTACTACTCATTGGTTTACAAGAATATCGTATGGTTCATATTTGCCACAATTTAACAAGTAAAATGAGATATTGAATTCAAGACACATAAGTACTTCAAAAAATGTTATAGACAGTCTAGATTTGTTTCATCTTTATCTGAATGGGTTTCCGCATATTTAATATAGTATTCTTACCTCTTAAAATCTTTGCCATCAAAGTGGTGTTCTGAAAATACATGGTTTATTAGCTGCCTGAAATATATTAAAATAGAACAATTCTTTTATTAAACATGAGATCTAGAGTGGTACATTTTGACTTAAAAAAAGAGTTGGAAATTATTCTTGAGAGGCATAACTGAATTGAGAGAGGGTCTCTACAAAACCATAGAAAATGGCAGTGACACTCATGTCCTCAAAGCCTACCTTTATCAATCCAAACCTTAATCTGTGCTCAGGTAAAAACATGATATCCAACTATGGCCGAAACATGGAGCTTCTCCTCAATAATTTTGGCACTATTGTCCATATGGAAACCTTGTTCCTTGGAATATTAACATCAATCAGAATTCTACCTGGAGCTGGAAATTATTATTGAGAGGTATGACTGAATTGAGAGAGGGTCTCTCCAAAACCATAGGAAATGGCAGTGACACTCATATCCTTGATGATTGGTCGGTTTTTGATATCCCATAGGCTGGAAGCCTACCGTTATCAATCCAAATCTTAATTTGTTGACAGTAAAACACATGATATCCGACTATGGCTGGAACATGGAATTTCTCATCAATAATTTTGGTAGTATTGTCCACCAAATGATCCTAAAGATCGACATATCTCAACAATCTTTCAATGATAACTGGATTCGGATGCATCGAGAGTGGGAAAGCAATCAAATCGCTCTGATTTCTTTGAGGGGTTCTAGCGAACTCGACTCCATGGGAAAGCTGGGATAGTTTATGGAAGCTACAATTGCCCATAGAGTTCTGTGTTTTTTGGAAACTCCACTTGAGACTACCTCTTGAGAAATCAGCCATGGGTATAGCAGATACCCACTACTATTGGCTTTGTGGAAGGGGGATCAAATTGACTTTAAAAAGAGTATTATTATTTTTTTAATACCAGCTAGTTAATGAGGTTTGGGATAATATGTGTTAGTTGGCCTATCAACTTCGTAATGAGTCATTTAATTTCATTCACATGTAATTATTTCCTACTCATAACCTTGATAAACTAACTAGCCTCTCAACTTTGTTTGGTTTAAACCATTGACTAGAATACTTAAGTTCAAGTTAATAATATTATATTTATTGAACCCTTATAAATCAATCTTAATCTTTTGTATTTCTGGGATTAATTGGAATGTTGTACATTCAATTATTATTGAATAATCAGTTCGAGTATATGGATCAATCGTATCTTGCACTGTGGCTCAAAAGAAAGTGAGGAGGAAAACCAAGTAAACTGCTTGATACTTAGAACTATTACTGCAAACCGCTTATGGATTTTGTGGAAATATCGGAACTGAGGCCAGAATTGACAATACTAAGACCAACTCCAGTGTTACCCATCATAAAGCTTCGGCTTATATAGCTGTCCACGCTGAAAAATTTATATCTGAAGACAATGGTGAGCTATGTCAAAATTCTTTTAGATGGGTGAAACCTAATAAATGGTGGCTAAAACTTAATACCGATGGTTCATGGTACGAAAGCAACAATGAAGGGGGCACTGGTTTTGTCATTAGAGATGTACTTGGTAACTGCCTAATTTCTGGTGGCAGGTACATTGCTGAAGGTGATGGGGAGACTTGTTGTGAGCTACTTGGTGTGCTGGAGGGAATCCAAGTTGCAAACAGGGAAGGAGCTACTCACATTTGGATTGAGAGCGACTCTACTTGTTGATACAATCAACAGAAAGAAAGACCCTTCACGGAGGTTAATCAATCACGATAACAGAAAGAAAGACCCTTCGTTGAGGAATTTTGAAGACTTACTAATTACACATATCTATAGGAGGCGAATAGAGCTGCTCATTGGGCAGCTGCTTTTGCTAGAACTACCGCCTCTTAACTTTACGTGACAAAGGAACTTGCCAGTAGAATTTCGCAATATTCTCTCTTCAGGTAAAGAGTGATCCTTTTGTACCAGATGGATTTAAGCTTATATAATTTTCTTTTCAGAAAAAGAAGAAGAAGAAGAAGAAGAAGAAGAAGAGTAGCAGCACATCTTACTCCAGAAAAATGTGCCTACATGTTTGCAACTCTATTTTATTCAACCTTATACATAACTCTGCGATCCAAAAGTATGTTATCCAATATTCATCAAAGAACAATTTCAAACTATATAATACAAGGATTAGAAAGTTGACCTAGGCCTTCTTCCACAACATCATGGACAAACTGTAAGAACCCATCCCATTTGTCTTTCATCATGCTGATGCTTTAAACATGTTCTATGAGGTTTATGCAGAATAAATGTCAACTATAATATTAAGGTACAGAATAACCTTATAGATGAAATATTCAAATTGATCCCAAGAGATAAAAACAATGATGTGTTCAAAGTCAAACCTGAATTCTTAGATTTAACTTTAGAAGATACTTTTAGCATAAATAATATCAAACCAGGAAGAATCCCAATAGCTGAAAGCACAAAGAGCACCTCCCGTAATTATCTTTTTAACTGTCTAATGCATCAAAAGAGGCCAACTCCAACTGATGTGCCCCATAACTTCAATTATTACCAAAGTTGGAAATACTACAAAGGTGCTCTCTAGGGGCCATGATCCTAGCTAGTTCTTTCTTGGCATCCACTTGTCTCAAAATCCTAAAACTTATATGCACCTAAGTTTCTTTTACCAATGACATACATTAGGGGAGAGACCACAGTAAGGCACATCCCTGTACTTAATGCTGCATGTTATTAAGCAAAGCCAGCTCCCGGCGCCAGCTTCATTCAAACTTCTTCCTGGAAAAGGCATTTTGAGGCCATTGTCTCCCTTGATTAAGATAAAGCAAAGGAAACTGATATCTATAAGCAGGTAATATGCTGTCAAGGTCACATGCAAGGGCTTCATTTTCTACCCATTCCACAATCCTCATCGCTGCTACCCAAAGTGTTAAGCATGACCCAAATCAATTAGATGCCACAGAAAGATGGCAAAGATCGATGATCATCTTGTAATAATCCCCAATCCTAACGGGTCTACTCAATAAACAACTCGAAGCCAGATTGGAGATACGAACACCAAGAAAACCACTCGCGACCAGAACGATCTCCAGCATCTCCTCCGTCCTCGGATTGCCCATCCTAATGCAATGGGAAGGCTTCTCTTTCTTTTGTGTTTGCCTTGTCCTTTGGAAGGGTTGTGCAATTTCTACTCTGTTACGACGATCACTCTTCGCCCCTCGAGTTTCGTTGTCTGCTTCTTAGTGTGCAGCGGATGTTCAATATTATAACTCTAGTCAAGAGTTATAAGTAAAAAGATAATATTTTGATAGTAAATATTCAAGGTATATATATATATATATAAGTTTTGAAACACAACTTAAAAAATCATTGACATTAAAAATATTAGTAACAAGTCTTGATGGAAGTTTTGAAACATAACTTAATAAGCATTATTCAATTTTATGATATGAGATTCAATCTCATGCTTATATCATTAAAATATCAAATAAAAATAAATCTATGATAACTTTAAGTGATAATTTTTATCTTTTTGGTCTTGCTGCGTTTACTAATGTAACTTATTTTTTAATTTTAAATTATAATGCATAACATATGTATATGAAACTAGGACATATTAGTGTGAAATTAATTTCATAAAATAGAACTAAAAAAGAAATTACTAAAATAAAATTATTAAGAATAAAATTTGTGATGCATGTTAGTTAGGAAAACATACGAGTAGCTTCAAACCCAAAAACCAAGTAAATATCTTTAGACCATTACAACTAATTCATATTTATTTATTTAAATCTATTAATATCACGAGTCTAACAAATAGTAAATATGCTTTTATGATTGTTGATAATTATTATAGATATACTTGGATATATTTCTTGATGCATAAAAATAATTATTTAAATATTTTATCAAGTTTTATAAATAAATTTAAAATAAAAAAGATTTTATAATTTCTTCTAATAGTGTTGATGGTAGTAACTATTGAATCTGAGATTTTGATGATGAAACTAATTGGTATGTTTATAACCTATGTGTTGGTGATAAGTGATGCAGGATTAAGTATGGGGAAAAGGCAAATCAATTATAGAAGAAACTGTCGTTGGACTATAGTCAAGGTCGAGGTTTAACGAGGTCTGGGTTTAAACAATATGGTGGGAGCTTATCGTAAGTTCGCTAGAGGTCGGGTTCGGATGATGTGGTCGGGAGCTCATTGCCGTTTGGTTCGGACGATGTTGTTGACATCTTGCCGAGTGTTCTCTAGAGGTTTGCTATGAAGTTCATTGGGAGTCCGCAAACAGGTTATTGGGAGCTCATCAAAAGGATGTTTGGAGTTCGTCGGAAGTTCACCGAAGGAGATCGGGAGCTTGTCGGGGTTTCACTGGAAGGATGTCGGGAGTTCGCCAAGAGATCAATTGACGACTTGTCACGAACGGTCGTTGCTTAACCGTAATGCCTTTGCTCCTTGAACCGTTCGTCACTTTTTCTTGCTTGTACATATGTTTGGCAGCTTGTTTTGCCTTGAGTTTACATGTTTTTACCTAAGAAATATGAGCGAAAGTAGAACGATCGCTCACTGCGCCAAAAAAAACCCCATTTTGGGTCTTTTCATGTGCCACGACAACCTTTTGAGCGGTGCGAAATGTCAGCCATTTCAGCATCTTGGAACCCCGGGGCTGGATGGGGTTCGGTATATGTCGCGTAGGCATTCATCAGTAATTGAACTTGTCTTGCGTCCGATACCTTGGGAGCCGTCGTTTGTGGACTTGCGACCGTTCCTACAACCCTCCAAAGTCCTATTTCGCTCTCTTTCTCTCTTTTCTTTGTTGCTCTCAAGGCGTTCGATAAATTGCTTGTACAGCTTTCCGCTTTGCGAGACGTCGGGACATGTCCGTCGCTCGCTTCTGAATTAATCAACTTCTTCTTTGTATGTCCTACGGGACCTTAAGAGGTTGTAAGAGGGCTGACCCTTTGCGGACAGGAAACGCATTGGGCGTTTCATGACTTAGGCAATCCCACTAAGTCCGGAATAGTGAGCAGGTTGCTCTCGACTTAGGCAATTTCAGCTAAGTCTTTGGGGGCGAGGGTGCCGCACGGCTTAGGCAAACTTTAGCTAAGCCCGTGACAGTGTGGTATCAGAGCAGGCAAGCAATTCATACGAACAGCGATGAAGATTCGCAATCTCACCATGGTGAAACATCGTGGTGAATCGAACAAGTTGGGGCAGGACCCTTGCTCCAAGTAGTCGCAGTGGTGCAAACTCGCAAACTATGGGAGTCACTCATGAGGAGCTCTATAGTGAACAAGACGAGCGTGAAGTTGAGTATTCTCCACGAGGAGGCGCCATCTGCAGCCAACCGGAAAAAGGGTCAAGGAGAGAATTATAGCGGAGACCCGCCTTGATGTTCTTGAAGCGGCGTGGAGGAACTCTACCAAGGCCAGCGAGGGCTACTTAGGGTAGAGAGCTCGCTAGAAGAAGCTGAATCTTGGATCGAGAAAGTTGAATCTATGATGGATCAACTGACAGAGGACACCAAAGATTCCGTACGACACCTACATGAAGTTGTGGCGGAACTCATGGCGAAGGTGATGGTGTTAACAAGGACTCTTGATGCAGGAGGGAACAACACCGTCTGCCACCACAAAACTTCAGGCACCAGCCGGTGCTACGGAGGTGCTAGAGATGCCAAAGAGCTTGAAAATTTCTTGTTCGACATAGAACAGTATTTCCGTGCTACAAGGCTTGATTCTGAAGAAACCAAAGTTGCTATAGCAACAATGTATCTAAATGGGGATGCAAAACTTTGGTGGCGAACCCGTTGGGAAGAGATCCAACAAGGTCGATGTCAAGTGGATACATGGGGAGACTTGAAGCGAGAGTTGAGAACTCAGTTCTTACCAGAGAACACAGAGTTTGTTGCAAGAAGGAAACTGAGACAACTCCGCCAAAGTACAACAATCCGAGACTATGTGAAACAATTTTCAGCGATCTGGATATACGGACATGTCCGAGAAAGACAAACTATTCAGCTTCCTCGATGGCTTGAAGCCATGGGCACAACAAGAACTACATCGAAGGAATGTCACCGATGTAGTCGGGCAATTGCAGCATGGAAAGGCTAACTGACTTTGTTTCTTTGGAGGATTTGAGAAAGAAGAAACAATCTTGGGGAAATCGCCCATCTAAATACTCTCGAGCGAAGGAGTCTAGGGGCGAGCAAAAGAAGAAGAATTTCCACAAGGGACCGGGCTCAAGAGGTAGAGTCCCAAAACCTACTGGATGCTTCTTGTATGGAGGACCGCACATGGTGAGGGAGTGCCCACAAAAACAAGCACTCAATGCTTTGACGGCTACCCCGTAAGTCAGACAAGGGCAAAGCAATCGCCCTTAGTTCGAGTAGTTCGACTCGTGGCGGCGGTGAGGCGTGACCCAGGATGGGAGCAATGCGTTTGTTGAATGCATTGCGGGGTCAAGTGGGGGAGAATACAAAGGTGAAGCCACCGAAGGCAGGAAGTAGCGAGTTGATGTATGTGGACATCAAGCTCAATGGCCGAATAACCCGTGCAATGGTGGACACGGGCGCGACCCACAATTTTATTGCCGATCGCGAAGCTAAGCGACTGGGACTAATATTGGAGAAGAGCCCAAGTCGTATGAAGGCGGTGAACTCGGAGGCCAAGCAGATCTCCAGACAAGCAAAGGGGGTCCCCATCAAGATCGGGACATGGAACGGGAGCCCAGACTTGATGGCGGTGCCATTGGACGACTTCCAAGTGATTCTCGGAATGGAGTTTATGCACGCAGCAAAGTTGGTGCCAATACCGTTCCTGAACTTCTTGTGTCTAATGGGAGGCGATGATCCCTGCATGGTTCCAGTTTCTCGAGTAGGAACCAAGGACCTACAACAAATATCGGCTTTACAATTGAAGAAAGGGGTGTGAAAAGGTGAATTAACCTTTTTAGCTGCTATGAAGCTAGAGACACTTGACGGGGAGGCCATTCAGGAACCTGCCATTGTGGCGAACATCCAAGGAGTTCTCGGATGTGATGCCAAAAGAGTTGCCGAGAACTCTACCACCACGCAGAGGCGTGGATCATCGATTGAGCCGAGGGAGTTAAGCCTCCAGAGACCACCATACCGCATGGCCCCTCCAGAGTTGGTAGAATTGAGGAAGCGTTAGATGAACGTAGCGGTGGTCTCATCCGCAGTTCAGCACCTTCGAGCTCCGGTCCTCTTTCAGAAGAAACAAGATGGGAGCCTCCGATTATGCATTGATTATCGAGCCCTCAATAAGATGACGGTGAAGAACAAGTACCCTATCCCACTCATCGCGGACTTGTTCGATCAATTGGGCAAGGCAAAGTACTTCTCCAAACTCGACCTTGGTGGTATTGGTAGGTGCGCATCGCAGAAGGTGATGAGGCGAAGACTACTGTGACCGGTATGGAGCATTCGAGTTTTGGTGATGCCTTTCGCTTAACCAACGCCTCCACATTTTGCACTCTCATGAATCAATGTTCAAAGAATATCGGATAAGTTAGTGGTCTACTTAGACGACATCGTCTATAGCCAAACACTTGAGGAGCATGTTAGACACCTCCGAACAATTTTCAAAGTTCTCGTGGAGAACACCTTATTCGTGAAGAGGAAAAGTGCTACTGCCCAAACAGATTTTATTCTTGGGGCATCGACTGGGAATGGGTCCATTCGAATGGACAAGGCTAAGGTGCAAGCTGGTGGTGGCGAACACCAAGAAGGTGCTAGAGTTGAGATCCTTCCTTGGGTTTGTCAACTATTATCGACGCTTCATAGCTCGATATTGAGCCTTGCTAAAAAGGATCGAGATGGTCGGACAAATGTGAGGCGGCATTTCAAGACCAAGACCGTGTTAGAAGAACCTACTCAGATTGCGGACTATGGAAAGTCTTTTGAAGTCCATACCGATGCTTGACTTTGCTATTGGAGGAGTTCTTATGCGGGAGGGTCATCCTGGCCTCACGAGTCGCAAGCTCAACGAGACCCGGCGATATCCTACATGAGAAGGAGATGACAGTAGTCCACCGCTCACGAGTGTGGCGACACTACCTTCGGGAGCACCATTTGTGCTAAGGACCGACAATGTCGCATTGAGTTACTTTCAAACTCAAAAGAAACTCTCCCAAAGCAAGCACGATGGCGGACTTCTTGGCTGAGTTCGACATGGTGATGGAGTACAAACCCGGAAAAGCAAATGTCGTGGCCGATGCATTGAGTCGGAAAGTGGAGCTAGTGAATGCTATACAGTTGGCAGGTGGAGGCCAAGCAAGTCAATTGCGCTCCAACTTTCTTTCCAGGATCAGGGTTGGACTGTACCGAGATCTTCAAGCAATGGCTCTGATTCAACTCATTAAAGAGGGCAAGGCACGACGATTTTGGGTCCAGGAGGGACTCATCTACACCAAGGGGAACAGAGTTTATGTCCCACGAGCGGATAACTTGAGGCGTGAACTCTTGAAAGAGTGTCACGATTCCCTTTGGCTGGACATCCGGTATCCACCGAACAATGGCTCTCGTGGAGAGGGCCTTCTATTGGCCAAAGATGGGGACAGATGTGGAGGAATATGTTCGAACATGCCTTACTTGTCACAGGACAAGATAGAGCAGCAGGTGGGACTTTTGGAACCCGCCTGCAGAAAGGCCATGGAGAGCATTTCTTTGGACTTCATATCAAGCTTGCCCATGAGGGGACTTGGATCGATACTGTGGTAGTTGACCAATTTTCAAGTATGCAACATTCATTCGCACCCCTACATTGCTTCGGAGGAGACGGCTAAGTTGATGATGAAGAATGTGGTTAAGTATTGGGGAGTCCCACACAACATCATTAATGATCGGGATTCTCGGTTCTTGGGACGATTCTGGACTGAGTTGTTCAAGTTGTTGGGGTCTAAATTATACTTCTCCACAAGCCTCCACCCTCAAACGGACGGCCAAACAGAGAGAATTAACTCGCTCTTGGAGCAATATCTTCGGCACTACGTGAGTGCCAACCAACGGGATTGGGTGAAGCTGTTGGACATCGCCCAGTTCTCCTATAACTTGCAGCGGAGCTCTGCATCCAACAAGAGCCCATTTGAGATTATTACGGGACAACAGCCATCAACTCCTCATACCCTGGTTATTGGTTATACAGGGAGTAGCCCATCAGCCTATCACTTCGCAAGGGAATGGCATCGTAATGCAGATATTGCGCGGGCTTACTTGGAGAAGGCGGCCAAAAAGATGAAGAAGTGGGCAGACTTGGGAAGGCGACCACAAGAATTTAAAGTTGGTGACATGGTGTTGGTGAAGCTCCAACCAATTCTTTAGACACAAAGTGCATAAAGGATTGGTACGCAAGTATGAAGGGCCTTTCCCAATCATCAGCAGGGTAGGCAATGTCTCATACAAGTTGCAACTGCCAGCATGGTTCAGAATTCACAATGTCTTCCATGCGAGCAACTTGAAAGCCTACCACTCAGATCCGCGAGATGATTCCCGAAATGTTCCAACTCGACTACCCCAGCCTCTTACGAGAAACGAGTTGAAACTATTCTAGCGGATCGTATAATAAAGCTACCCAATGGAGCGCAACATATAGAGTACTTGGTGAAGTGGCAAAAGCTTCCTCAAATAGAAGCTAGTTGGGAGCCAGAAGACGCCCTACGACATGAAGAAGTTCGCATCAAAGCCTACTAACAAGCGTCGACGAGGGCGTCGACAGTTTAAGTGGGGGAGAATGTCACGAACGGTCGTCGCTCAACCGTAATGCCTTTGCTCCTTGAACCGTTCGTCACTTTTTCTTGCTTGTACATATGTTTGGCAGCTTGTTTTGCCTTGAGTTTACATGTTTTTACCTAAGAAATATGAGCGAAAGTAGAACGATCGCTCACTACGAGCAAAACAGCCCCATTTTTGGGTCTTTTTCATGTGTCACGATAACCTTTTGAGTGCGAAATGTCAGCCATTTCAGCACCTTGGAACCCTCCGGCTGGATGGGGTTCGGGTATATGTCTAGGCATTCATCAGAATTGAACTTGTCTTGCGTCCGATACCTTGGGAGTCGTTTGTGGACTTGCGCGCTCCTACAACCCTCCAAAGTCCTATTTCGCTCTCTTTCTCTCTTTTCTTTGCTGCTCTCAAGGCGTTCGATAAATTGCTTGTACAGCTTTCCGCTTCCGAGACGCGGGACATGTCCGCCGCTATTAATCGCTTCTTCTTTGTATGTCCCACGGGACCTTAAGAGGTTGTAAGAGGGCTGACCCTTTGCGGACAGGAAACGCATTGGGCGTTTCATGACTTAGGCAATCCCAGCTAAGTCCGGAATAGTGAGCAAGGTTGCTCTACGACTTAGGCAATTTCAGCTAAGTCTTGGGGCAGGGTGCCGCTTAGGCAAACTTTAGCTAAGCCCGTGATGACTGGACAAAAAGATTGTGTATTATATTTGTTTACCTTAAGTGTCGTAGTTAGCATCATAATGAGAGTTAGTTTTACTAACTCAATTATGAGGTCATTAGGCCTTAATTGTGACTAATTTGAACTTATTAGAAAGCTCATTTCAGTAACCCAAGGGAAGGTAAGACACGATCTTTGAAGACAGTCTCCAAAAGGACAATCTCCCAAACTGTGTCAGACGGTGGTATCACCCAGGCTGGTGGTACTACCGTCAAAACACAGTCTCCAAGGGGTAGAGGCTATCAACACCTCAAAATCCCTAAAAATTTGAATTTTGGCTCTACTTTTGAAGTCATTTAGGTCTATAAATATCTTACCCATTCTTACTTGAGAAGGTAAGAGAAAAGTGAGCAAAAATTTGTGAAAACACTATTATAATTTCTTGAGAGCTCTCCTTCTTTTCTCTAAGTATAGTTTTTATAAAGGTTATCTCTCAAACCTATAAAAGAATAATAGAGCTGTAAGAGTGGTGTTTGATCTTTGCTAGTTGAAAAAGATCATGAGTGGAAGCCAGTGGTCTCGAGTGAAGAGGAATCGAGAGTGGACGTAAGTCAAGGGGACCGAACCACTGGTGTGCAGCTCTTTCTTGCCTTTCATTACTATTGCTTTTGGATTTAATTGCTTACTAACTAGTTCGAAGTTAAAGCACTTTCAATATCAGTTTTCTTGAGCGAAAAATTTTTCAAACCGAAGTTTTTCACTTAGCACTAATTTATGCGCCTCCACTCCCCCTGGTCCTAGTACTAACTCGATCCTAATAGTAACTTTAAGAATCATGATTTTAAGAATTTATAATTTAAATGAGTATGATAATAATTTCTTCACTTCAAAAAATCTACAACAAAATACAGTTGTTGAAATACAGAATTGGAGCTTATAAGAGATAATACGGACCATGCTTAACAAACATAACCTATCAAATACTTTTGGGCCGAAGCCATTAAATTTTGTTTAGATACGAGTAACCGGAATGAAACATTACAAAGCTGAAAGTAATAATATATACGCAGGGACAAAAGATTATATGCTAATACATAGGAAGTCAGATCAGCTTGAAGTAACGGGATATTCAAATGTTGATTTTACAAATTACCTCGATAGTAGGAAATCCACTTCAGGATTTATGTTCATACTAGTTGGTGGGGCAATTTCTTAAAAAAATATAAAACAATCACTTATTGTATCATCTACAATGGAAGATGAATTTGTGACATACTTTGAGACCACAGATCAAGCTTTATGGCTGCAGAATTTTATCTCAGAACTTGGTGTGGTCGACTCTATTATCAAGTTGTTAAAGATATTTTGTAATAGTACTGTAGTAATTTTCTTCTCTAAGAATGACAAGTACTCTAGTGGTTCCAAACATATTGAGAAAGAGTCCAGAAACAACAAGTGTCAATTGAAAATTCAAGCACCACTATGATGATTGCTAATCCATTTACTAAAGCTTTGCAAAATATTTAAAGAATATGTTCTCAGAATGGGGCTTGTAAGCAAGCCATAAAGGATATTGTGATAGATGTTTAGGTGGATGCTATTATTGACATTTCTTTTACATAATTAAAGTCATTTATTTCTACTATCCTGTTTGTGTTTATGTTTATGTATATTATGGTTGAATACAAGAAACATGATTGCCTTGATAAGATAAATTACAGGAGTTATTATAGACTATATAAGGAAAGACTAACAGTGTTGTAGTACATAGAAGTATGACATTAATGATATACAACCTATGACTCACATTGATAGTTATATAGTATTATAGTATGCTTATTGGACTTATTAGCTTATTTTTAAAATCATGACCATGTATAAAATGCTTTTCAATATTTTCAGAATCTAATTATATAAAATTATTTTTAAATAAATTTTATTTTATTTATTTTGATTTTGAATATCTTTTATATCTTATCAATTAATGGGCCAAATGGGAGAATGTAAGATTGTGGCCCTTTATTAATTGAATAAGATATTTTATGGATTATCTAGATTCTGATAAAAGATATTAGCCAATATTAAATAAAATCTATATTATATTGGGATATTTTAGGGGATGCTTTGATGGAAGGAACTCTCATAATAACTTACCCTAGATCCTCTGCTCTCATCTATAAATAAACAGGACCTATTATAAACCCAATGCACGGAAAGGCACAGAACGACAAAGGGGTGAATAGAGCAAGAGATTATGGTTATTCTGTTGATCTCCCACAACCATCAATTAAGGTGGTCCTGTGAAAGGATATGAAGAAAGGAGAAGGAGTCTATATCCATTCTAGTTTTCCTTGCAGATCGATATTCAGCGTTATTCAGATCCGACGGGCGATGCTCTTGAAGATCTAATTGGATCTCAATCAGATGTCATCTAAAGGTACGTATTGTAAACAGATCTCGTATTGTTTGATTTCATTCTTGGCTAATAGTTTTCTGCATAATAGTTTGTATGATTATAATTTTTATGCCAACACTTTTTCCTTCGAAAATTTTGCTTCCGTTGAACTTCTCAATTTCAGACTATCATCAGTGTTTTACTTATCCACTATCCTACTTGAATCGACTTCCGCAATTTGTAAATAGTAACTCTACAACCTTTGGAATTGACAATGATATGAAAAAGATAAAATCAACATCTAATGTGGATAAGTAGTATGTAACTAGAAACAATAAACCCAAAGATAAAAAACAATGAAAAGAATGACACCAAGCTTTAATATGATAAAACCCTCAATTAATTGAGGAAAACATCTATGGGCAAGTTGGAAAGAATTTACCATAAATAAAAGAGAGTACAACCTTCTCCATATTACAAAGAGAAATAAGATAATAGATTTGTAATAGAAGAAACAAAGTAAGAAGGACCGAAGAGCAACTAACTTGATTAGAAAAATAATTTCCATATTACACTCTTTTTTCCTCTCTCTGTTTTTTTCTTCCTCTCCTGCTCTATATGAATTTTGTACTGTATAATTTCACCTCTACCATCCGATGTCTTATTTTGGCATCAAAGTCCTCTGAGAAGAGAATTCTTGCACAGATTTTGTGCAGGAATGAGGTTATAAGTGGTCAACTACATGCACAAGAAGTTGCATGTATACATATATATACATATATATATATATACATATATATATATATACATACATACATATATATATATATACATGTATATATATATGTATATACATATATACAGACATATATACATATATATACATATATATACATACATATATAAATATATATATATATATACATATATATAGTGTATATATATATATATATATATAGTAGGTGTATAATACATATTATATGTAAGCCACATGATGATGATGATCACCTAATCGATTAATCAGACAATGGACCTAATCATTCACAATAGGATTGGATCATGTGCATGCCCTATGATTGTTGATCTCATGATCACCGATTCCATCGGATCATCGTGATCTCCGCCATAGCATCATTGGTCCTATTGTCATCTCCATGATCTTATTAAGCCTCTCCGTGTAATTACAAAATAATCACTAGTATGCAAACCCGATAATAAAATAAAACAAAACATATTAGTAATACATAATCATATACACATTACATTCATACATTATATACACATCACCATGTAGGATACTGTTAAGATTAAGTTGACATTGAGAGGGACTGGGGGGTGGTGGGTGGGTGAATTAGTGCAAGTGTAAAAATATTCGATTTGAAAAAATTGCTTGAAATAAAGAAGAAATTGGAAGCATTTCTCAGTCTTCGTTAAAAGCAAATAAGTGAGCGATTTAAAACAAAGTCGAAAGAAGATGTTCATGCCTTTCTTCAAACTAATTAAGAATAATTAAATATAATAGAAAAGGTAAGAGTAGAGATACTCAGAAATTTTATAGTGGTTCGGCTGAAACTTAACCTACAATGTCCACTTTTTGGAGTCCTCCTTTGTCGAGGCCAATCGGAGTCTACTAAATAATCTTCTTCCATGGGTGAAGACCAAACTCTTACACTTCTCTCTCACTTTTCAGTTCAAGAGAAACCTTCTTACAGAAGCACTTTTACACTTTGAAGCTCTCAATACTTTTCACAAGAATTTTCTTCCTTTTCATTTACCACCCTTGCGACTCAAAGTAAGAAAACTTAGGGTATTTATAAACTCCAATTGGCTTAAAAATGAAGCAAAAAATTGAAACATTAATTCTTGTATCTGGTACTATCATTGATGGTGCTCTTGATGAAAGTACCTGTAAATAGGGCTGCAATGACCACCGACACGGGTGATACAACTGTTGCTTGGTGGAACTATCAGAATCACCATACTTTTGCATACTAGACTAGTACCTCATATTGACCCCCGGATCAACAAAATGAGCTCAACTTGAGCCCAAATCCAAGTAGACCCGATTGTCTCATATTGAGTTAATTTAGATTCCTTCTAAATATAACTCAATTTAGACTCTAAACCAAACCAAACTAATGCTAACTTGAGATATACAAATACAATCAACTAACGTGTCAAGTGACCTACCTAACTCCCAATAATTTTCCGATAACCTCTAACTCCCGAGTCTTGGTAATCTTCAGTGAACCCCTAGCTAAGCTCTTTTGACCTTACCTTCGTGCTTCTAACAAATTTCAGAATACCTTTGGTGAGCTTTTGATCTCCCAGAGTTTCCATTACATCGTCAACCTCAACCCAATGCCGAACTTGACTCGGCTCAATATATAATTGTATTGCATTGTTGTAGTTAATATTGCATCATTCATCTCTAACACATAGGTTAGATCATAATACTCATCAATTGATTTCATCATCAAAATCCAAGATTCTCTCCTTTTTTATGATGACAATCAATTGATGACAGATAACCTTAATTCCCCTATGTAACTCCATAGAATAAAACAAACTTGAAATCAAAAGAACCCAACACTTTTGAATTCAAGCATGATATCATTCATAAATATTTTAAAATTTTAAAATATACATCCATATTGTGAAACAACATTAATTTCAAATAGTTTTCCCTTTTAAGTCATTAGCCATCAATATATCAAAGATTTTTAAAACATATATCCAAGATTTTCAAAACATATATCCATTCATCATAAAATAATATTAATTTCAAATTCATACATCAATTTTAAATTCTTCCCCTTAAGTCATCAATCATTAATTCTCCCTATTAAATCATCAATTATTTCTTTCCCCTTTGTTATCAATAAAAAAGAGAAATACCTATTTTACCCATAAGGATAAATATTTTTCAAGATAAATATTATTATATTTCAAGTTTCTCTGCATTTGTTATCAATAAGAATAAATATTGATTATATATCTATAAACATTCAGTCTATGAAGAAATTATTTCATTGCTCTCCTAGTAAAATAGGATAAAAGATATAATTTTTTTATAAAAAATTTTTCTTCCACTTTGTGAATAAGAAAGAAGAAATGACAGGGGGAGGGGTATAAAGATAAGCATCACATCACTAAGAAGAGCTCTTAATCTCTTATAGACGTAAATTCCGAAAAGATTATTTCTAATATCCAAGAAATCTAAGGGCTACTCATGCATTCATCTTATATAAATTTCAAGTAACTAAAAAATAGATAAAAAATTTCATTTTATGTAAATTATTTATTCCATTAAATAATTATTCCATTAAATTAAATAATTATTTATTCCATTCATCTGTAATTATTTATTCCATTAAAGATTCAATTAGATAAAAAATTTATGAATCACATGATGTGAAACTATCTCGTGCATTAAGAAGATTTGAAATCATCTCATGTAAATTTTGAGAAGAAGTTTATTTTACTAAAACAAGAATATGATGATAACTCATGCATTTGGAAGATTTAAATTTATTTTAAATTTTCTTATAATCAAATTGTTCCTCATCTATTGGCTTTATTGTTAAGATATTAATTTTCTCTCTTTATGATTGTTAATAAAATATGATGGTATAATTTTCTTTTATATCCATGTTCTAATTACACTCAAAAGTATAAGGGGATCATATTATTAAAGATAAAATATCAAATCTTTAAGTACCAAAAGACATGATTTAATAAACTTGCCCCTCCTTTTTTGTTTGTAAATTTCAACACAAGTAATCAAGAAATCTTATGTATTTCCTAGTAAAATAGAAATCAAATTATGTAAATATCATGTATTTAAAATTCATAATTTTCATTTAAGCAAATCGCTCCGCATCCAATGTTAGAAGATTTTTTAATCCAATTTTCTTCTAACTAAATTAAAATTATGTCTCACCCTTTTTATTGTCAAAAAGATTATGATGATATGATTTTTTTAATGACCATAAGTATAAAGGGATCATGTCATTAAAGATGAAAAATTAAATCTTTAAGAGCTAAAAGATATTATTTAATTGAATAACTCTCTTAACAACAAATTTTATGAGGTCTAAATAATCTTGATTAAAAAATCCTAAATTATAATTATCAAAATCATAAATCTTATTTTTAACAAAATAAGAAATAATAAAGGTTAAAAATTTGATTTCCATTAAGGATATGACAAGTCTACAAGTCAAGTGAATATTCATGATAAGAAAATTCTCATTTAGTTTTCAACTCATCACAATTTTGAGAGATATTAATTTGGTGATAAGTCATACTAAGAAGAAAATTATAAATAATCATGTCTTGAAGGATATTATTATCAAATCATAAATGTTAAAGGACATAAGATTCAAAGCTTTAGAAATCTTAGGAGATCAAATAAGAAGAGTATTTACAAAAATATCAAATTATAAATATGAAGATCAAGAATAAATTGCAAAGAAGAAAAGATAAAAGATCTTGATTTGTATATATAAAACTTCAAGTTGTTAAGAAAATGGTTCATAAGAAGATTTTCAAGTTATTATTCCGAAGAGATAAATTATGATTCATTTATATAACACTCTTTGAATGAACTTAATTTATATAAGGATTTTAAGTTTCAATTTCTTAAGATGTCAAGATCATCATTTAAGTTATCAACTCATTAAAATCAAGAAATATCAGTAAAGTTGAATAGATTTATCAATCGCTTTCATAAAAAAATTATTTGAAAACATATCCAAAATCATCATCAAAATGGTTTTCAAAAAATTTCAATAAAGGCAACATAGATTGTTTTTTTTTTAAAAAAAGCTAAAGTTCTCTAATTCATTTATGTACTAGTATGCTATACTTATGCATCATCAAGATTAGTTGTATATACATGAACTATTTTTAATAAAAAAATTTGTTATAATCGAAATAAAGATCATTAAGTTTCAATCATCTTGATTCAAATATTTTTTCTTATTTTTGTCGAGAGCTTGATACGTGAGTTAGATCTCAAGTCATATGGCTTGAGCATTCACTATCATGATACCATTCCTTTTTGCTCCTAGCCTTATTAGAAGACAACTCTACAAGATAGAAGGTTTTGGTTTAGGTACCCATTTTAGTTTGGGTCCCTCATCAAAGGTTCTTCCTATTTTTACTAATGGCTTAAAGTTGTTTACAGTTCCTTTAGGAACCTAAATTAATTTATGTGGATATATTTTCTAAATGAACACTTATAAGCTATATGTCATAATCTACCACAAACATTACATCTAATTTTAGATGAACAGTTTAAAGTGGGCCTTGAAAACAGTGGGACGACGGTACTACCATCGACCTAGGCAATACAACCACCACCCAACAATGGTACTACCGTCGAAAATCTCACAAAAAGCTATTTTTTTCTTACTTTTATATACCCGGCTTATACTTCATGTTGACCCCTTTCCAAGTTAATGAAATGAGCTCAAGTTGAACTCAAATCCAATCCAAAGTGGACATGGTTGCCTCACAATGAGTTAATTTGGATTTCTTTTAAATCAAATTCAATTGAGACTCTAAACCAAATTGAAACTAACTACGACATACTAAGACAGACAAATATAATTAATTTGACCAAGTCAAGTGACCTTCTTAACTCCGATAATCTTCCCAATAACCTTTGATGAACTCCGATGAGTCTTGGATATCTTGGCGAACCCGATGCATTTCAACAAGCTCCCGATCACCTTTGGCGAGCTCCCCGAACTCCGATAAGCCCCAATACTTTGTAAGCTTACGGCTAACTCTCGCAAAACCCGATATCTTTAGTGAGAAATCCGGCGATCACCGATGAGTTCCCAGTATTATACGAACTCGACTCGATGCTCGAATTCGACTCGACCCAACATCGATTGTATTACCTTGTCGAAAATCCATCATTCATCTCTAACACACAAGTTAGATTATAACACCCATCAATTGATTTCATCAACAAAATCTATGATATAATAATTACTAGATAATAATTAATTAATTAAACTTTTAATTGATCATGCTTTTGTGGGTATTGGATCTCTATTCAATTATTCACTAACCTTGAATTATTAGATCTCTATCCAATAATCTCCTTTGGCCTCTAATTGGGCCTTATGCAAGGAGCCCATCAATGAAGGATCTCATCTAATGAGAATATAGGCTAATTAGATAACTCATATCCAATTCTCTATTCGTTAAGACATCCACCATATGTGTGTGACTCTTTAATCTCAATACAATAGGTTGAATCACTCATCTGAACTCATTCTGATCACTCTCAGGATCTCATCGACTTATCGACTATGGACGTACTATGCTACTACACTATAGTCCCCAAATAGTACAATTATCGTGCATCTATAGTCTCTCATCTAACTAATATCCCAGAGACTATATATTGGATATGGTACTGTTAGGCCATATACATAATTCATCTTAGTCTTGTTTTAATCGGATTCTCTTAGAGAACTCCTCTTTCAATCTAAATGACCCTAGTTAGAGATTTGTCTAAGCAAGCATATAAGGGATATTCCTCTCATGATACTAAGAGTGGATGTTTCTTTATTGATACTCAATTGCCTTCGTAAGATTGGCTACTAATCTCGATAACCGGTTATACCAAATCTAAAACTTTCTAAACCTATAAGTTTAGCATCAAAAAAAGTACTCAAACAAGACATTCTCAGTGTCTCAAGTCTAAGGATCGGATGCACAACTAGCACTATAAAATTACAATCTGAAAATAGGTATCATTAAATATATAACATTCTATAAGTAGATTAACCAGTGAACTCCTTCTCCAATGAGCACCTATATTATATCCTTAATGTCTCTACACTAGTGGCTATAAGACCAGTCGCCTCTGTCATATGGATTGGTATACAATACACAAGCCTGTCCAATTATCTCGATATCCCTCTCGAGTAATCTATGATCAAGATTATTTGAGATCTGTGTTTAAAGACAAATCGATCTCATTATCATGATTTCATCATGATCTGATTCTTATATATATAACCAAATACATCATAATATATATATATATATATATATATATATATATATATATATATATATATACAATAGATAATATAATGTGATAATATACCAATAATAATCATAAGCAAAAAGATCGTGTAGCGTATTACGTGTCATCACTCACGCGATTGGCTTATAGGGCATGTAAGAAGACCTAGCATTAATGGATTCCTTGAATAAGGCCTAATTTGGAAGATTATTGGATAAAGACCCAATAATTCAAAAGATGTAGATAATTGGATAGAGATCTAATACCCATTAAGGCAAGATCCATTAGGGTTTAAGAGGTCTCTATAAATAGGAGGCAAGGGTAGCTAAGAAAGATGATAGGATCGTCTTTGGCCACCCCTCCTATTCTCCTCCCTCCCATCTCTTCTTGGATCACCCCTCTGCGTGAGGATAGCAAAGAAAAATAAGTTCTTCTTCTACAAGGTTATGCACAAAAGCTGTGAAGAAATTATGCAAAAGTTATAGCTTTTTGTTGTGATTTGAGGAGCATCATTGCATTAAGCCATAGTGTGGATAACACTAGAGAGGAGGATATCTGACCTCCTTCATTCTCTTCTATTAGATATGGAAGTTTTAGGGATTTACGATATCCCTAGGTAATATATCTCACATGATTCATAGTTTTTGATTTTGTAATTTTTTCGCACACCAATCATTGCATGACGACATGATAAACATGGAAAACCTTTTGTTTTACTTTTTTCACTACACATATGATGCTCTAAAGGTTTCCCAACAGTGGTATCAGAGCTAGGTTCATCATGTGATGATTAGCTTATTAACTATGTGTGTTGTGTTAAATTACGTAGAATTGTTCAATACATTCTTGATGTGCTCGAAGATGCTTGCGAAGAGGCAATATGCATGCTTGGCCACAAACGCCCATGGGTAAACTGCCTACAAGCGGGGGTGGCCACCTTCGGGCATGCCGCTTGCAAGGGAGGGTACCTACGGCCAATAGCGATCGCCTCGGTGCTTATGGGCATAGTGCGAGGCCACCTCTGCATAACCAATGTCGTAAAAGGGGATTATGATTTCTTTTTAGTGAAAGGATGATTCTACCACTTTGAATTTGAGAAATCTAAGTTTTGTCTTTCTATCCAAATTCTAAAAATGCCCTTCATAAATCTTAAAATTCCCTATATGTCTAAAATTTTAGAAAATATAGTTATTTAAAAGGTTTCATTAACTATTATTATAAAATCTACTAGTCCTACGATGATATGTATGTATGTGATATATGATATGGATGATCATGTATCATGTGATGTAATGTGTATGTGTGATTATTATTATTGGGGTCTGAGCCTTTATTTTTTTATTTATCGGGTTGCGTATGCGTGTGATATGTAATTACACAAAAAATGACGGTGGGAGCGTGGTAGTATCAAAGGGACCCACGATGTCGAGATGGATGATCGCGATGTATGGAGATATGTTGAGGTATCACCGGGCGATGATGACATAGACAATCATAGGGCATGAAGATGCGCCAATGCATACATAGATCTTGATGCAAGTGATTGGGCCCCTTGGCAGGCTTAATCACATTAGGCCATATGTGATATGTGATTGCTTATACACCTACTAGATATGTATATATTTACATATGATATAATTATATATTAAATATGTATATATGTGACACATCATATTAGAAGAATCAAAACCCTCTCCTACAATAATATTAAGTCGATAAGCATGAGGTAATTATATTGACCCATATAGCCTTCCATTGTTATAGGAAGAAATTAAATCCCGATATAGGTTGAGTTAGTTGAGTCCCTTGAGGCTCACCTATTTTTGTGATTTGAGATCTTGCTTACGACATAGAGATGTCACCAGTGACCTTAGGACATGATATACTTGGTCGAGTTCCTCGAGAGTATATCATCAAATCAAACACATCTTATAATGATGGTGATGACTTAACTGAACATTATGGTTGGTCAAGTCTATCGAGGCCATGATAGTTTGGAAACCAAACAGGATGAGAATCATAAGGAGTTGTAATTGGCAAGAGTTGCTTACCTTTTTGGGCTTATGTGATTAGTTGAGTCCCTTGAGATTATAATAAGATGCCAATTGGATCCCAATCCCTATTAGAAGTATGTCGGAGACTCTTGTTTCACATGCCGAGGTGTCACATGATTTGCTGGTGGGAGTAGATTAAGATAGAGATTCATCTCTTAATTATTTATTTCCTATAAAATTTGTATTATTCATTTATGCTACATCTTGTTTATCAGAAATATGTCACTTACAAAAGAGTCATATGAAATAAATCTCATATCAAGAAATCAAGATAATGATCCAACATGGTTATGAGTGAGAAGGTTTCGTCATAGTCAACTCTTTATCTTTGACGATACCCATTGGCCACCAACTATAGGTCTCCACCTTTCCATTCCTATCTTCTTCTTGAAGATCTACTTGGATGGGTATGATACCCTCGGTACATCCATAAGTTTCCAAACCTTATTGGAGTATATAAAATCCATCTCATGGCTTCTTACCACTTCCTAGCTCCTTGTAGGTCTAAGGATCGACATCTTGGGTGTCCACTCATTGATATGTCACACATATCTTTTAGGAGGGTGAAATACTCTACCAAACCTATGCAAAGTTGGAACTTATATGCTAGGTACTAGAACAGACTTAGTCTCTAGAACGGTGCTTGAGTTAGGGTCTCCAGTCTCACTCAACTCTATCTCCACTATTTCTACCAAGAATATGTTCCTTCTCAAGGAGCATAGCCCTCTAGGCAACAAAGTCTTTTTGATCCTCAGGATGATAGAAATAGTACCTCTAAGTTTTCTTGGGGTATCCCACAAACTTGCATTATTCTATCCTTGATTCCAACTTATCGAGATTGCGTCTTCTAACGTGGGTATGACAATCTCAAATCTTAACAACCTTAAGGACATACACAATTTTATCCATCATGAGAATAATTCTCAAATTACGGAGCTAATCTGTATAGTTTAGACCGATGAGACGGTTGACATCAAGTATGCCAAATAGGAGATTTATAAGCGACATGTTTAACAAATAAGATGTAGCATAAATGAATAATATTTTCTATCTTATTCAACTTCTAGTGTGGATCGGGATCCAATCGGTGTCTTAGTGTAACCTTGAGGACTCGATCAATCACACTAAGCCCAAAAAGGTAGGCAACTCTTACCAATCACAACTCCTTGTGATTCCCGTCTTGTTCGACATCCAAATCATCATGGTCTCGAGGGACTCGACCAATCATGATGTTCAGTTAAGTCATCACCATCATTACAAGATAAGTCTGATTTAATGATATACCCTTGAGGGACTCGACCAAGCATACCACGTCCTAATGTCACCGGTGACATCTCTATGTCATAGGCAAGATCTCGAATTGCGAAGATAGATAAGCAGTCTCAAGAGACTCGACCAACTCAACCTATGTTGGGATTCAATTTTTCCTTTAACGATGAAAAGCCACGTGGGTCAATCTAATTGCCTCAGGCTTACCGGCTTAATATAATCATAGGATGGGGTACATATTCAATATATCTATATCACATACATATATATATATATAGTAGGTATATAATTAATCATATATCACATATGCATATCATACTAGATTATCATGAACCAGCATCTAATGTGATCAGGCTCGAGTTAGTAGATCCAATCACTTACAATAAGATCTATGTATGTATCGGCGCATCTCCATGCCTTGTGATCATGAATCTCATCATCTCGTCGATTAATCTCTTTGGCACATCACCATGTGTCACGATCGCCCTTCTCGGTATCGTGGGTCCGTTGGCACCTCCACGCTCTTATCGTACCTCTTCATGTAATTATAACATAATAACAAGTAGGTTCAACAATAAATGAGAAAGATGAAAGCTTCATAGCCCCAAAATAATAATAATAATCACATATACATAGATCACATCACATGATCCATGATCATTCATTCACATTATACTTCACATGTACACATCATTATGTAGGATTACTAAATAAATAATAATTAATTAATTATTTATTTAATTATTTTTTTGGAATTTGGGACATATCGAGAATTTTTAGATTTATTAAGGATATTTAAAAAATTTTGGATAGAAGAAATCTAAAATTCTTAAAATTTAAAGGGCAGAATCATCTTTTTATAAAAAGAAACCCTAATCCTTATGTCGTCTACTAGCGGGTGGCCATCATCGCCCCTACACAGGTGGCACTGTTGTGTGTAACTGGCGGTTGCCCCTATAGGAGGCTTGGCGACAAGCAACCCCCTGAGGGGCCACAGCGTGGCGGCCTTCAGAGTGGATGCCCCCGCCTATAGGCAGTTTGCCTGTGGGTGCTGCCTTTATAGCCAAGCACACACGTCGCCTCTCCGCAAGCATCTTTGTGCGTAGTAAGAACGCGTAGAATAATTCTACGTGATTTAATCTCATCACATGTAGTTTAAAGGCCAATTATTGCACGAGCTACCTGGCTCTGAGACCACTATTGAAAACTTTGAGAGCATCTCATCCATAACAAAAAACAAAGACAAAATTAGTTTTACATGTTTATCATGTCATCATGCAACGATTGATGCATAAAAAAAGGATAAAAATAAAAAACTACGAGACATGTGAGATTTATTACCTAGGAAAATCATATATCCCTAAAACTTCCATATCCTATGAAAGAAGATTAAAGAGGTCATATGTCCTCCTCTCTAGTGGTATTCACATGATGGATCGATGTAGCGATGTTCCTCAATTGCAGCTAAAACCTTGTAACTTTTGCAAACCTTCATCATAGCTTTTGCGAACCACCTTGTAGTGAACATATAAGAAGATAGGTGATCTTCTTCACTATCCTCTCATAGTAGGGAAAAGGGTGGTTGGTTGAGAAGAGATGAGAGGGAGAGGCGGATGTAGTCTATCACTTGTGTTGGCTGCCCCTGCCTTTTATTTATAGAGAACCTCCAAAAATCCTAATGGATCTTGTCTTAGTAGGTATTAAATCTTTATCTAATTACCCACAGCTCTTCGCTTGATTGATCTCTATCTAATAATCTCAATGTGCCTCTAATTGGGCCTCATGCAAGGAGTCCATTAATATTGGGTCTCATCTAATGATAAATAGGGGCTTATTGGATAACTTATATTTAATCCTCTACTCACTACAATCATCCATTATATGTATGTGACCCTCTAGGCCTAACACCAAGCTGGCTATGAGTTTCACTTGTTAAAACTCTTTCTAACTTGGTGAATTGTTAGTCTCACTCTAATTGGATTCTCCATAAGAACTCCTTCTTTCTCAATTCGAACAACCCTAGCTAGGGATTTGTCTAAGTGAGAGCATACGGGATATTCCTCTCATGATAACAAGAGTAGATTATCCTCTATTGACACTCAATTACCTTCATAAGATTGACTACCAATCCCGATAACCAATTGTACCAGATTTGAAACTTTTTAAACCTATAGGTCCGACATCAAAGAAAGGAATACTCAATGAGGCATCCTTGGTATCTCAAGTCTAAGAACTAGATACACAACTGAGACTAGGAATACTCGCTGTCTAACGGTAGGTATAATCAACTATCCGACAATATCCTCATACAAGTGGCTATGAGATCAGCTGCCTCCATCATATGGATGGGTATACAATATATAAGTCTATCTGGTTATCTTGATATCCCTCTCGAGTAATCTATGACCGAGATTATTTAGGGTCTGTGTTTAAACGTGAATCAATCTCATTATCGTGATCTCATCACGATTTAATTCTCATTACATAGATCAAAGGACATCACGATATATGTAATAAGCAACATAAAGTGAGAATATATTAATAATATAGTAAGCAAAAATATCACGTAGTGTGTCACACGTGTCATCACTCATGTGATTGGCTTACGTGTCACCTATAACTAACATTCCATTTTGTTGTGAATTTCTTGGAGTACAAAAATTACGGTCATATCCATTTAAATCACAAAATTTTTAAAAATTATTTTTAATTTCACCACCATGATCACTATGAATAGAAGAAATTATAAAACCTTTCTTATTTTGAACTTATTTGTAAAACTTGGTAAAATATTTAAAATAATTACTTTTATGTGCCAAGAAGTATGTCCAAGTATATATACTATAATCGTCAATAATTACGAAAGTATATTTAGGATCTCCTAGACTTGTGGTATCAATAGGTCCAAATAAAATCATATGAATTAATTATAATGGCCTAGAGGTACTTACTTGATTTTTAGGTTTGAAGTTACTCTTTATGTGTTTTCCTAGTTAGCATGCATCACAAATTTTATCCTTGACAAATTTAATTTTAGGCGTTCCTCTCATAAGAACCTTAGTTCCAATTTATGAGATTAGTATATGTCCTAAAGCCATACATTATCATTTAAAATCGAAAAGTAAGTTTTATCATGAAAATCATTAAGATCAATAGTATAAATATTATCACTTCTTAAAATAATCATAGATTTATTCTTATTTAGTATTTCTATGATATAAGCATTAGATTCAAATTTAATATTATATCTGTTATTACAAAGTTGACTAAAGCTTATTAAGTTATGTTTCAAACAATCTACTAAAAGAACATTTTAATCAAAAGATTTAATTTTTTACCAATATTTCCAATGCCAATGATCTTTCATTTATTGTTCTCTCCAAAAGTAAAGTATCCTCTATCTCAGGTAGTGAGTTTTAAGAAATGTGTTGAATCTCTAGTCATATATCTTGAGCATCTACTATCAAGATACCATCTTTTGCTCTTAGCTTTTATTTGAAGACATACCTACAAGGAAGGGGGGTTTACTTTAGGTACCCATTTAACTTCGAATCATTCATGGTTAGATCTCGCTTCTTGATTTTAGCATCCAATCATTTATAGTTCCTTTAGGAACCCAAATTAATTATGAGAACTATATTTTTAAGAGAGCATTTATGAATATATTGATCAAATTTTCACAAAAATTATATTTCACTTTAGGAGGAATATGTATGTAGTGTGGGTCCTTTTATAAATTTTGTTGGCTTTTGATATGTGTTATTACTCGCGAAGTCAATTCCTTCTTTTCTTGATATGTAATCTTGATTAGCAAAAATCATGTTCAATGACTTATTTCCAATTTTAATTTTTTCTAATATTTGTTGTAAGAACATATTTTCTTTTTTAAGTAATTCTAACTCTTCACATTTGGTACAAGATGTGGACATATAGTTATCATACTTATTTTTTTAATTCATCAAACTCATCAGAGAGATATACATGATCCTTTTTAGCAATTTATATTTCTTACTAACCATTTTAGTTCATCACAAATCATGAAATATAATTTATTATAAGATATAGATATTTTAAGAGAGTCAAATACCTCATTGTTGAAGGCTATCAAAGCGTAGTTTGTCACTTTATCTTTATTGATTTGCTCTTCGTCTTTTGATTCACTTAATTTATCCAATATTGCCTCGAATGTTTTTTCTTTTTTGGGTTGGTAGCTTCTTCTTGATCGTGGATACTTATTTTTGAAGTACCTTGACTTTTTTACATTTATAACATATGATTACATCATTATTAGTTTTATTTTTATTCTTACCTTCTCGTCTTATAGAATTAGTTTTGTTTCTCCTTATGAACTTTTTGAATTTTCTTATAAAGAGTGCAATATCATCATCGTCACTTGAGCTTTTGCTCGAGTAGTCTTCGTTGGTTCTTAATGTAATTTCCTTTATATTCTTTGTGAGGTTTTACTCTTATTCATCATGTGCTTTTTAGGTCATTTCATAGTTCATTAAAGATCCTATGAGTTCTTCAAGAGGGAAGTTGTTTAAGTCCTCTTCTTGATAGCGATTACTTTTGGATCTTAATTTTTTGGAAAAAATCTTAAAATCTTATTTACCAATTCAAGATTAGTATAACTTTTACTAAGAGCTTTTAAACCATTGATAACATCCGTAAAATAAGTATACATATTACCAATGGTTTTGCTTGGCTTCATTTTAAATAATTCATAACTATGTACCAAAAGATTAATTTTAGATTCTTTAACTCTACTTATGCTTTCATGAGCAACTCTAAGTATGTGTCAAATATCATGTGCAACGTCATAAGTAGAAACATGATCAAACTTATTTTTGTCTAAAGCATAAAATAAAACATTTATAGCTTTAGCGTTTATGAAAAATATATTTTTTTTCAAAATCATTCCATTCATTCATCAGTTTAGAGGATTTTTGGAAACCAATTTCGACAAAGTTCCATATATCAAAATTCATAGAAAGCAAGAAAATCTGCATTCATGTTTTTCAATATATGTAGTCTGTCCTATTAAACATAGATCATTAGATCTCTCTTGGTTGCCCGAAAAAATCATTAGATCTCTCTTAGGTGTTAATCCAACTGAGAGAACTATGCTTTGATACCAATTATTAGGATCGTAATAGCATGAAATAGTGTTATAGTAAATTTAACCGATTTTAAAAGTTCGATTGATAAATTTGTATCAAAAATATAATTAGCGAAAATAGCGAGTAAGTAAATCAAAATACAACGACAAATCAAGGCAAGAGAAAGAATGTAAATCGATTTATAGTGTTTCGGCCATCCCAACCTACAACCACTCCTAATTTCTTTTCCCTCGAGGCCATCGGCTTTAACTACGAATCTTCTTTAAGATAGATGAAGATCAACTATCCTTATTACAACTTATTATTTGACAAGTGCTCACACACCTCCTACAATTGAGAATCACTTCAAAACTCAAGAAGGAGGAAGAGGCTTAAATAATGTTACAACCCTTAAAAACTTCACTTGTTTCTTGCTTCAATCCAAGTCTTAATGAGGGTATTTATAGCCCCAAATGGCTTCAAAATAGAAGCAAAAAATTTAAATCATCGAAAATTTAAAGATTTGGATAATCCTATAGCTACAACTTTTGACGCCTCAAATTCAGACTTTTGGGCAACCTACTATCACAAAATTTGAATTTTAGGCATACTACTGTCACCGTAGGCAATTCCATCATTGGCTACACTGATAAGCATAAAACAATGCCTATCGGCTATCTAAGCAGTACCACCACTTAGGCCCGGTGGTACCATCGCTCAGGCCTGCTCAAGGCCACTAGTTTAGCCTCTTAATGAGCCCAACTTGATTTTGATTCAAGTCCAATAGGTTTCTCGATAACTTGGCATAGTTTCGACCCAATATCAACACAATTTGACCCCAAAGACCTCGATCAAGACATAAACAATCCAACTATAATTATGACAAAATCATGAAGCTTTTAGCATATTGTCCAACATCTTGTCATGTTATCCGATCATTCGATAATTCGTCTGAACCTTTGGTGCATCGTCATTTCTTTTAGCATATTGCCCAAACATCGATATGTTAACATTTTCACAACATCAGATCTTTTGACACAATACCCTATCCTTTTGACATGATGCCTGAACTCATGGTACAAAGTCTAATCTTTGGCATGCCGATCAATTGTTCGGCTTGATGTCCAATTTTCGACATAATACATATATGGCCCAATGTATGATTCTTCTGCTTCGATAATTTGTCATTTAATTGTTTGAGTTTGTGATCGAAGTTTTTTCTACATCACTTATCTCAAGAACATATTCATTAATAAACTCTTTAATTGATTTCATCATCAAAATTTGAGTTTCAATAACTAAGTTTTGATTTACGATAGAATTTATGTAGGGGGATCAATTCTCTCAGTAAGTGTTAGGATTTTTATCTAAGTAGAAGTACCTAAGCCTAAATAAGTCAAAATTGGGTCTTAAGTAGTTGATTGCTTATTTATTAGATATGCTCATAACATCAGTGCACATTTCTTGAGCATAAGTCAAAATTCCTAACGTACTTGAAAATGTATTATTGAATTAAGAAATATTATATTTTTTAGGATATCTTTCCTTGCTAAGAGAAGACAAAAAAGGTTATCAAATAAAAAAACATATGATACAAGTGATAGCCATCCAAGTGATGAGGAACCAAGACGTAGTAAAAGGACCAAGGTATCTAAGTCTTTTGGTCCAGATTTTCTAACTTATTTATTAATTAATCAACTCAAGATATACAATAAAACTATGTCGACGCTAGAAGCTCTATTTTGGAAAGAGGCTACAAATAGTAAAATTGAATCTATCATGTAAAATCATGCATGGGAATTGATGAATCTTCCACCTGGAATAAAAGCTTTTAGGTTATAAATGGATCTTGAAGAGGAAACTAAAACTTGATGGGTTAATTGATAAGTATAAAGTCAGGTTGGTAGCCAAATGGTTCAAACAAAAAGAATGTCTTGACTTTTCAACATATATTCACTAGTTACAAGGATAATGCCAATTAAAATATTAATAGCAATCACAACATTGCATAGTATTGAAATGGATATTAAGACAACATTCTTAAATAGTGAATGAAAAGAAAAAAATTATATGTAACAAGCTGAGAGGTTTGTGGCTCTTGAAAAGGTGAAGACAATTTGCAAATTTATTAAATCTCTATATGGATAAAAATAAGAACCTAAGCAATGACAAGAAAATTTTGATTAAAACTATATTGTCAAATGATTTAAAATTAATGAGTGTGATAAATATATTTATATCAAAAATATTCTAAATTGTTATGCCATTTTGTATTTATATGTTGATGATATACTAATTATAAGTGGAGGCAGATGTCATCCTAGGAATTAAAATGATCATATACTTATGTGTTGATGATATAATCATAATATTATCATATCAACTAATAAAATATTTATAAAGTATTTTGATATGAAGGATATAGGTTAGGCAGATATCATCCTAAGGATTAATGTCTCTAAAACATCACAAATACTTATGCTGTCATAGTCTTATTATATTGAAACTATATTAAAAATTTTAATGCATACGATGTTATGCACTTAAAACTTTAATAGATTTAAATCTACACCTAGCCAAAAATATTGATGAACTTATATCACCGCTGGGAGTATTCCTGCACCAAAGGAAGCCTAATGGATCTAATGAATTAATACATGTTGTCAACAAAATAAGTATATTTACAAATAATCTAGGATATGACCATTGAAAGATATTGACTAGAATTGTTAGATATCTAAGATATACGTTAAATTATCAATTATATTATATGAGATATCCAACAATATTAGAAATGTCCAATGGCACAAATATTTGACACGAATGATTCTAAATCCACCAATGGATACATTTTTACCATTGGAAGAGGTAGGAAGTCCTTAAAGAAAATATGCATAAATCAATGATGATGGAATATGAGTTTATCATTTTAGATAAAACAGTGAGGAAGCACAATGACTTAAAAATTTTTGGAAGGGCATTACATGTTGGCGAAACCTATTCCTGTAATAGATATGCATAATGATAGGGTAGATTCAACTCATAGCATGTTTTAATAAAGCCTACAACTCAGCCATTGAAACTCTTTTTTTTTAATCTAAACAGAGGTGATTTGAGAAAAAGGGCGAAGCAATAATGGTAGTTGGAGGCATAAAAACAAGAGAAGGAGAAAAGATAAGAAACAATGGCAACAAAAAAGTTGTTCTCAATTATCCAAGCAATACTTTCACCTCAAGTCACATTAGATTTGTAGTAGATTATTACTACGATCACTTAGGGAGATTTTGGATATTGAGCATAGTGATATAATCCTTATATCATTATCATTCTCTTATGATTGTTGATTGTTACTTAAATTTTCAGCAAGAGACTGAGATTTGTACGTTCATTTTTATAGAGGATTTTCTCTGGCTTGCATTGTGATTTTTACCCTTCGAGTTGGAGGAGTTTTCGACATAAATCTTGGTATTCTATTTTATTATAATTTTTATTTAATTCTATTGCGTATTTATTCATATACACAATTCTTTGTCTCATCAATTAGTATCAAAGCATATTTTGGTGGTATTTAATTTTTATGTTCAAACATGGAAGCTGGTAGTGTTTTTCACATGATTAGCTTGAACGAAAAAAATTGGATTGTATGAAACCCAAAAATAAAAAATTTCTTATATTGTAAGGATTTGTAGGGACCCTTGTAAAATGATAGTGCAAATCCTACAACTACGACAGATGCAGAGTGGAAGAGGTTAGACCAAAAAATGGTTGAGTTCATTCGACAATGGCTCAATAACAGTGTCTTTCACCGTATTTCTACTGAAAGTTATGCATGCTCTCTTTAGGAAAAGTTGAAAGGTCTTTATGAAAGAAAAATGACTGATAACAAGACTTTCTTAATCAGAAAACTTATGAACCTGAGATATAAGGAGGGCACTTCTATTGTTGAGCATTTGAATGAAATGCAAAGTATCACTAACTTATTCGTTATGAAAATATTTCTTAACGATAAGTTACAGGCATTGTTATTTCTCAATTCATTATTAGAAAGTTGGGAGAGACTAGTGATTTTCCTCAGTAATTTTGCACTAGATGATATTATCACCATAAGCCAAGTAACAGGCAGTTTGTTGAATAAGAAGTTGATGAGAAAGATTTCAGCAACATCTCAGATTGATTCATAAACACTTGTCTCTAAGAATAGAGGAAGGTCAAAGTCTAAGGTTAGAAGTTCATGCATGAGTAGAAAAGTCAAGATCAAGAAAAGATATTAATTACTATAATTGTGATGAGAAATGATATTGTAAGAATCAATGCAAGCAACCTAAGAAGAGTAAGAAAATGAGAAAGAGGTGGAGTCTACAAAGTCAAAAGAAAATACCATAGCTATAGTGCAGGGTGGTGATTATTTGATTTTATCTACTTCTAATAATATTTTTTCTTGTATGTGTTAGAATCTCGACTGGGTGATTGACATTGGTGCTTCTTATTAAATGACACCAAGGAGGGAGTTCTTTACTACCTATAGGTTTAAAAATTTTGGTGTTATTAAGATGGATAACTATAACACGACAAACATCATCGGTATGAGTGATATCCATATAAAGACTAACATTGGTTGCAAGTTGATGCTTAAGGATGGGAGGCATATGGTTGACTTGATGCTGAATTTAATTTCAGTTGGAAGGCTAGATGATGAAGACTTTGATATCAAATTTCATATAGGGCAATGAAAACTCAGTAAGGATTCTCTTGTTATAGCTAATGGAAAGAAATTTTGTATATATTGCAGGTTAAAGCTTATGGTGAGTAGTTCTATGCTCCAGAGAATGACTTTAATATGGAGTTGTGGCATAGGCGACTATAACACATGAGCACAAATAGGTTGAAAGTTTTTTCCAAGAGAGAGGTATTGTCAGACCTTAGAGGTACATGTTTGAACTATTGTAATGATTATTTGGCTAGTAAATAACATAAAGTTTCCTTTATTAGTCCTACTTTATCTAGAAAGTTGGATGCCTTGGACAGTGTCTATATAGTTGTATGTGATCCTTTAAGGAAAAAAACTCCCAGCGGATCTATTAATGTTCATGGTATTAGTGGTGCATTTTATTTTATCATTTTTATAGATGACTTTTCTAAAAAAATTTAAGCCTATGCTATGAATACTAAATATCATGTTATTAATGTTTTAAGAGAGTTTCATGCTAGAATTGAAAAGGAGATAGAAAGGCAATTGAAATGCATAAGATCATATAATAGTAGTGAGTACATAGGATTGTTTAATGATTATTGTAGGTCACATGATGTTGGGAAACCTCAACGAGTGTATCACATACACAGTGAAAATCAAAATAAAAATTAGTTTCCCAAGCAGATCAAATCATCGTACAAAATATTGGGGTCATGAGAAAAATATAAAAATCGATAAAACTGCGATGTGTGAGAGATTTATTTTACTTAGGGAGATCCTATATCCCTGTATTTCAGATCTAGATGGATGAGATGAAGGAGGTCAAGCATCCTCCTCTTTAGCGGTATCTACACGATAGATCTCTGCAATGAAACTCCTCCAATCTGATCTCGCAACTCTTGCACAAAGGGAGGGAGGAGAATAGGAGGTGGTGGATAAAGCTATAGCCTATCAACCATGAGTCTCCCCTCATATTTATGAGAGCCACCAAAACTCTATGGCTCCCCTTTAGTGGGTATTAGATCTCTATCCAATTATCGACTAACCTTGCATTATTAGATCTTTATCTAATAATCTCCTTAGGCCTCTAATTGCTCCTTAATCAAGGAGTCCATCAGCATAGAGTCTCATCTAATGAGCATAGGGGCTAATTGGATCTCTATCCAATCATCTATTCGCTGAAGCATCTACTATATGTGTGTGACCCTTTAGGCCTAATACCGAGCTGGCCGTGAGTCACTCCCATCAAACCTCCTTCTGATATAGTGAATTATTATCTCCATAATAATTCACTCGACTCATCGACTATGGACATACTAGGCCACTATGCAATGGTTCCCAGATGGTACAGGGGGGATCAAATCCATCCGACCTGTTTGTCTACAGTTACCATTTAACTATAATCCCTCATCCAACTAATATCCTAGAGATCGTATATTGGACATGGTATTGTTGTCACATTCGAATTAAATCGTCGCTCTAATCGGATTCTCTCGGAACTATTTCTCTTTCAATCTGAATAACCCTGGCCAGGAATTTGTCTGAGCAAGTACATATGAGATATTCCTCTCATGATACTAAGAATGGATGATCCTCTATTGACACTCAATTACCTTCGTAAGGTTGGCTACCAATCCCGATAACCAATTGTACCAGATCTGAAACTTTTCAAACCTATAAGTTTGGCATCAAAGAAAGGAGCACTCATACAAGGTATCATTGGTGTCTCAAGTCTAAGGATCAGATACACAACTGTGACTATGCAATCCCTATCTGACATTATGTATCATCAACTATATAACATTTCATAAGCGGATCAATCAGTGAACTCATTCTCCAATGAGCATCGATATTATATCCTTAGTGTCTCCACACAAGTGGCTATGAGACGAGTCACCTCCATCATATGGATGGGTATATAGTACACCTATCTATCTGGTTATCTCGATGTCCCTCTCAAGTAATCTATGACTACGATTATTTACGATCTGTGTTTAAAGGTGAATCGATCTCATTATTATGATCTCATCACGATCCAACTCTTATTGCTCAGAACCAAGAACATTATAGTATATATGCTATAGATAATATAATGTGAGAATATGCCAATATTAACTATAAGTAAAAATATCACATAGTTTGTCACACGTGTCATTACTCACATGATTGGCTTGCAGGGCACCTGTAACCAGTAATCTCCCGCTTGACCAAAAGCCAATCACCTATGTGTCTGATCCCCATTAGACCCCTATGTCACTCAAATACAATCTAAGCAAGCAGCTT